>JXCR01100629.1:90293-113422 GCA_002079205.1 Phalaenopsis hybrid cultivar | reverse complement strand
TCCCCTAATATCAGAGAACTCAAAAAACTAAGTTTCATAATTTTTGGAGTTATATTTTAATTTTTAAAAATCATTTAAATTTTAAATTTAATGGTCACATTTAAAAATCAATTAAAAATATTAAATGATCTCCAAATCCTTTACCNGAAAGTCCTATGGCTAGACCTAGGCTACTAAAGAAATTTCTAGACCTCAACCAAAAGTGAGGTCAACATATGTCTTTTTAGGTGATTCATCAACATTACCTATTATAATTTCCTCAAAATTAACTATAGAAGAAGAAGAGAGTTTCATGAAAACTTTAAAGAGTTGCAAGAAAGCCTTTGGACGGACAATTACTGATATTAAAGAAACCAACTCTTCAATTTGTATGCATAGAATTCATATGAAAGAGAACGGCAAACCAGGGATGATCCTCAAAGGAGATTGAATCCTATTATAAAAGAAGTTTTTTAAGAAAAAAAATTTAAAGTGGTTAGATGCTGGAATTAAGAATCCTATTTCAGATAATGCATGAATTAGTCCAATTCACTGCATTCCTAAGAAAGGAGTGACTGTGACTTTGAATGAACATAAAAAGTTAATACCAACAAGACAAGTCACAGGATGGCTAATATACATTGATTATATTAAATTAAATCTCGCTACTAGGAAAGATCATTTTCCATTACCCTTTCTAGATCAAATATTGGATAGACTAGCTGGGCATAAATACTTTTATTTTCTGGATGGATATACTGGTTATCAACAAATACAAACAGCTCCTGAGGATCAAGAGAAAATAACTTTTACCAGTCCTTAAGGTACATTTGCTTTTAGAAGAATGCCCTTTGGTTTATGTAACACATCTGCTACATTTCAAAGATGCATGATGGCTATTTTTTGTGATTTAATTGAAAAAGGTATTGCAGTTTTTATGGATGATTTTTTAGTGTTTGGAACTTCATTTGAATCATGTATAGAAAATTTATCAAAAGTTATTAAGTGTTGTGAATAAAAAAATTTAGTCCTTATATGAGAAAAATGCCAATTTATGGTAGTAGGAAAAATAGTTTTCGGATATCAAATTTGAGAAAATGATATAGAAGTAGACCCTGTAAAAATTCAAGTGATTGGTAATTTACCTTACCCAACAAGTTTGAAGGAAATTAGGATTTTTTTTAGGACATGTTGGATTCTACAGGTGATATATTAAAGACTTTTCAAAAATTACTAAGCCTCTATGCCATTTAGTTGAAAAAGATGTAATTTTTTATTTTGATAAAGAGTGCCTAAAAGCTTTTGAATTATTAAAAGAAAAATTAGTCACTGCACCAATTATTATTTCACCAGATTGAGAAACCTTTTGAATTAATGTGCGATGGAAGGATTATGCTATTGGAGTTGTTTTAGGACAAAAGCATGATAAGATTTTCAAGGTTATCTACTATGTTAGTAGAACTCTTAATGAATCTCAAATTAATTATACCACAACTGAGAAAGAGTTATTAGCATTAGTATATGCTTTTCATAAATTTAGATCATACTTAATTGGAACTAAATGTATTGTGCATACATATCATTCTACTATTAAGCATTTAATGAAAAAGAAGGATGCAAAACCAAGATTGATAAGATTGGCTCTTCTTTTGCAAGAATTTAACTTTGAGATAGTAGATAGAAAGTGAGCTAAGAATCAAATTGTTGATCATCTGTCTAGGCTTGAATTAGAAAAACCACTCAATTTTGAAAAATAAATTAATGAACATTTTCCAGATGAAGAACTGTTCAATGTTAATGAGTGGCGTGCTTCATGGTATGCCGACATTGTGAATTTCATTGTTAGTGATATTATACCCTATGAAATGACATATCAACAGAAGAGGAAATTTTTATCTAAAGCTAAGACTTATTTTTGGGATGACCCTTTTTATATAAATAAGGAAATGATCTAATTATTTGAAGATGTGTGCCTTTAGAAGAAACTTAAGAAATTATCCCAAAATGTCATAATTTTGATTTCGGGGGACATTTTAGTGTTAATAAAACAGCATACACAATTTTATAATTTGGATTTTATTGGTCTACAATCTTTAGAGATGTTAACACTTATATCAAAACTTGTGATCGATGTCAACGAGTAGGCAATATTTCTATGAGGAATGAGATGCCCCTTGATACACCGAAAATATATGCATTTTTAGCCGATATTTTTGTTGACCTCATTTTTAGTTGAGATCTAGCTTTTTCCTCTTTGGTAGCCTAAGGTCTAGCCATAGAACTTCCTATTGACTGTTCTTAGAAAACTAGAAAAGGAACCCTCACTATTAGAAATTTTACACTTCTCCTTGCTCAACTTGAAACTCTACATATTGGTCCTAACCTCTAGCACTTAGTAGATGAGGTCATTATGGGGGAGCTCAAGGAGAGTTTCCATAGAACTGTTGGACCTTAAGGTTGACCCTAGGTGTTGTTCTAGAGTTAAGGCACTGACTATAATCACCTCACTCATAATCACTCACAACACTAAACCCAAAATTTCTTGATTGTCATCCCTTGATCTTTTGGGAGACTCATGTAGATGGTCCCCTAAACCTACTAGCCTTAGGCTAGGGTTTAGATAAGTCCAATGCATGGAGGACCCAAAACGGGGTTCCCATTGGCCCATAGCTCATTTATGGTGGTTGACTTCCCAATTCTACCAAAACTACCCAACTTAGCCTTTTACCACTAAACTCCCCCAAACTACCTAAATACCCTTGAAACCCTAAATTTGGCCAAAATTCCCAAATTTGCCCAAACTACCCAAATTTATTCAAAAATCATTTTAAACCTTTTGAAAATATCCAAATCACCCAAAATCACCAAAAAAATGCCAAATTATCAAAATGCCCCTCCTTAGCCCAAAATTTCAAAATTTCTAAAAAACCTCAAAAATTCCTAAAACCTTAAAAATATTCCCAATTCTATTTTTCTCAACTATCACATGATCCAATTTGGCCAATTTGACCATTTTAACGAAAACCCCCCAAATATGTCTTTAAAGGCCCAATTTCCCCAAAGTTTGCCTCAAATGTCCATCAACTTGGTCCCAATCTTCCCAAATTTCAATTCTAAAATCAAATTCACCTTTCATATGACCAATATAAACCCAAACCATGCTTAATTGGCCCATGCTTTGAGCCCAATTTTGATTTAGATGAAAGCCCCAATTTTGGCCATATGACCTAATCTCATTAAATTGAACCTATAGCCTACTCAATTTGCCACAATTTATGTTGTAACTCTTCATAACACTCCTACACATCAAACTTGACCTTCAATTGGCCTTTTTGAAGCCTCAATTTCATCTAATTTTGCCCTTAGTCCAAGATTCCCAATTTTGCCCCAAATTGGCTATGTCCCCAAATTCCACCAAATTGATTGCCTTAACCCCAAAATTGGCACCCAATTTATGTTGAAAACTCTTCATGAAATTCTTATAGACCATTTTCAATAATCTATTTGGACTTAGCCTAAGGCTAGCTCAATCTAGACACAAACCTAGCCCAACATGCCTAAATTAACCAAATCTCCAAAATCCTTCAAATTGNGAAATCAATTACAAAGTCAAGGAGCTACAATTAGAAATATTGAGAATCAGTTGAGACAAATAACAAATTCATCAAGTAATAGATCCTAATTAACACTTCCAAGTAATATAGAAGTAAATCCAAAAGACCAAAATAAAGAGCAAATAAAAGTCGTCAACCCAGAAGCAGAAGAGAATTGGAAGGTAGAGTTCAAAAAAAGACTGAAGTAGAGAGAGAAGACATTGAAGAACCAAAAGAGGATGCTCCAAAAGGTTTAGAGAGACATATTTCTCCACTTAAAGTTGACTTGGCAAAACCACCACCTCCATTTCCTCAGAGGCTCCGACAATAAAAGTTGGATAAGCAATTTTCAAAATTTCTGGAAATTTTTAAGAAGCTTAAAATTAATATTTCATTTCTTGAAGCTTTAGAACAAATGCCAAGTTATGTGAAGTTCATGAAGGAAATTCTTAAGAAGAAAAGGAAGTTTGAAGATAATGAGACTGTTGCACTTAATAAGGAGTGCAGTGCTATAATTCAGAAAAAGCTTTCTAAAAAGCTTAAAGATCCTGGTAGCTATACAATTCCATGTGCAATAGGAGACATATTTTATGGGAAAGCTTTATGTGATTCAGGTGCAAGCATCAACCTTATGTCATTATCAAAATTTAAGAGATTAGGATTATGAGAAATATCCCCTACTACTGTAACTCTGCAATTAGCAGATCATTCAATAACCTATCCTAAAGGAGTTATAGAAAATGTCATAGTGAAAGTGGATCAATTTATCTTTCTTGTTGATTTCATTGTGTTAGTTATGAAGGAAGATAAGGAGAAACCTATCATTTTAGGAAGACCTTTCCTAGCCACAAGAAGAGCAATGATAGATGTGCAGAAAGGAGAATTAACAGTGTGAGTCAATGATCAAATAGTTACATTTAAAATTTTCAAATCAATGAAATACTCTGCAAAAGGTATAGATGATGAATGTTATAGAATGGATGTCATAAGATATTTAAGTGAATGTCATTTCAAAGCAACTTATGAAGAGAAATCTGAAATGAAAGAGTTGGAACACGAACAAGAAGAGAAATTAGATCAATATGAAGATTCATATAAGGAAAATTCAAATTATGTTCAAGAAAGTTTTGAAGTTTTGGACACAATAGAAAAAGATAAATCTTTTTTTCCATCAATTGAAAAACCTCCTGGGCTTGAGTTGAAGTTACTTTCTGAACATTTGAAGTATGTCTTTTTAGGTGATTCCTCAACATTACCTATTATAATTTCCTCAAAATTAACTATATAAGAAGAAGAGAGTTTGATGAAAACTTTAAAGAGTTGCAAGAAAGTCTTTGGATGGACAATTGCTGATATTAAAGAAACCAACTCTTCAATTTGTATGCATAGAATTCATATGAAAGAGAACGGCAAACCAGGGCTGATCCTCAAAGGAGATTAAATCCTATTATAAAAGAAGTTTTTTAAGAAAAAAATTTTAAAGTGGTTAGATGCTGGAATTAAGAATCCTATTTCAGATAGTGCAGGAATTAGTCCAATTCACTGCATTCCTAAGAAAGGAATGACTGTGACTTTGAATGAACATAACAAGTTAATACCAACAAGACAAGTCACTGGATGGCTAATATACATTGATTATATAAAATTAAATCTCGCTACTAGGAAAGATCATTTTCCACCACCCTTTCTAGATCAAATATTGGATAGACTAGCTGGGCATAAATACTTTTATTTTTTGGATGGATATACTGGTTATCAAAAAATACAAACAGCTCTTGAGGATCAAGAGAAAATAACTTTTACTAGTCCTTATGGTACATTTGTTTTTAGAAGAATGCCCTTTGGTTTATGTAACGATCTGCTACATTTCAAAGATGCATGATGGCTATTTTTTGTGATTTAATTGAAAAAGGGATTGCAATTTTTATGGATGATTTTTCAGTGTTTGGAACTTCATTTGAATCACGTTTAGAAAATTTATCAAAAGTTATTAAGTGTTGTGAATAAAAAAATTTAGTCCTTATATGAGAAAAATGCCAATTTATGGTAGTAGGAAAAATAGTTTTCGGATATCAAATTTGAGAAAATGATATAGAAGTAGACCCTGTAAAAATTCAAGTGATTGGTAATTTACCTTACCCAACAAGTTTGAAGGAAATTAGGAATTTTTTAGGACAAGTTGGATTCCACAGGTGATATAATAAAGAATTTTCAAAAATTACTAAGCCTCTATGCCATTTAGTTGAAAAAGATGTAATTTTTTATTTTGATAAAGAGTGCCTAAAAGCTTTTGAATTATTAAAAAAAAAATTAGTCACTGCACCAATTGTTATTTCACCAGATCGGGAAACCTTTTGAATTAATGTGCGATGGAAGGATTATGCTATTGGAGTTGTTTGAGGACAAAAGCATGATAAGATTTTCAAGGTTATCTACTATGTTAGTAGAACTCTTAATGAACCTCAAATTAATTATACCACAACTGAGAAAGAGTTATTAGCATTAGTATATGCTTTTGATAAATTTAGATCATACTTTATTGGAACTAAATGTATTGTGCATACATATCATTCTACTATTAAGTATTTATTGAAAAAGAAGGATGCAAAACCAAGATTGATAAGATTGGCTCTTCTTTTGCAAGAATTTAACTTTGAGATAGTAGATAGAAAGTGAGCTAAGAATCAAATTGTTGATCATCTGTCTAGGCTTGAATTAGAAAAACCACTCAATTTTGAAAAATAAATTTCCAGATGAAGAACTGTTCAATGTTAATGAGTGGTGTGCTTCATGGTATGCCGATATTGTGAATTTCATTGTTAGTGATATTATACCCTATGAAATGACATATCAATAGAAGAGGAAATTTTTATCTAAAGCTAAGACTTATTTCTAGGATGACCCTTTTATATAAATAAGGAAATGATCTAATTATTCGAAGATGTGTGCCTTTAGAAGAAACTTAAGAAATTATCCTAAAATGTCATAATTTTGATTTCGGGGGACATTTTGGTGTTAATAAAGCAGCATACACAATTTTATAATCTGTATTTTATTGGTCTACAATCTTTAGAGATGTTAACACCTATATCAAAACTTGTGATGGATGTCAATGAGTAGGCAATATTTCTAGGAGGAATGAGATGCCCCTTGATACACTGAAAATATATGCATTTTTAGACCCATATTTTTGTTGACCTCATTTTTAGTTGAGATCTAGCTTTTTCCTCTTTGGTAGCCTAAGGTCTAGCCATAGAACTTCCTATTGACTGTTCTTAGAAAACTAGAAAAGGAACCCTCACTATTAGAAATTTTACACTTCTCCTTGCTCAACTTGAAACTCTACATATTGGTCCTAACCTCTAGCACTTAGTAGATGAGGTCACTATGGGGGAGCTCAAGGAGAGTTCCCATAGAACTGTTGGACCTTAAGGTTGACCCTGGGTGTTGTTCTAGAGCTAAGGCACTGACCATAATCACCTCACTCACAATCACTCACAACACTAAACCCAAAATTTCATGATTGTGATCCATTGATCTTCTGGGAGACTCATGTAGATGGTCCCCTAAACCTACTAGCCCTAGGCTAGGGTTTAGATAAGTCCAATGCATGGAGGACCCAAAATGGGGTTCTCATTGGCCCATAGCTCATTTATGGTGGTTGACTTCCCAACTCTACTAAAAATACCCAACTTAGCCTTTTACCACTAAACTCCCCCAAACTACCTAAATACCCTTGAAACCCTAAATTTGGCCAAAATTTCCAAATTTACCCAAACTACCCAAATTTGTTCAAAAATCATTTCAAACCTTTTGAAAATATCCAAATCACCCAAAATCACCGAAAAAAAATGCCAAATTACCAAAATGTCCCTCCTTAGCCCAAAATTTCAAAAATTCTAAAAAATCTCAAAAATTTCTAAAACCTTACAAATATTTCCAATTCTATTTTTCTCAACTACCACATGATCCAATTTGGCCAATTTGACCATTTTAACGAAAACCCCCCAAATATGCCTTTAAAGGCCCAATTTCCCCAAAGTTTGCCTCAAATGTCCATCAACTTGGTCCCAATCTTCCCAGATTTCAATCCTAAAATCAAATTCACCTTTCATATGACCAATAGAAACCCAAACCATGCTTAATTGGCCCATGCTTTGAGCCCAATTTTGATTTAGATCAAAGCCCCAATTTTGGCCATATGACCAAATCACACTAAATTGAACCTACAGCCTACTCAATTTGACACAATTTATGTTGTAACTCTTCATAAAACTCCTACACATCAAACATGACCTTCAATTGGCCTTTTTGAAGCCTCAATTTCATCTAATTTTGCCCTAAGTCCAAGATCCCCAATTTTGCCCCAAATTGGCTATGTCCCCAAATTCCACCAAATTGATTGCCTTAACCCCAAAATTGGCACCCAATTTATGTTGAAAACTATTCATGAAATTCTTATAGACCATTTTCAATAATCTTTTTGGACTTAGCCTAAGGCTAGCTCAATCTAGACACAAACCTAGCCCAACATGCCTAAATTAACCAATTCTCCAAAATCCTTCAAATTGACCCACCCTCCAATTGAACCCAAAATCATTTCAAACCTTCACAAAAAATCTTCCTTACAATCATCCACATAATATTGATAAATTAATTGGGCTTAAGTTCATGGCTAGCCTAACCCAAACCCAAGTTTTGGTCATTTGCACCCACTTGGACCCCTTCATCAAAATTGACCTACCCACCTTAAAGCCACCTAAGAAATTGACTCCACAACCATCAAGCTCCTCCTAAGGACCAGGATAAACTACCCTAAACCCACCAGACCAAGCTATGGACTAATGGATCTCCAAATTAAGGGATTCATGTCTTAAGCCAAATATCCTCACCATTATGACTAACCCTTGGGGGTAAGTGATAATTGAACCTTCCTCTGGCTCACCTGACCACTTGGGCAGCTTCCTGTCCTTGTCGGTTGGCCTACTGGCCAGAAAACACCAAAGCTATGAACCACCACAAAAAATCAAAACCCAATTCAGACCTAGAAGCCACCTCATACCATTTGAAGTTCATAGCCTCTCTGCCCTCCACATAGGCAGCACTTTGCACCCCTCAATTGTCCCACAGAGCCACCCTAAGCCATTTTTTATAAAATCTCNAGAAATTGACTCCACAACCATCAAGCTCCTCCTAAGGACCAGGATAAACTACCCTAAACCCACCAGACCAAGATATGGACTAATGGATCTCCAAATTAAGGGATTCATGTCTTAAGCCAAATATCCTCACCATTAAGACTAATCATTGGGGGTAAGTGATAATTGAACCTCCCTCTGGCTCACCTGACCACTTGGGCAGCTTCCTGTCCTTATCAACTGGCCTACTGGCCGGAAAACACCAAAGCTATGAACCACCACGAAAAATCAAAACCCAATTCAGACCTAGAAGCCACCTCATACCATTTGAAGTTCATAGCCTCTCTGCCCTCCACATAGGCAGCACTTTGCACCCCTTAATTGTCCCACAGAGCCACCCTAAGCCATTTTTTATAAAATCTAACCTCCATGGCCTTAAGAGGGGGTGATAAAAATTTTTGAAGGAATCCTCTCCAAATTGCTCCCATAGCTTCTTTAAGACCTCCACAGTGCAAACCAACCTTTTCTTTGCCCTAAATCCCCTTGTCAGAGCTCAATTTCATAGCTTAAAACCTTGCCAGAGATAGTACATTCTCCACCACACCTCCACAGTGCACCAAATTCAAATTAAACTCACCTACACCATCTCCACAATGAACTAAGACAAAGTCCCATCAAATCGCCTTCCCACAGAGCCTCCACACTAGACTTTGATCAATACCCAAATTTGGCCTTGATCGAACTTGGGTCTAGACCATTCACCATGACCAAAGGCTCAATCTGTAGCCTCCTTGGACCTCCACGAATGTGTCGAGCACCTCTGATCAAAGCTTCCTTTCTCAGATCAAAGGTATTGAATTTCCCCTCTTACCAAGCTTGTTTTAATCCTCCATTTGATTATAGCTAATTTAATGGCATGATTACTATATGGATGTTTTCATCACGCCCAGAAGAGCATTTAGAAGCAAACCATTCTTAATTTGGTTAAGAAATGAGTGATATCTTAAGCTTTGAAAATGGATGGTTCCCGGGCTAAGGCGTTGGCGGGGAGCCATCCGATCTCGTGTTTTTCTCATCAACAGACGATATATAGTTGGACAGTGCCTCCTTACATGAACCACAAGCTGAGTCAGTACTGAGGTGGATGGCGGCGTGAACCAGAAGGCCCACGCGGAGTTTTGGAGCCGCCGTAGGTTGACGCGGCGCCGCACGTTTAAATAGATAAATAGGGTTTTTTTATTTAAATAAATAGCCCTAACTTCAAAAATTCATATCTTGGTGTAGAAAAATCACAAAAATAAAATAAAAATACCCTCATGCTCAGTGAACAGAGGAAAACAATGTGGAAATGATTTGAAATTTATTTTAATTAATTAAATACTTTTTTATTTTTTTAATTCTCCATGCATGTAGACATTTCACGATGACATGAAATTTTAGCAAGTTGTTACCGCTATTTTAGGGAGCATTCTCTGATTTTTTCAAAGTTAGAGGAGATCTATAGACAGAGATCCATATTTTTAAAGTTTATGTCTATTATTTACATAAATTAAACATAATAATTAGCATGTTGTTTAGAAAACTTTAAGAAAATTTTGAAAGGTTTTCTATGATCAGAGAACTCTTTAGAAAATATTTCATGGGTTAAGTCATTAAGAATTTACTTAATTTCCACCAATTCTAAACACAAAGAAAATTAATTTTAGAAAATGCATACATCTAAATGATTTAATTTTTAAACTCCACTGTAATTTGAAGTTCAGAGAACTCTCCATAAAAATTTCAAAACATTTGGAGCTCATTANATTTACTTAATTTCCACCAATTCTAAACACAAAGAAAATTAATTTTAGAAAATGCATACATCTAAATGATTTGATTTTTAATCTCCACTGTAATTTGAAGTTCAGAAAACTCTCCATAAAAATTTCAAAACATTTGGAGCTCATTTGATAACTCAAATTGCTTTCTAAGTTAAATGTCATTTTTAACACTAAAATGATTTTTAACAATTAAAATATAATTTAAAAAATTATAAAAATTAGCTTTTTGAGTTCTCTATGATTNAATTGCTTTCTAAGTTAAATGTCATTTTTAACACTAAAATGATTTTTAACAATTAAAATATAATTCAAAAAATTATAAAAATTAGCTTTTGGAGCTCTCTATGATCAGATGAATTTTCTAAAAATAAATTTGTAATTAAAATAAAAATTTCATTTTAAGTCTTTCTTTAATATTTAAAAAATTAAAAATGAANAGATGAATTTTCTAAAAATAAATTTGTAATTAAAATAAAAATTTCATTTTAAGTCTTTCTTTAATATTTAAATGATTAAAAAAGGATAAAAATCACAAAAATAATAAAATTCATAGAAATATTCTAAATTATTTTCTAAGCACTTAGGAACAATTGGAATATTTTTCATGATTTTCTAAGTGAAGATATTGAATTTTGAAGCTTAAAATAATTTATAAAGGCGAAAAATAATTTTTCACTAAAATAATTCTAATAATTCTAATAATTCAAAAAAAATCATAAAAATATCAAATTTGCTGNCAAAAATAATAAAATTCATAGAAATATTCTAAATTATTTTCTAAGCACTTAGGAACAATTGGAATATTTTTCTGGATTTTCTAAGTGGTGAAAATATTGAATTTTGAAGCTTAAAATAATTTATAAAGGCTAAAAATAAATTTTCACTAAAATAATTCTAATAATTCAAAAAAAAATCATAAAAATATCAAATTTGTTTTTATAGGTTCCTTTATGTTAAATATATTTAATAAAAATATAAAACTTAATTTTTCCACGTTTAAAATATTTTCTAATTAATAAATGCTCCAAAACTTCAAATAATTCTAGTAATTTAAATAAAACTCAATAAATCATGAAATTTGGCCCCAATGGTTCTCTAGTCTAATCTACCTCCAGTAAAAATTTCAAGGTTTTAAGCTTTGCCTTGGTCAAGTTATANTAATAAATGCTCCAAAACTTCAAATAATTCTAGTAATTTAAATAAAACTCAATAAATCATGAAATTTGGCCCTAGTGGTTCTCTAGTCTAAGTCTACCTCCAGTAAAAATTTCAAGGTTTTAAGCTTTGCCATGGTCAAGTTATGGAATTTCCTTTGAAAATCCTATTTTTTGCACAAAAAAAATAAATATGTAAATTAAATTAAATTTTTAAAAATTACATTTTCTTCTCTGATGTCTTAAGTGACCCGTGAATAAGGTGGAATAAAAAATTCCAAAGTCATTTGAATTAAATTTGACAAATTATGAAGTGATAGAGCCTTAGGGGCAAAAATATAATTTTAGAAATTTAGCCTTAATTAACATTTAGGCTTAAATCAATAAGGGAAAATGGGAAATCATTGATCCGAATCAACATATTTCGATGATTGAAACACAAAGGGAATTAATTGGTAGAAAACAATCTCACTTTTATTAATAAAAGGATAAATTTGTAGTTTCCTTAAATTATTAAAATTTGGAAGTCTAGTCAATTAAATGATCCTAGACTTAGGGGTATGATTTTGGGTGTTGATAACTCACTAATTTAACTCCCCTATTTGATGCTCAAATGACTTTCAAAAAGAAAAAAAAAGAATCATCGTCACTTAAGATTCAATCTTTTCAAGATAACTAAGACATCTATCAAAAGTCTAAAACGCTTATTAGTGACCTAGGCTAAATCAAATTTGGTTAAATGTGGATTAGAAGAGTGAACATAATTAAAAATTGAATACCTTTAAAACACTATAAGCCCAAATCAAAAAGTTGGCGAAGTGCTATGATAACAATAGCTTGCCCCTTTAAGGGTCTTCACCCACATAATCCTCAAATTAAATTGTAAGTGATAATTACCGTACTCTTAGGGATAAATGAAACATCAATGTTCATTGAGCATTAAAGGTATTTTTATGATGGATTATTAAGCAACATAATAAGTTTAAATGAGCCGAGACTTTTCACCAGGCAGTGAGAGGGAAGCATGGACCTGCTTCTTTCTCTAGATCTGTTTGATACCTCGGAGGTCTACTAAACTTAATATGTTTTTCTTAACAAAAATCATCCTTAATCAAATTAATAGGGACCCACCAACATATGACCCAGGTTTGGGTAGATCACTAAAACCTTACTTTTCTCCTTTATATAAAATGCCCTTACATGCATTTTTAGTTTTCAGGTGGTGGAACGAGAAAACTCGTCAAGTACGCTTTTATAGTTTACAATACTATCTTTTCTTGTACTTTCCAGACTGTGCTTACTTACCTGCAAGTATGAACCAAGAACACAAGCTTTCATGCTAAACAACGATGATACCCTACGTGAAAACTAAAACTATTAGGATAGCCACAAAACCAAAACCAAAACAAAAATCATATTAAAAATCAACCAAGATAAAATTCACCGCCAAGACATTCAAAATATAAAACAACTCAAAATTTAATCAAACATCACAAAATAACAATTATNTCTCCTTTATATAAAATGCCCTTACATGCATTTTTAGTTTTCAGGTGGTGGAACGAGAAAACTCGTCAAGTATGCTTTTATAGTTTACAATACTATCTTTTCTTATACTTTCCACNATCCCTCGGAGGAGGTAACCTACGGTTGATAACGAGGCTTCCCACGGTCTAAATGAAATTATGGAACTCATTTAGATTAGTTGGGTAAATTCATTCGGAAAAAGTGAATCCAATAAAAAATAGTGGTGTCAGAACGAGGAAATCGTAGGATCCTAACTAGTGTTGCTCTAATCAGCTTTAACATCTCCCATAATATTTAAAGAACTTTAACCATAGGATCATCTGATTTGACATCATAACTTGACACTCTAGAAAACTCAAACTCATCGTANTCGGAGGAGGTAACCTACGGTTGCTAACGAGGCTTCCCACGGTCTAAATGAAATTATGGAACTCATTTAGTTTAGTTTGGTAAATTCATTCAGACAAAGTGAATCCAATAGAAAATAGTGGTGTCGGAACGAGGGAACCGTAGGATCCTAACTGGTGTTGCTCTAATCAACTTTAACATCTCCCATAATATTTAAAGAACTTTAACCATAGGATCATCTGATTTAACATCATAACTTGACACCCTAGAAAACTCAAACTCATCGTAGCAAAGAGCTTGGAGCTAACATGGTGGGCAACACGACCATCTTCAACAACAAAACATGTCTTCCCTAGCTAAACCAACTTCCTTTCTTAAACTTAAACAACCAAGCCATAGTATTTTGAGATTGTTTGCTTATGCAACATAAATCCTCAACTCATCTTTAGGTTTTTGTATAGCCCTGCTATACAATATAAGCCCTACTCATTATAGGATTCCGAGGTTTTCGTTCGTCACGACCTAAATCCTCACATCTTTCTGGTTATTTGTGTGATTGTTTCACACAAATGTAAGCCCTAAAAAAATAAAATCTACAGGATGAAACACTTAAAATAATTTCTCCTCAAAACTGAAGAAAAATAATAGGATAAACTGGGAAGTCACCGAGGTTCTCCTCCAAATCTATGACATCCCCTAGTTCTTCCTCCTTTGGATTCCAAAACAAAATATTCCAAATTTGGGCCAATCCCATTTCACACCTCTTTGTTCAATCTCATTGAAAAGTTCTATTCTTTTGAACTCCTTGAAGATAATATTTCTTGATTTTTTTATCGAGAGTTTTCTTAAATGACTTCGGTCATTTAAAATGTAATTAACTATAGGAGCTTGCCCTTGTAAGAAGCTTTTCTAAACCCATCTTAATATAAACCCTATTTAATTCTTTGTATTAAATAAGGGAACTTGTTGGCAAATAANATCAACCAAGATAAAATTCACCGCCAAGACATTCAAAATATAAAACAACTCAAAATTTAATCACAAACATCACAAAACAACAATTATAACTAAATTAAGACATCTCTATCTGATTCATCACCAAAAAATACAACTTCAACTAAATTAAAATGTCTCTATTGGAAGATCGGGAATTATCACAAAAAATACACTTCAACTAAATTAAAACGTCTCTATTGGAAGATCGGGAACCTTCGGAGGAGGTAACCTACGATAAATATTGTCTCTATTGGAAAATCGGGAACCCCTCGGAGGAGGTAACCTACGGTTGCTAACGAGGCCATCTCTATTGGAAGATCGGGAACCCTCTCACAAAAAAAAATACACTTCAACTAAATTAAAACGTCTCTATTGGAAGATCGGGAACCTTCGGAGGAGGTAACCTACGATAAATATTCAATATTTCAAAATATAAGACAACTCAAAATTTAATCACAAATATCATACGAAATACAACTTCAACTAAATTAATATGCCTCAAAATTTAATCACAAACATCACAAAAAAAAAAAAATACAATTTCAACTAAATTAAAACGTACAACTCAAAATTTAATCACAAACATCACTAAAAATACAACTTCAACTAAATTAAAACGATCGGAGATCGGGAACCCTCGGAGGAGGTAACCTACGGTTTGCTAACGAATTTTCCCACGGTCTAAGTTGCTAACGAGGCTTCCCACGGTCTAAAAGCAAAATTTAATCACAAATATCACCAAAAAATACAATTTTAACTAAATTAAAACGTCTCTATCGGAAGGGAACCCCTCGGAGGAGGTAACCTACGGTTGCTAACGAGGCTTCCCACGGTCTAAATGAAATAATGGAACTCATTAAGTTAAGTTTAGTAAATTCATTTGGACTAAGTGATTCCAATAGAAAATATGGAACTCATTAAGTTGAGTTTAGTAAATTCATTTGGACTAAGTGATTCCAATAGAAAATAGTGGAACTCATTAAGTTGAGTTTAGTAAATTCATTTGGACTAAGTGATTCCAATAGAAAATAGTCACAAACATCACAAAAATACAACTTCAACTAAACTAAAACGTCTCTATTGGAAGATCGGAAACCCTCGGAGGAGGTAACCTACGGTTGCTAACGAGTTTTCCAACGGTCTAAATGAAATTATAGGAATTCATTAAGTAACCTACGGTTGCTAACGAGACTTCCCACGGTTTAAATGAAATTATGGAACTCATTAAGATGGGTTTAGTAAGTTCATTTGGACTAAGTGAATCCAATAGAAAATAGTGGTGCCGGAATGAGGGAGTAACCTACGGTTGCTAACGAGGCTTCCCACGATTTAAATGAAATTATGGAACTCATTAAGATTGCTGGACTAAGTGAATCCAATAGAAAATAGTGGTGCCAGAACGAGGGAACCGTAGGATCCTAACTGACCCCTCGGAGGAGGTAACCTACGGTTGCTAACGAGGCTTCCCACGGTCTAAATGAAATTATTGCAAACATCACACAAAATACAACTTCAACTAAATTAATATGTCTCTATTGGAAGATCGGGAAGAAACATCACATAAAACTACAACTTATTAAAAAGTCTCTATCGGAGATCGGGAATCCCTCGGAGGAGGTAACCTACGGTTGCTAACGAGGCTTCCCACGGTATCGGATGCAAAATTTAATCACAAATATCACCAAAAAATACAATTTTAACTAAATTAAAACGTCTCTATCGGAAGCATCACCAAAAAATACAACTTCAACTAAATTAAAATGTCTCTATTGGAAGATCGGGAATTATCACAAAAAATACACTTCAACTAAATTAAAACGTCTCTATTGGAAGATCGGGAACCTTCGGAGGAGGTAACCTACGATAAATATTGTCTCTATTGGAAAATCGGGAACCCCTCGGAGGAGGTAACCTACGGTTGCTAACGAGGCCATCTCTATTGGAAGATCGGGAACCCTCAACACAAAACTGACACTTCAACTAAATTAAAACGTCTCTATTGGAAGATCGGGAACCTTCGGAGGAGGTAACCTACGATAAATATTCAATATTTCAAAATATAAGACAACTCAAAATTTAATCACAAATATCATACGAAATACAACTTCAACTAAATTAATATGCCTCAAAATTTAATCACAAACATCACAAAAAAAAAAAAATACAATTTCAACTAAATTAAAACGTACAACTCAAAATTTAATCACAAACATCACTAAAAATACAACTTCAACTAAATTAAAACGATCGGAGATCGGGAACCCTCGGAGGAGGTAACCTACGGTTTGCTAACGAATTTTCCCACGGTCTAAGTTGCTAACGAGGCTTCCCACGGTCTAAAAGCAAAATTTAATCACAAATATCACCAAAAAATACAATTTTAACTAAATTAAAACGTCTCTATCGGAAGGGAACCCCTCGGAGGAGGTAACCTACGGTTGCTAACGAGGCTTCCCACGGTCTAAATGAAATAATGGAACTCATTAAGTTAAGTTTAGTAAATTCATTTGGACTAAGTGATTCCAATAGAAAATATGGAACTCATTAAGTTGAGTTTAGTAAATTCATTTGGACTAAGTGATTCCAATAGAAAATAGTGGAACTCATTAAGTTGAGTTTAGTAAATTCATTTGGACTAAGTGATTCCAATAGAAAATAGTCACAAACATCACAAAAATACAACTTCAACTAAACTAAAACGTCTCTATTGGAAGATCGGAAACCCTCGGAGGAGGTAACCTACGGTTGCTAACGAGTTTTCCAACGGTCTAAATGAAATTATAGGAATTCATTAAGTAACCTACGGTTGCTAACGAGACTTCCCACGGTTTAAATGAAATTATGGAACTCATTAAGATGGGTTTAGTAAGTTCATTTGGACTAAGTGAATCCAATAGAAAATAGTGGTGCCGGAATGAGGGAGTAACCTACGGTTGCTAACGAGGCTTCCCACGATTTAAATGAAATTATGGAACTCATTAAGATTGCCCTACGATTGCTAACGAGGCTTCTCACGGTTTAAATGAAATTATGGAACTCATTAAGTTGGGTTTGAAGTGAATCCAATAGAAAATAGTGGTGTCGGAACGAGGGAACCGTAGGATCCTAACTGGTGTTGCTCTAATCAACTTTAACATCTCCCATAATNAAATTCATTCAACCAAGGAAATGTTAATTATAAACCTTCTTATCCTCCAGGATTTAATAATAACACTCAATTTAAGGAAAAGAAGTTGTCTATGGAAGAGTTGATACTGAATATGGGTCAACAATTACAAAATCAAGGAAATCAATTACAAATTCAAAGAAACCAGTTACAAAATCAAGGAACTGCTATCAAGAATATTGAAAACTAATTAGGGCATATCGCTAATGCGCTTAGTAACCGAACATTGGGAACTTTTTCTACTACTGTGGAACCAAATCCTAAAGATCAAGGAAAAGAATAGATAAAAGTCATACAATTACGAAGTGGAAAAGAATTGGAAACAAGAGTGCAAAAAGAAACGAAAACTAAAAAAGAGAAAGTGGATACAAAAAAAAAAGGATCATGAATACCCAGATTTAGAATATCCACTTACACCAATGAAAATTATTGTGGAGAAACCACCACCACCGTTTCCTTAAAGATTGAAGCAACACAAAAAGGATAAACAATTTTCCAAGTTTATAAAAATTCTTAAGAAATTATCGGTAAATATTCCTTTTGTAGAAGCTTTAGAGCAAATGCCCAATTATGTGAAGTTTATGAAAGATATTTTGAACAAGAAAAGGAAGTTCATTGATAATGAGACTATTGCACTTAGCGAAGAGTGTAGTGCAATTATTCAGAAAAAACTTTCTGAAAAATTAAAAGATCCAGATAGTTTCACTATACCGTGTGCTATCGGTGAAAGATTTAATGAAAGAGCTTTATGTGATTTGGGAGCCAGCATTAATCTTATGCCTCTATCAATTTTCAAAAGATTAGAATTAGGAGAAGTCTCACCTACTTCTGTAACTCTTCTCATTCAGTTACTTATCCTAAGGGAGTTATAGAAAATGTGTTAGTAAAAGTTGATAAATTTATCTTTCCTGTGGATTTTATTATTTTAGATATGAAGGAAGATAAAGAAATACCTATAATTTTAGGAAGACCTTTTTAAGCTACTGGAAAAGCTATGATAGATGTTCAAAAGAGAAAATTAACTATGAGAGTTAATGATCAAGAAGTGACTTTTAACATTGCAAATCTATGAAATACTCTGCTGTTGAAAAAGATAATGAATGTTTTCTCATGGAAATTAGTGAACATATATTTAACAAGCATTTTAAAGAATATTTTGAAGAGAAAAAATATTTTAAAGACAAAGATGAATTTATTTTAGAAAAAATAGAAAATCAAGAATTATATTATGTTCAGGAAAGATTTGGGATGATGGATATTACGAGAAATGCTGATAAGAATCTAGTTCCATCAATTATAAAACCACCTGAACTTGAGTTGAAAATGTTGCCTAACCACTTGAAGTATGTATTTCTGGGAAACTCATCTACGTTACATGTTATTACCAAGCCACTTGAAGTATGTGTTTTTAGGAGACTCATCTACATTACCTGTTATTATATCTTTTCCTAGCCACTTGAAGTATGTATTTTTAGGAGACTCATCTACATTACCTATTATTATATCTTCTGCCTAGTCACTTGAAGTATGTATTTTTAGGAGACTCATTTACATTACATGTTATTATATCTTCATTTGAAGTATGTACTTTTGGGAGACTCATCTACATTACCTGTTATTATATCTTAAGAATTAAAAGAAGAAGTATGTATTTTTACGAGACTCATCTACATTACCCGTTATTATATCTTCAGAATTAAATGATTATGAAATATGTGTTTTTGGGAGACTCATCTACATTACATGTTATTATATCTTTAGAATTAAATTAATTGCAAGAGCTTCTGGGAGACTCATCTACATTACATGTTATTATATCTTCGGAATTAAATGATTTGCAAGAGCAAATATTTTGGATACATTAAAAAGATATAAGAAAGCTTTTGGTTGGACCTTAGCTGATATTAAAGGAACCAATCCTTCGATTTCTATGCACAAAATTATACTGGATGAACAATATAAACAAAGAGTTGATCCACAAAGAGATTAAACGATGATGAAAGAAGTAGTCAAGAAGGAAATTTTGAAATGGTTGGACACTGGAATTATATATCATATCTCGGACAGTGCTTGAGTAAGTCCAATTCATTGTGTTCCTAAGACAGGAGGGGTGACTGCTGAAGCATGAGAGAATAATGAATTAATACCTATCAGACAAGTTACTAGGTGGCGTATTTGCTTTGATTATAGAAAATTAAATACTACCACTAGGAAAGATCACTTCTCTTTACCATTTTTAAACCAAATAGTGGATAGACTTGTTGGGCACAAATATTTATGTTTTTTTAGATGGATATACCGGCTACCATCAAATTTCATTGCTCCTGAGGACCAAGAAAAGATTGCATTTACTAGTCTTTTTGGAACTTTTGCTTTTTGAAGAATGCCTTTTGGATTATGTAATGCACCTGCAACATTCCAGAGATGTATGATGTATATATTTAGTAAGTTAATTGATGATGGATTAAAAGTGTTTATAGATGATTTCTCTGTATTTGGAACATCATTTGACGCATACTTAAATTACCTTGAAAAAGTTTTAGTCCAAAGATGTATGATGTCTATATTTAGTAAGTTAATTGATGATGGATTAGAAGTGTTTATGGATTTCTAATATTTAGTAAGTTAATTGATGATGGATTGGAAGTCTTTATGGATGATTTCTCTATATTTGGAATGTTAATTGATGATGGATTGGAAGTATTAATGGATGATTTCTCTGTATTTGGAACATCATTTGACATGCTGATGGATTGGAAGTATTTATGGATGATTTTTCTGTATTTTGAACATCATTTGACGCATGCTTAGAAAGTGTTTATGGATGATTTCTCTGTATTTGGAACATCATTTGACGCATGCTTAAATTATCTTAAGTATTTATGGATGATTTCTCTGTATTTGGAACATCATTTGAAGCATGCTTAAATTATCTTACGTATTTGGAACATCATTTGAGCATGCTTAAATTATCTTGTTTTGGAGTTATGCGAAAGAACTAATTTAGTTCTAAATTGAGAGAAATGTCAATTTATGGTTTCAGAAGGAATTGTGTTAGGGTATAAAATTTCAGAAAATAATATGAAAATAAACCCTGTTAAAAANAAAAAGTTTTGGAGTTATGCGAAAGAACTAATTTAGTTCTAAATTGAGAGAAATGTCAATTTATGGTTGTAGAAGGAATTGTGTTAGGGCATAAAATTTCAGAAAATGGTATGAAAGTAGACCATGCAAAAATTTAAGTTATATCTAAATTAACACCTCTTACGAATGTAAGAGGGGTTAGAAATTTTCTTGGACATGTTGGTTTTTACAGACGTTATATTAAGGATTTTTCAAAAATTATNAACTTTCTAAAAAATTAAAAGATCCAGATAGTTTCACTATACCGTGTGCTATCGGTGAAAGATTTAATGAAATAGCTTTATGTGATTTAGAATTCGGCCTCTATCAATTTTCAAAAGATTAGAATTAGGAGAAGTCTCACCTACTTCTGTAACTCTTCTCATTCAGTTTCTTATCCTAAGGGAGTTATAGAAGATATGTTAGTAAAAGTTGATAAATTTATCTTTCCTGTGGATTTTATTATTTTAGATATGAAGGAAGATAAAGAAATACCTATAATTTTAGGAAGACCTTTTTAGCTACTGGAAAAGCTATGATAGATGTTCAAAAGGGAAAACTAACTATGAGAGTTAATTACCTATAATTTTAGGGAGACATTTTTTAGCTATTGGAAGAGCTATGATAAATGTTCAATAGGGAGAATTAACTATGAAAGTTAACATTTTTAGCTACTAGAAAAGCTATGATAGATGTTCAAAAAGGAGAATTAAATATGAGAGTTAATGGTGACTTTTAACATTGCAAAATCTATGAAATACTCTGCTGTTGAAAGAGATAATGAATGTTTTCTCATGAAAATTAGTGAACATATATTTAACAAGCATTTTAAAGAATATTTTGAAGAGAAAAAAGATTTTAAAGACAAAGATAAAGTTATTTTGGACAAAATAGAAAATCAAGAATTATATTATGTTCAAGAAAGATTTGAGATGTTGGATATTACGGGAAATACTGATAAGAATCTAGTTTCATCAATTATTAAACCACCTGAACTTGAGTTGAAAATGCTGCCTAACCACTTGAAGTATGTATTTCTGGGAAACTCATCGACATTACCTGTTATTATATCTTCAGAGTTAAATAATTTGCAAGAGCAAAGAATTTTGGATACATTAAAAAAATATAAGAAAGCTTTTGGTTGGACCTTAGCTGATATTAAGGGAATCAGTCCTTCANAGGTATGATAAGATTTTTAAAGTTATATACTACGCTAGTAAAACTCTTAACGATGCTCAAATTAACTACAATATTACTGAAAAAGAGTTACTGGTTATTTTGTATGCTTTTGACAAATTTTGATCTTATTTAATTGGGACTAAATGTGTTGTGCACACTGATCACTCTGCTATTAAATATCTGATGCAAAAGAAGGATGTCAAATCAAGGTTAATTAGATGGATACTTCTGATGCAAGAATTTGATTTTGTAGTTATTGATAAAAAGGGAACTGATAATCAAATTGTTGATCATTTGTCGAGNAGAGAATAATGAATTAATACCTATCAGACAAGTTATTGGGTGGTGTATTTGCATTGATTATAGAAAATTAAATACTACCACTAGGAAAGATCACTTCTCTTTACCATTTTTAGACCAAATAGTGGATAGACTTGCTGGTCACAAATATTTTTGTTTTTAGATGGATATACCGGCTACCATCAAATTCCTATTGCTCCTGAGGATCAAGAAAAGATCACACTTACTAGTCGTTTTGGAACTTTTGCTTTTCAAAGAATGCCTTTCGGATTATGTAATGCACCTGCAACATTCCAGAGATGTATGATGTATATATTTAGTAAGTTAATTGATGATGGATTAGAAGTGTTTATGAATGATTTCTCTGTATTTGGAACATCATTTGACGCATGCTTAAATTATCTTGAAAAAGTTTTGGAGTTATGCGAAAGAACTAATTTAGTTCTAAATTGAGAGAAATGTCAATTTATGGTTGTAGAAGGAATTGTGTTAGGGCATAAAATTTCAGAAAATGGTATGAAAGTAGACCATGCAAAAATTTAAGTTATATCTAAATTAACACCTCTTACGAATGTAAGAGGGGTTAGAAATTTTCTTGGACATGTTGGTTTTTACAGACGTTATATTAAGGATTTTTCAAAAATTATTAAACCTCTATGCCAACTTTTAGAAAAGGATAAGAAATTTGAGTTTACTGAAGACTGTTTAAATGCCTTTGAGTTATTAAAATAAAAGCTAATCACAGCCCCTATAATAGTTTCACCTAACTGGGAGAAACCATTCGAACTGATGTGTGATGCTAG
>JXCR01100629.1:23940-89899 GCA_002079205.1 Phalaenopsis hybrid cultivar | reverse complement strand
TGATATTGTTAATTATATTGTAAGTGATATTTTGCCACCTATGCTGACATTGCAAAAGCAAAGAAAATTCATTCATGATGCAAAAGCATTTTTGGGGATGAGCCTTATTTATATAAACAATGTAAGGATCTTATTATGAGAAGATGTGTACCTTATGAAGAAACTGAACTAATTATTCAAAAATGTCATGATTCTGAATTTGGAGGATATTTTGGAACTGATAAAACTGCTTATAAAATTTTACAAGCTGGATTTTATTGGCCTACTCTCTTTAGAGATATTTACAGATTCATAAGAAATTGTGATTGATGCCAATAAGTAGGCAATATATCTAGAAAAAATGAAAAACCTTTGAATTTCATGTTAGAAGTTGAGATCTTTGATGTTTGGGGATTGGATTTCATGGGACCATGTATTCCTTCATCTGATAACTTATACATATTAATTGCGGTAGACTACGTTTCAAAGTGGATTAAAGCACAAGCTTTACCTTGTTGTGATGCTAAAAGTGTTTCAAGATTTTTAATGAAAAACATTTTCACTGGATACGGAATGCCGAGACGAAGGATCCATTTTAGGAATAAATACATTCAGAGATTGGCAGAAAAGTTTAATGTTATTCATAGAATCTCCACTTCCTATCACCCTCAAACCAGTGGGTTAGCTGAAGTTTCTAATAGAGAGATTAAACAAATAATTGAGAAGACTGTAAACCTTAGTAGAGTAGATTGGTCTACTAGACTGGATACTGCATTATGGGCTTACAGGACTGCTTATAAAACTCCTATTAGAATGACTACTTACAGACTGGTTTTAGAAAGACTTGTCACTTACCAATAGAATTGGAGCATAAAGCATATTGGGTGATTAAAGAATTCAATTATAATTTGAAAGATGCTGGTGAGAAGAGATTGTTACAAATGAATGAATTGGAAGAATTAAGAAATGAATCTTATGATAACGACAGAATTTATAAGGAGAAACTAAAGTTATGGAATGATCGGACCAGGATAAGAAGTTTTACTTTACAACACAAGGCTGAAGTTATTCCCTGGGAAATTGAAGTCTCGTTGGTTAGGACCATTTACTGTGACTCGAGTTTATACTTACGAAGCTGTTGAAATTAAAGATCAAAAGACTGGGAATAGATTTAAAGTAAATGGGCACAGATTAAAGCCGTATTTTGAGGGTAAAAGACTAAATTTTAAAGAGGCTTTAATTGTGAGTCAACCTAAATAATATCTGAATAGGTCGGGCTGACGACGTTAAACCAAGCGCTTTATGGAGGCAACCCATAGTTATCTTTATTTTTATTGCAATTATAGTGTTTTTGTTTAAAATTATTGTTAGTTTGTGGTTGTTTAAGCTCCTACTACTCATATTTACCCTTGAATCATCATAAAAATTAGATCCATAGAGAAAATTGGAACGTTCGAACCAGAGCGAAACTGTGAAATTTTTGCCTTGGGCGCTAATGGTGGGTTTTTCTAGAGAGTCCAGACAATTAATTCTAAAGGCTCACCGACGGCACCATCGACGCGCTGACGGCAAGAACGGTGAGATGACAGTTTTTGGAGTTTGAAATGTCAGTTTTTGGCAGGTTTAGGCAGAATTTACTCCCTTTAAACTTCCAAACTTGGTTCTTAAATTCATATTACCCAAAAGCGAATTGAAACTCCACCAAATTCATCCCTATGGCTTCCAATCCCACTGAAAACCTTAGATTTTGAGTGTTCAACCGGAGAAAGTTCATTAGTTCTTAGGCGCAATGAATCTTCGATAAAGTGCTGACAAAGAGGAGATTAATCAAAGAAGAGGATTCGTGAATCGAGGATTGAACAATCCTTTGATAGTAATTAAAGAGATGATTGTGCGAAGACGATGGGAAGTGTTGTGCTACACTACAGCCGCCGTTGTCGTTCCTGTGATGAAGGAGTTTTATGCTAATTTGCATGAAATCAACCAGGGAGTCGTCTATGTGCAAGGTAGATGGATAACTTTTACTCCTGCACGGATTAATGAGTTATATATGATAGAGAATGTTCCTGTCTGCCATTATTCCAACTTCATCCTAATAAGAAATCTGATGAATGAGATCTACCAATATTTGGCGAACGAGACTGAAGACTAGGAAATGAGAGAAAACAGATATGTTAGTTTCTCTGCTACACTTCTAAACCCCATTTCTCAACACTGGCACTTCTTCATTTCTGCAAAACTATTACCAACGATGAGGGTCGGTAAGGTTACTAAAGAAAGTGCTATTTTGAATTACTGTATTCAAATGGGACTGTCAATTGGTATTGGATCGATAATTGTGAAGTCTATTTTGGGCTTGATCGTTCATGGATCAACTTATGGGCTTGGACATCCTTCAACAATTTTCTTACTCTGCAGTCAGCTCCAAGTATCTTATGAGAATTGGGAAAAGGTACTTCTACCTTGGAAACCTTTGGACCCAACTGAGAAGTTCCCAGCCAATGAAGATGAGAATGATATGACTATTATTATGGATCAATCTTCTCAGAATTCACTTCCTATTCAGCTTTTAGTTCCAAACAAGACACTAGTGATCCTGCGCAGAATCAAGAAACTAGAAAAGAGGTGCAAAATATTATGAATACAATTAACAATATCTCTGATTTTTTTTATCATCTAGACTGGAGGATGAAAGAGCATTTTGATCACTCTGGACATGTCAAAGGAAGTTTGATACAATTGATGAGGAAGATGGGATTGATAGAAGAGGACTCTACTGAAGAATTCCCATACCGACCCTTCTATAACCTCTTCGTTCATGTTCAATCGATGGGCGATATCAGAGTAGAAACAAGCATTGAATCGAAAGAGTAGTAGATTTACTTTACTACCTATATGTCTATGTGTGTGATTTGATTTGAACTTATGTGTTTGCGTCACTTTCAATTTCTTTTAGATCTCAGTATAGTTGAGATTGAGCATAGAATGTTTGTTTTCAGCGTTTAGAGTGTTGTGGTTTGGATTGTGACGCTGAATTGATGTATTAAGATTGAGAAAATACCAAACTGATGTATGCCGTGTAACGTGTATTGTAACACTTGGATTTTATATATAATTGTGATGTTTTGTGTTGTAAATATTTATTTGTGTTAGTACATCATTTAATCACTTAAAACTTATGTCTAGAATGATTGAACGGATGTCGACGAGGCTTGAAATTGATCAAAATTACAAAAATCCGTAAATTGAACCAATTTTGAAAATCTCGCCGACGGTGCCATCGACGCCGCCGACGGCGGATTTTTCCCAAGACTTATGCTATTTAATTCAATAGATCTCGCCGACGGCGCTGACAATCCAGCCGACGGTGAGATCCTGAAAAAAATACTTTTAACCGCGATTTTGACCAGTCAACCACCACTATTCATCGTCCCCTTCCTCTTAAAAAATAAAAATTTTGATTTATGGCTTGCAGATCTTGGATTTGGGGAGATTTCAAAGCATTTAGACACCGAATTTTATCATCTCTTGGTAAGTGCTTCACTCCAACCTAAAAATATTTGATTTTCACCTTGAATTTCTTCCACATTGAGAAGATCCGAAAAAAATTGAGAATATAGAGAAAATAAATGAAAGAATTGGGGGATTAGAACGTAAACATGATTATGATAGTGAGTACCTACAGAGGCATTCTGACTTAGAGTTAGCTTACTACGAAGCTCAAGCCCAACACTACAAAGGTGAGCCTGTGTTACTTTTCCTGAATGCCCCCGTTATACTCAGTATCAGCCCAATCCAACTGCTGACCAGGGAGACGAGGATATAGTATGGGATTTTGATATATGATAGTGATTGATGTACTTTTCGTTTGTGATTTTATGATAGAGATAGATGTATGTTTGTTTATACTTTCATTTTATTCTATATTTTATTTTATGTTTGCAGTTGGATAATTTTTAATTATTGTTATAAATGTTTAGTGTGGTAGTATGAATTTGGATGTGTAGTTATAATAGACTTTGATTAGTACTTTGTAAAATTGTATTGTAGTTTGAAATTTGCATGTGTAGTTATAATAGACTTTGATTAGTACTTTGTAAAATTATAATGTGATGTGATTTTTTGCATTGTGATGTATTGTAATTATTTTTTATTTAGTATGGTTTTGTTAAATTGTAATGTGATGTGATTTTTATTTTGCATTTTAATTGTAATTATTTTTGTTTAGTATTGTGGATGTGTTAGTGAAAATATTGTGTTTGTCTAATGTTTACTTTGTACTTATTTCAAAATTTCATTACCTAGCAAATTCTCTAATGATTTATATGTATAGAAAACTCGTAATATTACAGACCAGTTGAAGTAAAAATTTTAAGAAGGAACTGCAGAATGATGAAAATGCCTATAGTACTGAGGTATGAGTTATATTTAGAATTTTTCTTTCCACCTGTATCATTCCATATTGAAAATTTAAGTTTTGGGGAAGGAAGAAAAAGATTAACTATTATATGTTCTCAATTTAAATATTTTCAAAAATTATTAATGTGATTTTTTGTAGTGAATTTAATTAAGATAACTATATTTTGTAGATATTTAAATATTATGGTACAGGTTGAGATTTTCATGCCTATTTTACACTGATTTTGATGATATTGCACTTTAAAAAAAGGTATTTTTGATGTTTTGTTGCAGGTCTGTTGAATTATGGTCATTAGAGCAAAAAGATGCAAAAAGGAGCGAATTTGGAGCAAAAAGGACCAAAATATGAAGATTTGAACTTAGGCGCCGACGGCGAGCTCTACGGCGCCAACGACGGGTTTTTTCCCAAGATATCAGAAATCAAATATTATAGAAGGCTATCAACGGTGAGCGTGTCAGTTCTCTCAATAGATGCATTGAATGTGGACAATTTTTGAAGGGATGCTTAGGCAACTCTTGAAAACTCTTCTACAACTTTAAGAGAAACATTTTGGGGGTCAAAAAACGTGTCCATGGGGTGTCCACGTGGTGTCTGCTGCATCTTTGTTGTTTGTGGTGCCCATTAGAGTATAGAGAGTGTACTTTAGGGTTAGTAATGTGAGGAATTCTTTGATAGATTGTAAGAGTGGAAGGAAAGTGAGAGATTTCTTCCTCCTTGCTGCTTCGAAGGAGAATTCTATGTGCTGTAAAGAAAGGAAGAGATTCAAAGGAACTTTGAGGAGTTTGCTTGGAGAGGAATTAGAGAGAAGTGGTATTAAATTATTGAAGGTTGTAAGACTTTACTTTTATATATAAATTCCAAGTTTTGTCATATCTTCTCCATGAGTTTTAAGTTGTTTTCTCTATCTTTCTCCTTGTCTTGAGATTTTGTGAAATGGTGATTTGAATTGGTTGGGCATGAGTGTTTAAGAATTTGTGATGATCTTTTCACTTCAATCTTAATTTACTTTCAATCTGGCCAATTGATTTGTTAAATTATGTTTCTCTGTCTTTCTCCTTGTCTTGAGATTTTTTGAAATGGTGATTTGAATTGGTTGAGCCTTAAGAATGTTAAAGAAGTTATATGATCTTTTCACTTTGATCTTAATTTACTTTCAATCTGGCCAATTGATTTGTTAAAATATGAAGTTTTACAACTAAGGTGAAGATTACATCCAAGATTTAGGGAGGTCAAAGTCCTTGAAAGTTAGTTTTTACAACTAAAGTGAAGATTACATCCAAGATTTAGGGAGGTCAAAGTCCTTGAAAGTTGGATGCAAATAAATAGGGAAATAAAAATTATCGGGCGTAGAATTGGAGATCTTAGATTAACCGACTAAAATCTTTAATTCTGTCCTATTGTTTGGGTGCTGAAGTGTAGATGTTAGCCCTCAGACGAGGGGAATGTGGGAGCTCCGAAGTGAGAGCCGGTATCCTCCCAGCTTAGCCACAAATTCAGTAAGCAAGCATAGGATTAGTCAATGTTCTTTATATCTGGTCCAAAGGATAAAGAATAGTTATGTTCCTATTTGGCACAATGTAATTTGAACTGATTCACTTTATCCATTCACTTAAATTTCTTGAAAAGGAGAATGATGTTTTCTTATATATTGAACTTTGCATTATAAAATTTATTAGTAATTAGTTAATTGAGAGTTTATTAAAATTACATTTTTATTTCAATTGTCTATTAGTGACAAATATGCAATTTGAACTATATTATTGTGATTAAGCATTGATTTTTTAAATCTTAGTTTGTAGCCTCTAATATTACTCTCTATAGGATCGATATCCAGGACTCCATGAGAGCCCTGTATTACTTGAGTGATATGTATACTTGCGTTGATAAGTGTGAATTTGCAATTATTGAATATTTTATACACATCTTTATCAAATATATAACCATTGTCAAGTTTTTGGCACCGTTGCCGGGGATTTAAATCTTCTAGCAGAAGTATCAAATTCTTGTATTTTTAAGCATATATAAAGTTGTTGTTAAGTACTTCTACTAAGATTACAAGGGTTTGGCCATATAACTAGAGTTTTCTGTTTTAAAGCTGCTGCAATGGCCTTCCCAACGCTGACTTTTTCTTACAACTTGTCGGCAAGCCATGAAGCCCGCAATGTTGCTCCTACCATTAAGTTTAGAGCCAGATTTGAAGACCTAGAGGTTATCCTCGGGAAGGCTCCATTCGCATAATGAAGGTCACCACTCCAAAAATTTAGGAGTTGTATGTCGAATTCAACCTGAACTGTCTTCGAGACTTCCCTTCTTATAAGAAGCCAAAACTACTATTGCCACTATGGCACCTACCAAGCCTGTTATCCCTGTTGTTGCTAAAGGGAAAGAAATAATGATCATTGAGGATCCAACTGAGGGATTAGTTGTCCTGCCATCAGTATTCAAAATCGGATCGAGTTCAAGAACTATACCATTAACATGAACTCAAAGGAGAAACCACAGCAGGAGATTTCAGGGGGTCGTTAAAGCCCAGGCTCTTGAGGAGATACCTGTTAATGAAGATCCGCACCAGGATGAGATGGGATTACCAAAGACATATCCACTTATGCGGGGAAATAGATTCCATCCTTTAATGGATACCGATGGATATGAGATTATTTAGAAAATTACTGTTGCATAACCGTCACTTCATGGATAGAGTGTGGAGAGAAACAAACCTCCTCCAATCACTCGAGTCAGTTCAGTCTTTCAAAGGTTAGCTGCCAAAGAAGGTTGTTCAGTTAGTGAACTACTTAAACGAATGGGACATGCGGTATCCCCTCGCATAAAGAAAGAAATCTTAAAGGACGTCGAATATGTCAGACGATCTCAGAAGTCAACTAAAGCTTTGCCTGCTCGTATTCCCGTCTGGTTCTGCTTAAGAAGAAAAGTTGACAATGTTATTATCACCACAAATTCTAGCATTACCAGGACCACAGGTCGTCGACCGGTTAAGTCAAGACTGGGTCCAAGAATCCTACCGATGACACACTATAATGACATTCCTAAAATTCCAAAGGGAAAGATGAAAAAATTACCGGTACTGTAGTTGGTCTGCACCATGAGGAGCATAGTCTTCCTCAACGTACCAATGTTTCCTCTAGGACACTCTGTTTTGAGACATCGCCGTCAAAGAAGAAGGTGTGGATACCCAAGTTCATTGTACCGATACAGTCTAGTAAGCCTGCAGGACAAGATCACAGAATGAATCCAGGGTCCTAAGTGTCTAACATCGTCGCAGCAATTGCCAGCGACATGGAACAACAAGAGGAGGAGGTCCAGGAGGGTCCTCCAAATCTTAGAACAATCAAAGTATCAATGATCGAAGAAAAATTTTAAAATCTCACACGGAGTTTTCATCAAATACAATAATTAATATTTTGATTACAATGATTACCTCGAAGAAGATTTCATGGATGTACATGTTATTGAAAACAGAGCCGCTACATCTGTGTGTGAGGCTCAATCTCTCATTGAAGAGAACGACATAGATGAGCTGCGTAGGGCTATCCTCCTAAGGGATGAGCAAGTTAGCAAACTGGAGAAAAGAATAGAAGAGATGACCGCAGCCATGACCGCCATGGCCACCATTCAAGGGCAATCACAAGCACCGCAACTAGCCTCTTCGGAGATCAACCAACTAGAAATCATACATATCATGGATGAAAGAAGAGAATTTGCCTCAGCAAACAAAGATGAGCAACATAGAAAGGATTCCCCATCAGGCGCCATACCAGAGAAAGAATTTAAGTAAATGGTTGATCAAGTTTGGGAGGCCTTAACCCAATCCAAGGGTGGTGCATTGATTCTAAAGGGTAGACCTTACCTAAAAGAATTTGATGCCGTACCCTTCCCTAAGGGTTTTGTATCCCCAAACTTTAAGATATTTGATGGGACTGGAAATCCCAGACAGCATATACACACTTTCGAGCCACTTGTGGCAACACAAGAAATAGAGAAGCTTTACTCCTCCAACAGTTTGTCAGCAACCTGTCAAAGATTGGTTTTGATTAGTATGCTGATTTGACCAATGGGTTAGTTAAAAAATTTGCCTCATGAAGAGATTTACCAGAGCACAACACCATGTCTCTATAGGAGAACTCGTGATGGAAAAGAAAAAGCCCAGCGAGACTTTGGTGGATTACATTTTGAGGTGGAGAAAACTTAGCATGAAGTGTGAACCTCAGCTACAGGAACATAATGCGATTAAGATTTTACTCAAAAGCATTCATGGGCCAGTGGCTTTTATGCTCAAGGTACTCACCATCAAATTCTTTGAGAAGCTACTTAGTAAAGCCAATAGTCTTCAAGAAGAAATCAAACATATGGATTCACACGAGAAGTCCAAATCAACCAAAGTGTTTGAAAAGAAGTCATGAATAGTAGCAACTGTCGACAAAGGAAAATAGCTAATGAAGATATATGCAAAAAATCCTCATCAATCTTCATCACAGCATGCTCAGAAACAGAATAGTCAGTCCAACCAGTGACCGCCTCAAGGAGGATCACCTCGAACAGAGAATAAGAGGATATCTTTGGCAAAACGACATAAAATGGTGTATTCTTTCAAAGATGAAGTTGTATCTAAGATGTTCAGAAGTCTGATGAAGAAGCTTGAATTCAGATTACCAGATCTAAAGAAGCTCAAATAGGTTGATAAGAAAGATGAACCCAATTACTGCCCATATCACAGGTTGTTGTGGAACACAATAGAAGAGTGCTTCATCTTTAAGGATTGGCTCATGAAAAATCTTAAATAAGGAAATATAATGATCCTGAAAGAATATTTAAGAGAACCTGAAAAAGGTTCTATGAATGTGATTTTAGTCGAGCCAATCTCTCTGATTGATCCATATACTGGAGAAGATGGATGAAGTACGACTTGGAACAAGCTCAAGAGGGTCCTAAACCAAATCCAGGATTCATCGAAACAATCTTCCGCACATAATGGAAAAGATGGATGGAGTGCAGTTTGGAGCAAATCATCCATGAAAATATTTAACCAAATCCAGAATGCATCAAAACAAGCTTGTGATTAGAGCCTTCAGTCTGTCAAGCCCGAGATGAAGATTTCGCCACAAGAGCCGTCATCGTCAAAGACAAAAGAAAATAAGAACACTAATATGAAGATTGATAGCACGGGGGGTAGGATAGGGGCTGCCTCTACTAGATTAGTTGTCTCAGATTTGGGGAAGAAAATCCTCAAACCCCTGACTTCTTATGATTATCTTTTTGCCCCTTTGGGGTCTTATGAATATAATCATTGTGATTTCGGCTACGTTTTAACTCTTTCTAGTGATCACGTAATCAATTATAACCAATCTAGATTTGATCTCAATTCCCAAAATGATCCTCAAATTGTACTTGAGTCCGATGAACTCGTTAACAAGACCGAAGAAGACATTAGCAATACTACTTACGACCGCGCCGGGAGTGAGGAACCAGTCCTCGAGCACCACGGTGCACCACTAGCCATCAACCTAGATCTTTCCGAAAAAGAAGAAGCACTGGAAGATTCAACAATGATACCACAAAAAGAAGAAATCACAGAAGTGAACTTAAGGAGCGGGAAAGTGCTACCCCCAAGAATAGCTCCGACAGATAAAGGAAAACAGATAATAACTCGAGAAGAACTACCTCCACATCCACCAGTGGAAGAACCACACAACCAAGAGAAAAGAAGAGGACCATACAAAGTGGATTACAGTGTGCTAGCTTATCTTAGGAAGTTGCCGACCTGATTAAGCATCTACGATGCTCTGATCTTATCAAAGGAGATGAGAGAGACTCTGGTTACAGATGAAGTTTTTTCATTGAAAGAACAGCCTGGGGTAACCTTCATAGATAAAGATTTGCTGCTTGGTACCGTCGACCACAACCTACTGCTCTACATCTCCGTTAACATCGGCGGATTTGTGTTGTCCAGAGTTTTAGTAGATCCTGGAGCATCACTCAACTTGATGAGTCTATAGACATTGGCCTATTTGGACTTTTAAGCTCAAGAGCTTACGACCGATAAAATGAAGCTAAGAGGATTAAACTAAAAGGGAGAGAGAACTCTGAGATCGATTACATTGCTTATGAAGGTTAGAGAACTTGAAACAACTACTAAATTTCATATCATCGATGCTGAGACCTCTTTCAACGCTCTACTAGGTCGACCATGGATTCATGAACACAACATGGTTCCATCATCTCTACATCAATGCATCAAGTACTACAAAGAAGGACAAGAACACTGCATTAAAGGGGGATCTACAATCATTTTTAATTCATGAAGTTGGTATTCATGAAGATACTGCCTACTACGCACCTCCGAAGAAAATTTTCTTCTCTCGCAAAATTGTCACAAACAAAAATGAAGATTCAGGAAAGTCACAAAGAGGAAGCCATTCAACTCCACTTCAACAATCTTCCACCACTCTTTTGTAACAAGTTGGTCGAGGTTCTTTTCGTTCGCGCACTCAAGATCGAGGCCGGTAATGTGGACGAGGAAGAACCAACTTAATTGTTGAACAAATTAGGTCAACCATCAACATTGGTGATGAAGACAGTTCCGAAGATGAAATAATGATGACAAAATATAAAAAACCTCATTATGAGATATCCTTAGAAGATTCAGAGAAAAGTGAATATGAGACAATGTATGATCGGATAAATCACTATGTGAATGCTATGATAGAAGATATAGAAAAGAATGAATATGAAACAATGTATGATCGGATAAACCACTATGTGAATGTTATGATCCTTACTCCGATCCTCCCTCAAAAGGTCGAGAGTTTAGAGGTCAAGGAAGTCCGTAGTGTTGGTTTAAAGCCGATCAAGTTTTATCGTGCTTCTACCTCTACTGATCTTGAAAATCATGTAAACTTGGATGATGATCCTAATGAATTAATGGAATTGCTTTTGGTTACTTTTGACCTTATGTACAAAAGTTAATTCAACAGGGACACTTACCAAAACAAATGCCAAAAAAATAAATTTCAACTTTTTGAAAAATTATGGAATATTAAAGGTTGAACTCCAAACTCAAAAGAGGGTCTCGAATTTGGTATAATCGGACCAGTCGATGATTCAGAATTTGGCATGGTTATTACTAGTGAATCAACAGACATAGAGGATGACTCTACTGATCAACTGATGATGCTCCACTAGAACTTGAAGAAGAAATCAAGTCAACCGTTGATGAATTGAGGGAAATTAACCTCGGGAACCCCGACCTACATTTATAAGTTCTCTACTCAACAACAAAGAATCTTTAAAATTGATCAAATTGTTAACAGAATTTAAAAATTGCATCGCATGGAGCTATGATGAAATGTTAGGACTGTCAGTAGAAGTTGCAGTTCATAAACTTGGGGTAGACAAAGATATGACCCCAGTAAAACAAGCTCCTAGAATAATGTGCCTCGAAATAAAGCAGCAACTCATCACCGAGGTGAAGAAATTAAAAGACGCTAACTTTGTGAAAGAAGAGCAATACCCCACATGGTTAGCTAACATTGTCCTAGTCAAGAAGAAAAATGGACAAATCCGTGTTTGTGCGAGTTTAGAGATTTAAACAAAGTGTGTTCAAAAGACGAATTCTCATTACCGATCCCAAAAATGATGGTGGATATCGCTTCTACACATGAAACCTTCTCCTTCATAGACAGATTGTCGAAATATAACCAGATCAAGATGACTCCCGAGGATGCAGCGCTTACAGCCTTCAAAACACCGATTGGGTTCTTTTACTACACAATAATGTCGTTTGACCTAAAGAACGCTGGAGCAACATATCAACATGCAATGATAAAGATTTTTGGCGACCACATTCACAATCAAGTAGAATTCTATGTGGATGATTTGTTCATCAAAAGTAAATAAAAAATGGACCATTTGTGTGATTTGAGGATCGTGTTTGAACAGTCACAACGATATGATCTTAAAATGAATCCCTTAAAGTACCTTAGGGAAATTTTTAGGATTTGTTGTCTGTCATCAGGGAATCGAGATCGACCCGGATAAGATTAAAGCTATCTTGGAAATGCCTCCTCCCAAAACCTCGAAACAACTGCGTTGCTTCCAAGGAAAGTTGGCATATCTAAGACGCTTTATTTCTATTCTCTCAGGCAGGTGTGAGCCTTTCTCGGCATTAATTAAAAAGGATGCCAGATTTTTTTGCGAAGAGATATCCTAGCGGGCCTTTGAGGACGTTAAACAATATTTAATGACACTTCCTGTTTTGGCAGCCCCTATCCCAGGGAAATTGTTGATACTTTATATCGCGGCCTTAGATGACTCTCTTGGAGCCCTCTTAGCCCAAGTCAATGAGGGTAAAGAAAACACACTTTACTACTTGAGTCGCTTCCTAATACCGACGGAGATAAGGTATCCACTTATTGAGAAGCATTGTCTGACGTTAATTTTTGCTGCACAAAAACTTAAAAATTACAAGCTTTCTCATAAGATTACCCTAATTTCAAAATTTAATCCGTTACAATATTTGATGACCCGACCAACACTCTTCGAATGTCTAGCAAGATGGTCAATGATCTTATTGCAATTTGATATAACTTTTATTCCCCTTTGTGCTATCAAGGGACAGATTCTAGCAGACTTTCTCGTTGCACACCCACTGCCAGCTGGGTCCATTCTTAATGATGAACTACCAGATAAGCAGATACTACAAATGGAATTCTCCAGCGCACAACGCTGGGAGATGTACTTCGACAGCACTTCATCAATAAGGAAAGACAAAGGATCAGGCACAGTTATACCAGGCAAAGCAGGTATTGGTTTGATCTTTATCACGCCAGATAAGGGTGTGTTGAGTTTCTCATACCACCTGACAGAGCCATGTACCAATAGCAAATTAGAATATGAAGCTTTAATTTCCGGATTAGAGTTGACAATCTCAATGGATATAACAAACATTGACATCTAGGGTGACTCACAACTTGACATTCAACAAGTCACCGGACAATACAGGATTCTAAAACCAAGATTAGCAGAATACCATCAGTACACAATGAAGCTGCTGGAGCAGATCCTCAATGTGACTTTCTACCAGATTCCACGGGGAGATAATGCTCATGCCGACGCTCTAGCAAAACTCGCTAAGGAGCTGGCGTGTCCCCCAGAGGATTCCATTGAAATCACAGTACAAGGAAGACAAGTCCTGTGTCGGATCGACCTTAAAACTCTACACAAGCTCAAAAAAGAAGAACAAATGTTGATTGCAGTTGCAGACATCAACGAAGATTGGCACAAGCAATTAATAGAATGTTTCAATACTGGAAAGCTACCAAAAGACAAGTTTGAAGCACATCACATTACAAAAAGAGTTATGTCGTACGCTCTAGTGGGTGACATCCTCTACAAAAGATCATTCGACTAGATGTAGCTGAGGTGTTTAAGCAAAGCTGAAGCACAAAATATTATCAAAGAAGTACAAGCAGATTGTTTGTGAGATTTTCAAATTTCCTCTTTTCTACTTTTAAATTTGGTATTTTACTAAATTAAACAAAATACACACATAAATAAATAATTTTCTCACCAAAATAAAACTAAAAATTTTCCTTAAGGCAATACTTTGTTTTGTTCTTGTTCACGCTAAGTTTCAGCTCACTAACATTTTTCCTATCGCCTGCAGAGGAATGTCAAGCCAAAGGCTGATCTTTGCCTTTAAAGATGGTTGGAACCTCACACTCAACAAGGAGATTACACTGTAAGGCGACACTATAGAATTTGACATGGAATTTAGTCAAGTCTACATGGATTATGAAGGGCCCTTAATGGATGTCGTCAGCCGACGGAAAAAGGAAGGTCTGCCCTCACTACTAAGATTGAGCACCAAAGACAATTCATCACTGAAAGGAAAGAATGTGATAGTACAACAAGACCCAATGGAGGCGCCTAGTCGCCTACCATCCATGATAGCTACGTCGATTGGGGGTCTAGTCGCTGCTAATAATGAAAGGCTACCGGATGCTCCACTACAAAGAACTCAGCGCAGAAATGCTAGCCACAAAAAATAGAGGGATTTCATACAAGAGGAGAGAAGACGCCAAAAAGAGGTAGAAAACTTACACACTCCTATCCCTGAGGGGAATATTTATGATCCGAGCATAAAAGGAACTTCTTCCAGCTTGCCCGCTACTGATGATGAGTCCAAATTTATTATAAAGCCGAAAATACTACCAGCTTTAGATGTTCTTTGCACGGTTTGTCCGACCTGCAACACCGAAATACCTACAAGAGCATCAGCCACAAAGGCATTCATGGAATGCCTGGATTGTAATGTCCTACACTTACAACACTACAACAACTTAGAGGAGAATGCATCTACTGATGATGGATCTTAGACCGCCGATTACCCAATGGATGCAGAGCCATATGTCCCGATGGATGCAGAGCCATATGTTTCGTGGGGTATAGATCCATACGTCTCGTCAGATGTAGAATCATACATTCCTCTGCAGACAAAAATAACACCAGCTTGGGTTCCCGCCGCCATTTAAATAAGGGAACTTCCTCGACAGCCGCCGATCATAAGCACGGCAGAATATTCTAGAATAAGCAAAGTGAACAAAAGGGACTTTGAATTCTACGAATAAATACAAGGNGTTATATACTACGCTAGTAAAACTCTTAACGATGCTCAAATTAACTACACTATTACTGAAAAAGAGTTACTGTTTATTTTGTATGCTTTTGACAAATTTAGATCTTATTTAATTGGGACTAACTGTGTTGTGCACACTGATCACTCTGCTATTAAATATCTGATGCAAAAGAAGGATGTCAAATCAAAGTTAATTAGATGGATACATCTGATGCAAGAATTTCATTTTGTAGTTATTGATAAAAAGGGAACTGATAATCAAATTCCTTATCATTTGTCAAGATTAGAATATCATGAATTATCTGGCACCGACAATGAAATTACAGACAGTTTCCCTGATGAACAACTCTATAATATTAATGAGTAGAAAATATCATAGTATATTGATATTGTTAATTATATTGTAAGTGATATTTTTCCACCTATGCTAACATTGCAAAAGAAAAGAAAATTCATTCATGATGCAAAAGCATTTTTGGGGATGAGCCTTATTTATATAAACAATGTAAGGATCTGATTATGAGGAGATGTGTACCTTATTGTGATATTTGGCCACCTATGCTGACATTGCAACAGCAAAGGAAATTCATTCATGATGCAAAAGCATATTTTTGAATGAGCCTTATTTATATAAACAATGTAAGGATCTTATTATGAGAAGATGTGTACCTTATAAACAAACTGAACTAATTATTCAAAAATGTCATGATTCTAAATTTGAAGGACATTTTGGAATTGATAAAACTGCTTATAAAATTTTACAAGCTAGATTCTATTGGCCTACTCTCTTTAGAGATATTTACAGATACTTAAGAAATTGTAATTGATGTCAATAAGTAGGAAATATATCTAGAAAAAATGAAAAGCCTCTGAATTTCATGTTAGAAGTTGAGATCTTTGATGTTTGGGGATTGGATTTCATGGGACCATTTATTCCTTCATCTGAGAAATTATACATATTAATTGCGGTAGACTATGTTTCAAAGTGGATTAAAGCACAAGCTTTAACTTGTTGTGATGCTAAAAGTGTTTCAAGATTTTTAATGAAAAACATTTTCACTAGATACGGAATGTCGAGAGTGATTATCACTGACGGAGGATCCCATTTTAGGAATAAGTACATTCAGAGATTGGCAGAAAAGTTTAATGTTATTCATAGAATCTCCACTTCCTATCACCCTCAAACCAGTGGGTTAGCTGAAGTTTCTAATAGAGAGATTAAACAAATACTTGAGAAAACTGTAAACCTTAGCAGAGTAGATTGGTCTACTAGACTAGATACGACATTATGGGCTTACAGGACTGCTTATAAAACTCATATTAGAATGACTCCTTACAGACTGGTTTTAGAAAGGCTTGTCACTTACCAATAGAATTGGAACATAAAGCATATTGGGTGATTAAAGAATTCAATTATAATTTGAAAGATGCTGGTGAGAAGAGATTATTTACAATTAAATGAATTGAAAGAATTAAGAAATGAGTCTTATGATAACGACAGAATTTATAAGAAACAATTAAATGAATTGGAAGAATTAAGAAATGAGTCTTATGATAACGACAAAATTTATAAGGAGTGTTGGGCGATTAAAGAATTCAATTATAATTTGAAAGATGTGGTAAGAAGAGATTGTTATAATTAAATGAATTGGAAGAATTAAGAAATGAATCTTATGATAATGACATAATTTATAAGGAGAAACAAGAATTAAGAAATGAATCTTATGATAACGACAGAATTTATAAGGAGAAACTAAAGTTATGGAATGATCGGACCAGGACAAGAAGTTTTACTTTACAATACAAGGCTGAAGTTATTCCCTGGGAAATTAAAGTCTCGTTGGTTAGGACCCTTTACTACGACTCGAGTTTATACTTACGAAATGTTGAAATTGAAGATCAAAAGACTGGGAATAGATTTAAAGTAAATGGACACAGATTAAAGTCGTATTTTGAGGGTAAAAGACCAAATTTTAAAGAGGTTTTAATTGTCAGCCAACCTGAATAATATCTGAATAGGTCGGGCTGACGACGTTAAACCAAGGGCTTTATGGAGGCAACCCATAGTTATCTTTATTTTTATTGCAATTATAGTTTTTTTTGTTTAAAATTATTGTTAATTGGTAGTTTAAGCTTCTACTACTCATATTTACCCTTGAATCATCATAAAAATTAGATCCATAGAGAAAATTGGAACATTCAAACCAGAGCGAAACTTTGAAATTTTTGCCTTGGACGCTGATAGTGAGTTTTTCCCGAGAGCCCAGACAATTAATTTTAAAGGCTCGCCGATGGCACCATTGACGCGCCGACGATGAGAACAGTGAGATGACAGTTTTTGGAGTTTGAAATGTCAGTTTTTTGCGGGTTTAGGTGAAATTTACTCCCTTTAAACTTCCAAACTTGGTTCTTAAATTCATATTACCCAAAAACGAATTGAAACTCCATCAAATTCATCCCTATGGCTTCCAATCCCACTGAAAACCTTAGATTTTGAGTGTTCAATCGGAGAAAGTTCATTAGTTCTGAGGCTTTGAACAATCCTTTGATAATAATTAAAGAGATGATTGTGCGAAGATGATGGGAAGTGTTGTGCTACACTACAACCGCCGTTGTCGTTCCTGTGATGAAGGAGTTTTATGCTAATTTGCATGAAATCAACCAGGGAGTCGTCTATGTGCAAGGTAGATGGATAACTTTTACTCCTACACGGATTAATGAGTTATATACGATAGAGAATGTTCCTGTCTGCCATTATTCCAACTTCTTCCTAATAAGAAATCTGATGAATGAGGTCTACCAATATTTGGCGAACGAGACTGAAGACTGGGAAATGAGAGAAAACAGATATGTTAGTTTCTCTGCTACACTTCTAAACCCCATTTCTAAACACTGGAACTTCTTCATATCTGCAAAACTATTACCGATGATGAGGGTCGGTAAGGTTACTAAAGAAAGTGCTATTCTGAATTACTATATTCAAATGGGAGTGCCGACCGATATTGGATCGATAATTGTAAAGTCTATTTTGGGCTTGATCGTTCATGGATCAACTTATGGGCTTGGACATCCTTCAAAAATTTTCTTACTCTGCAGTCAGTTCCAAGTATCTTATGAGAATTGGGAAAAGGTACTTATACCTTGGAAACCTTTGGACCCAACTGAGAAGTTCCCAGCCAATGAAGATGAGAATGATATGACTATTATTGTGGATCAATCGTCTCAGAATTCACTTTCTATTCAGCCTTTAGTTCCGGACAAAACACTAGTGATCCTGCGCAGAATCAAGAAACTAGAAAAAGAGGTACAAAATGTTATGAATGTAATTGACAATATCTCTGATTTTTTTTATCATCTAGACTGGAGGATGAAAGAGCATTTTAATCACTCTGGACATATCAAAGGAAGTTTGATACGATTGATGAAAAAGATGAGATTGATAGAAGAGGACTCTACTGAAGAATTCCCATACCGACCCTTCTATAACCTCTTCGTTCATGTTCAATCGATTGGCGATATCAGAGGAGAAGCAAGCACTGAATCGGAAGAGTAGTAGATTTACTTTACTACCTATATGTTTATGTGTGTGACTTGATTTGAACTTATCTGTTTGTGTCACTTTCAATTTCTGTTAGATCTCAGCATAATTGAGATTGAGCATAGAATGTTTGTTTTCAGCGTTTAGAGTGTTGTGGTTTGGATTGTGACGCTGAATTGATATATTAAGGTTTAGAAAATACCAAACTTATGTGTGTCGTGTAGCGTGTATTGTAACCCTTGGATTTTATATATAATTGTGATGTTTTGTGTTGTAAATGTTTATTTGTGTTAGTACATCATTTAATCACTTAAAATTTATGTCTAGAATGATTGAACAGATGTCGACGAGGCTTGAAATTGATCAAAATTACAAAAATCCAGAAATTGAATCAATTTTGAAAATCTCGCCGACGGTGCCATCGACGCCGCCGACGACGGATTTTTCCCGAGACTTATGCTATTTAATTCAATAGATCTCGCCGACGGCACTGATAATCCAACCGACGGTGAGATCCTGAAAAAATACTTTTAACCGTGATTTTGACCAGTCAACCGCCACTATTCATCGTCCCCATCCTCTTAAAAAAATAAAAATATTGATTTAGGGCTTGAAGATCTTGGATTTGGGGCGATTTCAAAGCATTTAGACACCGAATTTTATCATCTCTTGGTAAGTGCTTCACTCTAACCTAAAAATATTTGATTTTCACCTTGAATTTCTTTCACATTGAGAAGATCCGAAAAAAATTGAGAATATAGAGAAAATAAATGAAGGAATCAGGGGGATTAGAACGTAGACATGATTATGATAGTGAGTACCTACAGAGGCATTCTGACTTCGAGTTATCTTACTACGAAGCTCAGGCCCAACACTACAAAGGTGAGCCTGTATTACTTTTCCTGAATGCCCCCGTTATACTCAGTATCAGCCCAATCCAACTGCTGACCAGGGAGACGAAGATATAGTATGGGATTTTGATATATGACAGTGATTGATGTACTTTTCGTTTATGCTTTTTGTGATAGAGATAGATGTATGTTTGTTTATACCTTCATTTTATTCTATATTTTATTTTATGTTTGCAGTTGGATAATTTTTAATTATTGTTATAAATCTTTAGTGTGGTAGTATGAAATTTGCATGTGTAGTTTTAATAGACTTTGATTAGTACTTTGTAAAATTGTAATGTGATGTGATTTTTTTTTTTGCATTGTGATGTATTTGTAATTATTTTTATTTAGTATTGTGATGTGTTAGTGAAATATTGTGTTTGTATAATGTTTAGTTTTGTACTTATTTCAAAATTTCATTACCTAGCAAATTCTCTAATGATTTATATGTATAAAAAGCTTGTAATATTACAGACCAGTTGAAGTAAAAATTTTAAGAAGGAACTGCAGAATGATGAAAATGCCTAAAGTATTGAGGTATGAGTTATATTTAGAATTTTTATTTCCACCTGTATCATTCCATATTGAAAAATTTAAGTTTTGGGGAAGGAAGAAAAATATTAACTATTATATGTTCTCAATTTAAATATTTTAAAAAATTATTAATGTGATTTTTTGTAGTGAATTTAATTCAGATAAGTATATTTTGTAGATATTTAAATATTATGGTAGATTTAAAGGAATATTTTTGTAAGGAAAATTAATTTTGTAGATTAAGATTATTAGTATAGGAGAATAAGATTATAGTTAACTATTTTAAGTAAAGAAAACTATATTTTAAAATATTAAGAATCTTAAAAATTCATTTGAGAAGAAAAGATTGAGGCTCAATGATGTAAAAGCTATGAATTTAAGAATCTGGGAATTCATTTGAGAAGAAAAGATTGGGGCTCAATGATGTAAAAACTATGAAATGTAAGAATCTGAAAAATCATTTGTGAGAAGAAAAGATTGGGGCTAAATGATGTAAAAGCTATGAAATATTTATAAGGTAAAGGAATTAGAAGAAAAGATTGGGGCTCAATGATGTAAAAACTATGAAATATCTATAAGGTAAAGGAGTGTTTTGAGTTTCAAATTTAGGAAAAGAAAAGTGAAGTTCAAAATCATTAAAGGCTATCCAGATATAGTAATCCTCACTTGAAAATGAAAAGTGAAGTTCAAAATTATTAAAGGCTATCCAGATATAGTAATCTTCACTTGAAAAAGACAAAGAAAGGATTGACAACAATCCCTGAAAAGAAAAGAAAAATATATAGGATTGAAAGCTATCTAANTATTTTTGTTATAAAGTTAGTGTGGTAGTTAAATTTGCATGTGTAGTATAATGGATGTTGATTAGTATTTTGCAAATTGTAATGTAATGTGACTTTTATTTTTTCATTTTAATTATAATTGTCTTTTGTTTAGTATTGTGAATGTGTTTGTAAAATATTGTGTTTGTTTCATGTTTTAGTTTTGTACTTATTTCAAGATTTCATTACCCAGCAATTTTTCTAATGATTTATATGTGTAGAAAGCTCCTAATGTTACGGACCAGGTGAAGTAGAAATTTTGAGAAGGACTACAAAAATTTTAGAATGATGAAAATGACTAAAATATTGAGGTATGATTTATATTTAAATATTTTTCTTTCCACCTGTATTATTTTATATTGAAAAATTTAAGTTTGGGGGAGGGAATAAAAGGATTAACTANGGGGAGGGAAGAAAAAGATTAACTATTAGATGTCCTTTATTTCAATATTTTAAAAAATTATTAATATGATTTTATGTAGTGAATTTAATTCAGGTAACTATATTTTGTAGCTATTTAAATATTATGGTAAATTTAAAGAAATAATTTTGTAATGAACATTAATTTGTAACAGATATTTAAAATAAGATTATAGTTAACTATTTAAAGTAAAGGAAACTATATTTTGAAGTATTAAGAATCTACAACTTCAATTGAGAAGAAAAGATTGGGGCTCAATGATGTAAAAGCTAGGAAATATTTATAAGGTAAGGGAATGCTTTGAGTTTCAAATTTAGGGAAAGAAAGGTGAAGTTCAAAATCATTTAAGGCTATCCAGATATAGTGATCCTCACTTGAAAAAGGAAAAGGAAAGGATTGAAAACAATCCCTAAAAAGAAAAGAAAAATATATAGGATTGAAAGCACTCCAAATGAAAAAGAGAAAAGAAATGAAAGAAAAAAAATATGAAAGTGAGGAGAAGCTTGAGGAGATGCTTAATCAAAAATTGGTTTCCCTGGACCTATCTGAAGGGAAAAGCTAAATACATTCCTGAACTTATATTTATGAGCTAGATCTTTTACTAGTAGTTTTCTTCACTGGACCTACCTAAAGGGAAAACCTAAATAAATTCCTGAACTTATATTTATGGAATAGATCTTTTACTAGTAGTGTTCTCATGAAGTTCCTATCATTTGAATATTCTAAGTGACTTAATATTGCAACATATAGTCATTCTTCAAATGAATAGAAGACTCGAACTCTTAAACTTGATGACTAGATAATCTTGTGGCTACATAGTTAATTTAATTACTTGAATTTTTTTTGAAAATCTCACAATGGTATTTATCTAAATCAAACATATAATATTTCTGAATTGAAACTTTACACAATAGATCATAACTTTTATATAGTACTAAAATTACTTGAGGACAAGTAATAGTTAAGTTTGTGGGATTTTGACCCAATAGATCATAACTTTTACATAGTACTAAAATTACTTGAGGACAAGTAATAGTTAAGTTTGGGAGATTTTGACCAAGGGAAAATATATTGAAATTTTCATACCTATTTTATACTATTTTTGATGATATTTCACTTTAATGAAATGTAGGAATGATGAATTAGGGTCATTGGAGCAAAAAGATGCAAAAAGGAGCAAATTTGGAGCTAAAAGGACCCAAAAGTGAAGATTTGAACTAGGGCGCCGACAGCGAGCCCATTGGTGCCGATGTCGAGCCCAGTGGTGCCGACGGTGAGCCCAGTGGTGCCGACGGTGGACTTTTCCCGAGACGCCAGATTTAATTCACTTAGAAGGCACGCCGATGGTGCCCTTGAGGCCGCCAACGGCGAGCTCGGTTGTTATGTCCAACAATGCATTTGATGAGGACGAATTTTTGAGGGGTGCTTAGGCAACTCTTTGGAAAACTCATCCAAAACTTTAAGAGACGATTTTATCCAAAAATAGAGGAGGCTGTAGAGGTCCTCGAGGTTAGAGAGGTTCCATTAGTGTATAGAGAATTTACTAGAGTGTCTAANCAGCATCCAAGAGTTCCACTTGTGTGTAGAGAGTCTAAATTGTGACGAATTCTTTGAGAGATTGTAAGAGTGGAGGGAAAGTGAGAGATTTCTTCCTCCTTACCGCTTCGATGGGGAGTTTTGTGTGCTGTAAAGAAAGGAAGAGATTCAAAGGAACTTCGAGGAGTTTGTTTGGGGAGAAATTAGAGATAAGTTTATTTACTTGATGTAGTTTGTATGACTTTGCTTCATATATGAATTTTGAGTTTTGTTGTGTTTTCCCCATGAGATCTGAGTAGTTTTCTCTGTCTTTCTCCTTATCTTGAGAATTGTGAAATGGTGATTTGAATTTGTAAAGCCATGAAAATGTTAAAGAAATTGTGTTCTTTTCCGAAATGGTAATTTGAATTGGTGAAGCCATAAAAATGTTTAATAAATTGTGATGATCTTTCACTTCGATCTTAATTTACTTTCAATCTGACCAATTGATTTGTTAAAATATGTTGAGTTTCACCTTTGAAATGGTAATTTGAATTGGTGAAGCCATAAAAATGTTTAATAAATTGTGATGATCTTTTCACTTCAATATTAATTACTTTCAATCTGGGAATTGATTTGTTTAATTTGTTAAAATAAGTTGAGTTTTACAACTAAAGTGAAGATTACATCCAAGATTCAGGGAGGTCAAAGCCCTCAATATGTTGAGTTTTACAACTAAAGTGAAGATTACATCGAAGATTCAGGGAGGTCAAAGCCTTTATATGTTGAGTTTTACAACTAAAGTGAAGATTACATCCAAGATTCCAATTGATTTGTTAAAATATGTTGAGTTTTACAACTAAAGTGAAGATTACATCTAAGATTCATGGAGGTCAAACAATTGATTTGTTAAAATATGTTGAGTTTTACAACTAAAGTGAAGATTACATCCAAGATTAAAATAATTTGTTAAAATATGTTGAGTTTTACAACTAAAGTGAAGATTACATCCAAGATTCAGAGAGAATTTTTTAAAATATGTTGAGTTTTACAACTAAAGTGAAGATTACATCCAAGATTCAGGGAGGTATTCGTTAAAATATGTTGAGTTTTACAACTAAAGTGAAGATTACATCCAAGATTCAGGGAGGTCCTTAAATATGTTGAGTTTTACAACTAAAGTGAAGATTACATCCAAGATTTAGGGAGGTCAAAGCTTTTGTTAAAATAAGTTGAGTTTTACAACTAAAGTGAAGATTACATCCAAGATTCAGGGAGGTCAAAGCCCTCAATATGTTGAGTTTTACAACTAAAGTGAAGATTACATCGAAGATTCAGGGAGGTCAAAGCCTTTATATGTTGAGTTTTACAACTAAAGTGAAGATTACATCCAAGATTCCAATTGATTTGTTAAAATATGTTGAGTTTTACAACTAAAGTGAAGATTACATCTAAGATTCATGGAGGTCAAAAAAATGTTTAAGAAATTGTGATGATCTTTTCACTTTGATCTTAATTTATTTTCAATCTGGTCATAAATGTTAAAGAAGTTGTGATGATCTTTTCACTTTGATCTTAATTTACCTTCAATCTGGCCAATAATGTTTAAGAAATTGTGATGATCTTTTCACTTTGATCTTAATTTGCTTTCAATTTGACCAATTATTTGTTAAAATATGTTGAGTTTTACAACTAAAGTGAAGATTACATCCAAGATTGAGGGAGGTTTTAAAATATGTTGAGTTTTACAACTAAAGTGAAGATTACATCCAAGATTTATGGAGGTCAAAAAAAATATGTTGAGTTTTACAACTAAATTGAAGATTACATCCAAGATTCAGGGAGGTCAAAGATTTTGGAAGTTAGGTACAAAAAATAGGGAAATAATATTATCGGGCGTAGAATTGGAGATTTTAGAGTGACAGAATAAAATCCCCAAGAAATAAAATTATCGGGCGTAGAATTGGAGATTTTAGAGTGACAGACTAAAATCCCCAATTTCGTCCTATTATTTGGGTGTTGAAGTGTAGATGTTAGCCCTCAGGCAAGGGGAATGTAGAAGCTTCGAAGTGAGAGCCGATATCCTCCCAGCCTTACCACAAATTCAGTAAACAAGCATAAGATTAGTCAATGNAAAAAAATAGGGAAATAAAATTATCGGGCGTAGAATTGAAGATTTTAGAGTGACTGACTAAAATCCCCAATTTCGTCCTATTATTTGGGTGTTGAAGTGTAGATGTTAGCCCTCAGGTAAGGGGAATGTAGGAGCTCCGAAGTGAGAGCCGATATCCTCCCAGCCTTGCCACAAATTCAATAAACAAGTATAGGATTAGTTAATATTCTTTAAGCCTGGACCAGAGGGTAAAGAATAGGTATGCTCCTATTTGGCACAATAAAATTTGACTGATTCACTTTATCCATTAACTATAATTTCTTGATAAAGTTTCTTATATATTGAATATCACATTAGAACCTTCATTAGTATAATTAGTTATTTAAGAGTTAATAAAATTACATGCTTACTTCATTTGCCTATTAGTGACAGATAAGTAATTTGAATTCCATTGTTGTGATAAAAGTATTACTTTTCTAAAATCTTAGTTGATAGTTCTAATATTACTACCTGTGGGATCGATATCTAGGACTCCATTAGAGCCCTATATTACTTGAGAGATACGTATACTTGCGTTGATAAGTGTGACTTTATAATTACTGCATGTGTTATACATACATTTTTATCGAATCTATAACTGTTATTTAAGTTTTTGGTGCAGTTGCTGAGGAATTAAATCTTTTAGCAGCAGTATTAAATACTTATAATTTTAAGCATATATAAAGTCGCTGTCAGTATCATTCTGGCTTAGTAGAACTTAGAATTTTATTATGCTAGCAACTGTTTTCATTCAAGTCTCTTCAATTCCTTGAGGTGAAGCTTGGCATTATCTTCTATCATAATCTTATTGGCTACAACAAATCTGAAAGAAAATAACTACACATTTAATGGAAGTACAACATGGATCCCATACATAAGTGCATATAGTATAGACTGGTCAGAGTTTGAATTGTTATTTTGTATGCACATTATTCTTCTAATAATTTCTCTTACCATTTACTTTTGTTAATGTCAAATATTTTCTTTAGAATCTGCACGAGAGTTTTGCTAAAGGCTTCTGCTAGATCATTTGCCTTGGGATTGTAAATTGTGGAGTACCTCAAATTTATTCTGTGCTGTTTGAGAAAGTTGTTGATCTTCATTCTCCTCAAGGCTGAACCGTTATCTAAGATAACCATACATGGAACACCAAAATTGTAGACAATCTGAGTGTTGAAAAACTAAAGAACATGATTTATTCTTAGTTCTCGTAACGACACTGCCTCTGCCCACTTTGAGAAGTTGTCTGTAGTTGCCAAAATAAATCTATGTACCTTCAAGGATGGAAGGTCGCTAGGACCTATTATGTCTGTGCCTCTCAAATGGCCATGACTTGATTATGGATGTAGCACCTTCGTTGGTTAGTGCAAGACTACCCCATGCACCTGGCACTGGTGACACCTCTTAGTTGTTTCCATGCAGTCAGACATCATTGATGGCCAAAAATATCCAAATCTCTTGATCTTTCTCTTCATCTTTGACCCTGACTGATGAACACCGCACAGTGTGACATTACCTCCTTGACCACATTTTGCACTTCTATTCTGCTCAAGCATCTCAACCACATCCGATCAAATGATCTTGTCGGCACTATTTTTGGTGCNAGTCCTTGAAAGTTGGGTGCAAATAAATAGGGAAATAAAAATTATCGGGCGTAGAATTGGAGATCTTAGAGTAACCGACTAAAATCTTCAATTCGGTCCTATTGTTTGGGTGTTGAAGTGTAGATGTTAGCCCTCAGCGAGGGGAACTTGGGAGCTCCGAAGTGAGAGCCGGTATCCTCCCAGCTTAGCCACAAATTCAGTAAGCAAGCCTAGGATTAGTCAATGTTCTTTATATCTGGTCCAAAGGATAAAGAATAGTTATGTTCCTATTTGGCACAATGTAATTTGAACTGATTCACTTTATCCATTCACTTAAATTTCTTGAAAAGGAGAAGGATGCTTTCTGATATATTAAACTTCGCATTATAAACTTTATTAGTAGAATTAATTAATTGAGAGTTTATTAAAATTACATTTTTATTTCAATTGTCTATTAGTGACAAATATGCAATTTGAACTATATTATTATGATTAAGTATTGATTTTTTAAATCTTAGTTTGTAGCCTCTAATATTACTCTCTATGGGATCGATATCCAGGACTCCATGAGAGCCCTGTATTACTTGAGTGATATGTATACTTACGTTGATAAGTGTGAATTTGCAATTATTGAATATCTTATACACATCTTTATCAAATATATAACCATTGTCAAGTTTTTGGCACCATTGCCGGGGGTTTAAATCTTCTAGCAGAAGTATCAAATTTTGTATTTTTAAGCATATATAAAGTCGTTGTTAAGTACTTCTACTAAGATTACAAGGGTTTGACCATATAACTAGAGTTTTTGGTTTTAAAGCTGCTGCAATGGCCTTCCCAACGCTGACTTTTTCTTGCAACTTACCGGCAAGCCATGAAGCCCGCAATGTTGCTCCTACCATTAAGTTCAGAGCCAGATTTGAAGACCTAGAGGTTATCCTCGGGAAGGCCCCATTCACATAATGAAGGTCACCGCTCCAAAAATTTAGGAGTTTTATGTCGAATTCAACTTGAACTGTCTTCGAGACTTCCCTTCTTATAAGAAGGCCAAGACTATTGTTGCCACTATGGCACCTACCAAGCCTGTTATCCCTGTTGCCGCTAAAGGGAAAGAAATAATGATCATTTAGGATCCAACTGAGGGATTAGTTGTCCTGCCATTAGTATTCAAAATTGGATCAAGTTCAAGAACTATACCATTAACATGAACTCAAAGGAGAAACCGCAGCAGGAGAGTTCAGGGGGTCGTTAAAGCTCAGGCTCTTGAGGAGATACCTGTTAAGGAAGATCCGCACCAGGATGAGATGGGATTACCAAAGACATATCCACTTATGCGGGGAAGTAGATTCCATCCTTTAATGGATACCGATGGATATGAGAGTATTTAGAAAATTACTGTTGCATTACCGTCACTTCATGGATAGAGTGTGGAGAGAAACAAACCTCCTCCTATCACCCGAGTCAGTTCAGTCTTTCAAAGGTTAGCTGTTAATGAAGTTTGTTCAGTTAGTGAACTACTTAAATGAGTGGGACATGCGGTATCCCCTCGCATAAAGAAAGAAATCTTAAAGGACGTCGATTATGCCAGACGATCACAGAAGTCAACTAAAGCTTTGCCTGCTCGTATTCCCGTCTAGTTCTTCTTAAGAAGAAAAATTGACAATGCTATTATCACCACAGATTCTACCATTACCATGACCACAGGTAGTCAACCGGTTAAGTCAAGACTAGGCCCAAGAATCCTACCGATCACACACTATAATGACATTCCTAAAATTCCAAAAGGAAAGATGAAAAAATTACTGGTACTGTAGTTGGTCTGCACCATGAGGAGCATACTCTTCCTCAACATACCGATGTTCCCTCTAGGACACTCTGTTTTGAGACATCATTGTCAAAGAAGAACGTGTGGAGACCCAAGGTCACTGTATCGATACAGTCTAGTAAGCTTACAAGACAAGATCACAGATCCTAAGTATCTAACATCGTCGCAGCAATTGTCAGCGACATGGAAGAACAAGAGGAGGAGGTCCAAAAGGGTCCTCCAAATCTTAGAACAATCAAAGTATTAATGATCGAAGAAAAATTTTAAAATCTCACACGGAGTTTTCATCAAAGACAATGATGAAGATTTTGACTACAATGATTACCTCGAAAAAGATTTCATGGATGTACATGTTACTGAAAACAGAGCAGCTACATCTGCGCGTGAGGCTTAATCTCTCGTTGAAGAGAACGACATAGATGAGCTGCGTAGGGCTATCCTCCTAAGGGATGAGCAAGTTAGCAAACTGGAGAAAATAATAGAAGAGATGGCCGCAGCCATGACCGCCATGGCCACCATTCAATGGCAATCACAAGCACCACAACTAGCCTCTTCGGAGATCAACCAACTAGAAATCATACATATCATGGATGAAAGAAGAGAATTTGCCTCAGCAAACAAAGATGAGCAACATAGAAAGGATTCCCCATCAGGCGCTATACCAGAGAAAGAATTTAAGCAAATGGTCGAGCAAGTTCGAGAGGCCTTAACCCAATCCAAGGATGGTGCATTGATTTTAAAGGGTAGACCTTACCTGAAAGAATTTGATGTCATACCCTTTCCTAAGGGTTTTTTATCCCCAAACTTTAAGATATTTGATGGGACTAGAAATCCTAGACAGCATATACACACTTTTGAGCCACTTGTGGCAACACAAGAAATAGAGAAGCTTTACTCCTCCAACAGTTTGTCAGCAACCTATCAGGGATTGGTTTTGATTGGTATGTTGATTTGACGAATGGGTTAGTTAAAAAATTTGCCTCGTGAAGAGATTTACCGGAGCACAACACCATGTCTCTATAGGAGAACTCATGATGGAAAAGAAAAGGCCCAACGAGACTTTGGTGGAGATCATTTTGAGGTGGAGAAACCTTAGCATGAAGTGTGAACCTCAGCTACAGGAACATCATGCAATTAAGATTTTACTCAAAAGAATTCATGGGCCAGTGGCTTTTATGCTCAATGTACTCACCATCAAATTCTTTGAGAAGCTACTTAGTAAAGCCAATAGTCTTCAAGAAGAAATCAAACATATGGATTCACACGAGAAGTCCAAATCAACCAGAGTGTTTGAAAAGAAGTCAGGAATAGTAGCAACTGTCCACAAAGGAAAATAACTAATGAAGATATATGCAAAAAATCCTCATCAATCTTCATCACAGCATGCTCAGAAACAGAATAGTCAGTCCAACCAGTGACCGCCTCAAGGAGGATCACCTCGAACAGAGAATAAGAGGATATCTTTGGCAAAACGACATAAAATGGTGTATTCTTTCAAAGATGAAGTTGTATCCAAGATGTTCAGAAGTTTGATGAAGAAGCTTGAATTCAGATTACCATATCCAAAGAAGCTCAAATAGGTTGATAAGAAAGATGAACCCAATTACTGCCCATATCACAGGATGTTGTGGAACACAATAAAAGAGTGCTTCATCTTTAAGGATTGGCTCATGAAAAATCTTAAAGAGGGAAATATAATGATCCTGAAAGAATATTTAAGAGAACCTGAAAAAGGTTCTATGAATGTGATTTTAGTCGAGCCAATCTCTCCAATTGATCCATATACTAGAGAAGATGGATGGAGTACGACTTGGAACAAGCTCAAGAGGGTCCTAAACCAAATCCAGGATTCATCGAAACAATCTTCCGCACATAATGGAAAAGATGGATGGAGTGTAGTTTGGAGCAAATCATCCATGAAAATATTTAACCAAATCCAGAATGCATCAAAACAAGCTTCTGATCAAAGCCTTCAGTCTGTCAAGCCCGAGATAAAGATTTCGCCACAAGAGCCGTCATCGTCAAAGACAAAGGAAAATAAGAACACTAATACAAAGATTGATAGCACGGGGGGTAGGATAGGGGCTGCCTCTACTAGATTAGTTGTCTCGGATTTGGGGAAGAAAATCCTCGAACCCTGACTTTTTATGATTATCTTTTTTCCCCTTTGAGGTCTTATGAATATAATGATTATGATTTCGGCTACGTTTTAACTCTTTCTTGTGATCACATAATCGATTATAACCAATCTAGCTTTGATCTCAATTCCCAAAATGATCCTCAAATTGTACTTGAGTCCGATGAACTCGTTAACAAGACCAAAGAAGACATTAGCAATACTACTTACGACCCCGTCGGGAGTGAGGAACCAGTCCTCGAGCACCACGGTGCACCACTAGCCATCAACCTCGATCTTTTCGAAAAAGAAGAAGCACTGGAAGCTTTAATAATGATACCACAAAAAGAAGAAATCACAGAAGTGAACTTAAGGAGCGGGAAAGTGCTACCCCTAAGAATAGCTCCAACAGATAAAGGAAAACATATAATAACTCGAGAACAACTACCTCCACATCCATCAGTGGAAGAACCACACAACCAAGAGAAAAGAAGAGGACTATACAAAGTGGATTACAGTGTGCTAGCTTATCTTAGGAAGTTGCAAGCCTGATTAAGCATCTACGACGCTCTGATCTTATCAAAGGAGATGAGAGAGTCTCTGGTTACAGATGAAGTTTTTTCGTTGAAAGAATAGACTGGGGTAACCTTCATAGATAAAGATTTGCTGCTTGGTACCGTCGACCACAACCGATTACTCTACATCTCCGTTAACATTGGCGGATTTGTGTTGTCCAGAGTTTTAGTAGATCCTGGAGCATCACTCAACTTGATGAGTCTACAGACAATGGCCTATTTGGACTTTTAAGCTCAAGAACTTACAACCGATAAAATGATGCTAAGAGGATTCAACTAAAAGGGAGAGAGAGCTCTGAGATCGATTACATTGCTTATGAAGGTTAGAGAACTTAAAACAACCACTAAATTTCATATCATCGATGCCGAGACCTCTTTCAATGCTCTACTAGGTCGACCATGGATTCATGAACACAACATGGTTCCATCATCTCTAAATCAATGCATCAAGTACTACAAAGAAGGACAAGAACACTGCATTAAAGGGGGATCTACAATCATTTTCAATTCATGAAGTTGGTATTCATGAAGATACTGCCTACTACGCACCTCCGAAGAAAATTGTCTTCTCTCGCAAAATTTTCACAAACAAAAATGAAGATTCAGGAAAGTCACAAAGAGGAAGCCATTCAACTCCGCTTCAACAATCTTCCACCACTCCTTTGCAACAAGCTGGTCGAGGTTCTTTTTGTTCGCGCACTCAAGATCGAGGCCGGGGACGTGGCCGAGGAAGAACCAACTTAATTGCTGAACAAATTAGGCCAACCATCAACATTGGTGATGAAGACAATTCCAAAGATGAAATAATGATGACAAAATAGAAGAAACCTCAATATGAGATATCCTTAGAAGATACAGAGAAAAGTGAATATGAGACAATGTATGATCGGATAAATCACTATGTGAATGCTATGACCCTTACTCCGATCCTCCCTCAAAAGGTCGAGAGTTTAGAGGCCAAGGAAGTCCGTAGTGTTGGTTTAAAGTCGTGCTTCTACCTCTACTGATCTTGAAAATCATGTAAACTTGGATGATGATCCTAATGAATTAATGGAATTGCTTTTGGTTACTTTTCACCTTGTGTACAAAATTTAATTCAACGGGGACACTTACCAAAACAAATGCCAAAAGATAAATTTCAACTTTTTGAAAAATTATGGATATTAAAGGTTGAACTCCAAACTCAAAAGAGGGTCTCGAATTTGGTACAGTCAGACCAGCCGATGATTCAAAATTTGGCATGGTTATTACTAGTGAATCAACAGACATAGAGGATGACTCTACTGATCAACTGATGATGCTCCACTAGAACTTGAAGAAGAAATCAAGTCAACCGTTGATGAATTGAGGGAAATTAACCTCGGGAACCCCGACCTACATTTATAAGTTCTCTACTCAATAATGAAGAATCTTTAAAATTGATCAAATTGTTAACAGAATTTAAAAATTGCATCACATGGAGCTATGATGAAATGTTAGGACTGTCATCAAAAGTTGCAGTTCATAAACTTGGGGTAGACAAAGATATGACCCCAGTAAAACAAGCTCCTAGAATAATGTGCCTCAAAATAAAGCAGCAACTCATCACCGAGGTGAAGAAATTAAAAGATGCTAACTTTGTGAAAGAAGAGCAATACCCCACATGGTTAGCTAACATTGTCCCAGTCAAGAAGAAAAATGGACAAATCTGTGTTTGTGCGAGTTTAGATATTTAAACAAAGTGTGTTCAAAAGACGAATTCCCATTATCGATCCCAAAAATGATGGTGGATATCGCTTCTACACATGAAACCTTCTCCTTCATTGACAGATTGTCGGGATATAACTAGATCGAAATGACTGCCGAGGATGCAGCGCTTACAGCCTTCAAAACATCGATTGGGTTCTTTTACTACACAGTAATGTTGTTTTACTTAAAGAACGCTGGAGCAACATATCAACATGCAATGATGAAGATTTTTGGCGACCTCATTCACAATCAAGTAGAATGCTATGTGGATGATTTGTTCATCAAAAGTAAATAAAAAATGGACCATTTGTGCGATTTGAGGATCGTGTTTGAACAGTCATGACGATACGATCTTAAAATGAATTCCTAACAGTACCTCAGGGAAATTTTTAGGGTTTGTTGTCTGTCATCAGGGAATCGAGATCGACCCGGATAAGATTAAAGCTATCTTGGAAATGCCTCCTCCTAAAACCTCGAAACAACTGTGTTACTTCCAAGGAAAGTTGGCATATCTAAGACGCTTTATTTCTAATCTCTCAGGCAGGTGTGAGCCTTTCTCGGCATTAATTAGAAAGGACGCCAGATTTTTTGCGAAGAGATATCCTAGTGGGCCTTCGAGGACGTTAAACAATATTTAATGACACTTCCTGTTTTGGCAGCCCCTATCCCAAGGAAATCGTTGATACTTTATATCGCGGCCTTAGATGACTCTCTTGGAGCCCTCTTAGCCCAAGTCAATGAGGAAGGTAAAGAAAACACACTTTACTACTTGAGTCGCCGCCTAATACCGACGGAGATAAGGTATCCACTTATTGAGAAGCATTGTCTGACGTTAATTTTTGCTGCAAAAAAACTTAGACATTACATGCTTTCTCATAAGATTACCCTAATTTCAAAATTTAATTTGTTACAATATTTGATGACCCGACCAACACTCTTTGAATGTCTAGCAAGGTGGTCAATGATCTTATTGCAATTTGATATAACTTTTGTTCCCCTCTGTGCTATAAAGGGATAGATTCTAGCAGACTTTCTTGTTGCACACTCACTGCCAGCTGGATCCATTCTTAATGATGAACTACCAGATGAGCAGATACTACAAATGGAATTCTCTAGTGCACAACACTGGGAGATGTACTTCGACAATGCTTCATCAATAAGGAAAGACAAAGGATCAAGCACAGTTATACCAGACAAAGAAGGTATTGGTTTGATCTTTATCACGCCAGATAAGGGTATGTTGAGTTTCTCATACCACCTGACAGAGCCATGTACCAATAGCAAATTAGAATATGAAGCTTTAATTTCCGGATTAGAGTTGACAATCTCAATGGATATAACAAACATTGACATCTAGGGTGACTCACAACTTGACATTCAACAAGTCACCGGACAATACAGGATTCTAAAACCAAGATTAGCAGAATACCATCAGTACACGATGAAGCTGCTGGAGTAGATCCTCAATGTGACTTTCTACCAGATTCCACGGGGAGATAATGCTCATGTCGACGCTCTAGCAAAACTCGCTAAGGAGCTGGCGTGTCCCCTAGAGGATTCCATTGAAATCACAGTACAAGGAAGACAAGTCTTGTGTCGAATCGACCTTGAAACTCTACACAAGCTCAAAAAAGAAGAACAAATGTTGATTGTAGTTGCAGACATCAACGAAGATTGGCACAAGCAATTAATAGAATGTTTCCATACTGGAAAGCTACCAAAAGACAGGTCTGAAGCACATCACATTACAAAAAGAGTTATGTCGTATGCTCTAGCGGGTGACATCCTCTACAGAAGATCATTCTACTAGATGTAGTTGAGGTGTTTAAGCAAAACTGAAGCACAAAATATTATCAAATAAGTACAAGCCAGATCGTGTGGGGTTCACCAGTCAAGAACAAAAATGAAAATGAAAATCAGAAGACTCGGATATTATTGGCCAGCAATGATATCCGACCGCATGGATACAGTTAGAAAATGTCACCAATGCCAAGTGCATGGGGTGGTCTTGCACCAACCTCCGAATGTGCTACACCCAACCATTGCCTCGTGGTCATTTGATTGTTGGGACACGAACAAAATAGGTCCAATAGACCCTCCAACCTCCAAAGAACATAGGTTTATACTTGCTGCGATAGATTATTTCTCCAAATGGGCAAAGGAAGTGCCGCTACGAGAGGTTACAGCTCAACATATCCTTCAATTATTCAAAAACCAAGTCGTCTACCATTTTGGAGTATCACGAAGAATAATATCTGACAATTGGATAGCCTTTAAAAGCACCAAAATCAACAATTTCATCAAACAACATGGGATAGATTGGAGATGCTCTACAATTTACTATCGCAAAGCAAATGGATTTGTTGAAGCCTTCAACAAAACACTGGTACAGACTTTAAAGAAAACACTAGACAAAAATAAAAGGGATTGACACAACCAATTATTGGAAGCTTTGTGAGCCTACCGGACGACGTTCAGGACTCCCACTCAGTGTACACCCTACATGCTCGTGTACGGTTCTGAGGTCGTACTACCGTTAAAAGTTCAGACGCCATCTCTCAGAGTCGCTGTCGCCAACCAACTTACAACGGAAGAAAGTGCAAAACTAAGACTTAAAGAACTCAGATAGCTACGCCGACTGGGGGTCTAGTCGCTGCTAATAATGAAAGGCTACCGGATGCTCCACTACGAAGAACTCAGCACAGAAATGCTAGCCGCCAAAAATAGAGGGATTTTTTACAAGAGGAGAGAAGACGCCAAAAGGAGGCAGAAAACTTACACACTCCTATCCCTGAGGGGAATATTTATGATCCGAGCATGAAAGGAACTTCTTTCAGCTTGCCTGCTACTGATGATGAGTCCAAATTTTATATAAAGCCGAAAATACTACCAGCTTTAGATGTTCTTTGCATGGTTTGTCCGACCTGCAACTCCGAAATACCTACAAGAGCATCAGCTACAAAGGCATTCATGGAATGCCCGGATTGTAATTTCCTACACTTACAACACTACAATAACTTAGAGGAGCATGCATCTACTGATGATGGATCTCAGACCGTCGATTACCCAATGGATGTAGAGCCATATGTCCCGATGGATGCAAAGCCATATGTTTCGTGGGGTACAGATCCATAAGTCTCGTCAGATGTAGAATCATACATTCTGCTACAGACAAAAATAACACCAGCTTGGGTTCCTGCCGCCATTAAAATAAGGGAACTTCCTCGACAGCTGTCGATCATAAGCACGATAGAATATTCTAGAATAAGCAAAGTGAACAAAAGGGACTTTGAATTCTACAAAGAAATACAAGCGAGGTTCATCAACATATTAGAAGGTTTGGAATTGTACACCAGGGTCTTCTCAAAAACTGATGAACGAAACATTCTGGACTGCATTTTTGATAGAGATCGTGCATGTCTGCTTATGGAAAGAACCTATTTCAAGCCAATAAAATGGATGCGAGGAAAGGGAAGGATTACTATCCATTGTGGTTGCTGCTACAACTTTACCAACGACAGACAAGGAATTCCTCCTGGGATTCTTAGACACGATCAGGTGGATCCACTACCTCCAATGATAAAATGGATGATTAAAAAAAATGTCAAATGGAGTATATTGCCCACTAACTGCATTTCCAACAGCTGCATTATCAACATCTACGACGAGGGTGATCGCATTCCTCCACATATTGATCACCATGACTTTGTGAGGCCCTTCTGCATTGTCTCATTCATGAGCAAAAGCAACATCCTATTTGGAAAATAAATTAACATCATTGGCCCTGGTGATTTCAGAGGAGCTGTAGAAATTCTACAACGGGGCGGACGTCGCCAAACACTGCATTCCATGGGTTCGACACTGTAGGGTGTTTGTGACCTTTAGACAAAGGGAATTCTTGTCCTGGAGCTTGGCTTAGAAGGTTTGCTCGATCAGGAGCTTGTCACACCAGGAATAGACATTCAGAGAATTTCTTTCTATTTTATTATGCTACATTACAGCAGATATGATATGTATCAGACATGTTCAGCCTATGATGTGTACTTGGCATGAGATATTTTGAATGTACTTTGATGCAGTTAGCATATTATACTTTTTGATGTGTTGGCCTACGCTCGATCTGTAACATTTATTAAAACATATCAATGAAGTTTCTTTCAGAAACTTATTGTTTTGTCAATTACCTTTTTTGTGCGATGGATAAATGCCATGAACCACACATTAGTTCGAAATTACAATGAACAAAGAACAAAACAACAACAAAAAGTTGACGATAATAAAATTTAAATAAAAAATAACAAACAAACAAACAACAAAACAACTCTCTTTAGAAAATAGACCAACTAAAATCAATTTTTGAAAACCTATTTTGATAATCAAATGTGATAAAAAAAATAAGAAAAGAAAATAAATCTTTTGAGTGGATTCTCTCAATTTTGATGTCTCTTACTCTTTGCTCACGCAGCACGACTACCTTTGTCTGCACTACGGAATTCCACTTTCTATACAAAACCTCTCAAAAATTTCACAAATTTTCTTCAACAATGTCAACCNGTTCATCAACATATTAGAAGGTTTGGAATTGTACACCAGGGTCTTCTCAAAAACTGATGAACGAAACATTCTAGACTGCATTTTTGATAGAGATCGTGCATGTTTGTTTATGGAAAGAACCTATTTCGAGCCAATAAAATAGATGCGAGGAAAGGGAAGGATTACTATCCATTGTGGTTGTTGCTACAACTTTACCAACGATAGACAAGGAATTCCTCCTGGGATTCTTAAACACGATCAGGTGGATCCACTACCTCCAATGATAAAATGGATGATTAAAAGAATGGTCAAATGGAGTATATTACCCACTAACTGCATTTCCAACAGCTGTATTATCAACATCTACGAGGGTGATCGCATTCCACCACATATTGATCATCATGACTTTGTGAGGCCCTTCTGCATGGTCTCATTCATGAGCAAAAGCAACATCCTATTTGGGAAATAAATTAACATCATTGGCCCTGGTGATTTCAGAGGAGCTGTAGAAATTATACTACCTGTTAGTTCAGTGCTATTCCTTAAAGGGAACGGGGTGGACGTCGCCAAACACTGCATTCCAGGGGTGCGACACTGTAAGGTGTCTGTGACCTTTCGACAAAGGAAATTCTTGTCCTGAAGCTTGGCTTAGAAGGTCTGCTTGATCAGGAGCTTGTCACACCAGGAACAGACATTCAGAGAATTCCTTTCTGTTTTTACTATGCTACATTACAGCAGATATGATATGTATCAGACATGCTCAGCCTATGATGTGTACTTGGCATGAGATATTTTGAATGTACTTTGATGCAGTTAGCATATTGCACTTTTGGATGTGTTGGACTACGCTGGATCTGTAACATTTATTAAAACAGATCAATGAAGTATCTTTCAAAAATTTATTGTTTTGTCAATTACCTTTTTTGTGCGATGGATAAAAGCCATGAATCACACGTTAGTTTNAGCCATTTTTTTATAAAACCTCACCTCCATGGCCTTAAGAGGGGGTGCTGAAAATTTCTCAAGGAATCCTCTACAGATTGCTCCCACGGCTTCTTTAAGACCTCCACAATGCAAAACAACCACTTCTTTACCCTAAATCCTCTTGTCGGAGCTCAATTTCAGAGCTCAAAACCTTACCGGAGACAGGACATTCTCCACCACACCTCCACAGTGCACCAAATTCAAATTAAACTCACCTACACCATCTTCATAATGAATTAAGATAAAGCCCCATCAAATCCCCTTCCCATAGAGCCTCCACACTAGACTTTGATCAACACCCAAATCCGGCCTTGATCAAACTTAGGTCTAGACCATTCACCACGACCAAAGGCTCGATCCCTAGCCTCCTCAGACCTCTACAAACATGTCGAGTACCTCTGATCGAAGCTTCCCTTCTCATAGCAAAGGTATTGAATTTCCCCTCTTACCGAGCATATTTTAATCCTCCATTTGATTAGAGCTAATGGCATGATTACCTTATGGATGTGTTCGTCACACCTAGATGAGCATTTAGAAACAAACCGTACTTAATTTAGTTGAGAAATGAGTGAGATCTTAATATTTGAAAATGGATGGTTCTTGGGCTAAGGCATTGGGGACGATGATGGGGAGCCGTCCGATCGCACGTTTATCTCATCAACGGACGATATCTAGCCGGACAGCGCCTCCTTACATGAACCGCGGGTCGAGTCAACGCTGAGGTGGATGGCGACGCCAAACCAGAAGGTGCCACGTGGAGTTTTGGTTCCGCCATAGGTTGACGCGGCGCCGAGGGTTTAAATAGATAAATAGGGTATTTTTTATTTAAATAAATAGCTCTAACTTCAAAAATTCATATCTTGGTGTAGAAAAATCAAAAAAATAAAATAAAAATATGCCCTTACTCAATGAATAAAGGAGAACAATGTGAAAATGATTTGGAATTTATTTAAGCATATTTTATTTTTAATTAATTAAATATTGTTTTAAGCCTTTTAATTCTCCATGCATGTAGACATTTCACCATGGCTTGAAATTTTAGCATGTTGTTGCCTCTATTTTAGGGAACATTCTTTGAATTTTTCAAAGTTAGAGGAGATCTCTAGACAGAGATCCATATTTTTCAAGTTTATTTCTATTATTTTCATAAATTAATCATAATAACTAGCATGTTGCTTAGAAAATTCCAGCAAAATTTTGGAAGGTTTAATATGATCAAAGAATTCTTTGGAAAATATTTCATGGCTGAAGTCATTAAGAATGCACCTAATTTCCACCAATCCTAAAACAAAAAAGAAAATTAATTTTGGAAAACATAGATATCTAAATAACTTGATTTTTAATCTCCAATGTTATTTGAAGTTCACAGAACTCCCCATAAAAATTTCAAAATATTTGGACCTCATTTGATAACTCAAATTAATTTTCTAAGTTAAACNTTGGAATCAGTCCTTAACTTCTGATTCCTATCCTTTCATGGTCGGTCCTTAACTTCTGATCCTCCTTTTGAGATTGATCTTGAACTTTCAATTCTCATTTTTAGAATCAGACCCTAACTTCATATTTACTCCTTTCGAGGTTGGTCCTTAACCTCCGACACTCTTTTGAGATTGATCATTAATTTTAAATTCTCATTTTGGAATCAGTCCTTAACTTCTGAATCCTTTCCTTTTGAGGTCGATCCTTAACTTTTGATCCTCCTTTTGAGATTGATCCTGAACTTTCAATTCTCATTTTTGGAATCAGTCCTTAACTTTTGATTCTTTCCTTTTGAGGTCGGTCCTTAACTTCCGACTCTCTTTTGAGATTGATCATTAACTTTCAAATCTCATTTTTAAATCAGTCTCTAACTTTTGATTCACTTCCTTCGAGGTCAGTCCTTAACCTCCGACACTCTTTTCAGATTGATCTTTAACTTTCAATTCTCATTTTTGGAATTAGTCCCTAACTTCTAATTCAATCTTTTCAAGGTCGGTCCTTAACTTCAGACTCCCTTTTGAGATTGATCCTTAACTTTCAATTCTCATTTTGGAATCAGTCCTTAACTTCTGATTCCTTTCCTTTGGAGGTCGGTCCTTCACTTTCGATCCTCATTTTGAGATTGATCCTGAACTTTCAATTCTCATTTTGGAATCAGTCCTTCACTTCTGATTCCTTTCCTTTTGAGGTCGGTCCTTAACTTTCGATCCTCCTTTTGAGAATGATCCTAAACTTTCAATTCTCATTTTTGGAATCAGTCCCTGACTTCTGATTCACTCCTTTCGAGGCCGGTCCTTAACCTCCGACACTCTTTTGTGATTGAACCTTAACTTTCAATTCTCATTTTGGAATCAGTCCTTTACTTCTGATTCCTTTCCTTTCAAGATCAGTTCTTAACTTCCAATCCTACTTTTGAGATTGATCCTGAACTTTCAATTCTCATTATTGGAATCAGTCTCTAACTTCTGATTCACTCCTTTCGAGGTCGGTCCTTAACCTCCAACACTCTTTTGAAACTGATCCTGAACTTTCAATTTTCATTTTTGAATCAGTCCCTAACTTCTGATCCACTTCTTTTGAGGTCGGTCCTTAACTTCCGACTCTCTTTCGAGATTGATCCCTACCTTTTAATTCTCATTTTTGGAATCAGTCCTAACTTCTGATTCAGTCCTTTCAAGATTGGTCCCTAATCTCCGACTCTCTTTTGAGATTGATCATTAACTTTCAATTCTCATTTTAGAATCAGTCTTAACCTCTGATTCACTTCCTTTGAGGTCAGTCCTTAACTTCTGACTCTCTTTTCTGAATCAATACCTAAGTTTCAATTCCCACCTTGAGGTCAACACTTACATACCAATCCCCATCCTCAGTAAATACCATAAATCTAATAACTCAAAACCTACTCTCCCATCCCCAACGAGAGTTCTTACTTCTTGATTTTGATCAAATATTCACGTGTTATATTCCATAGCAGAAGCAACAAGCACTCAAATTCTACACTCCTTATATGTATGTTTACTTAGCAGTCTGTATTGGTTTTGTTGATCTCGTCGGCCAACGCCAATACGCGCGGGTGCTTGCCAAGCACACCACACTTATTGGGGCTCCATTTATTGACCTCGTTTTGGTTGAGGTCTAGCTTTTTCCTCTTTGGTAGCCTAAGGTCTAGCCATAAGGATTTCTTATTGACTGTTCTTAGAAAACTAGAAAAGGAACCCTCATCATTAGAAATTCTACACTTCTCCTTGCTCAACTTGAAATTCTACATATTGGTCCTAACCTCTAGCACTTAGTAGGTGGGATCACTATGGGGGAGCTCAAGGATAGTTCCCATAGAACTGTTGGACCTTAGGGTTGACCCTGGGTGTTGGTCTAGAGCTAAGGCACTCACTACAATCACCTCACTCACAATCACTCACAACCCTAAACCCAAAATTTCTTTATTGTGATCCCTTGATCTTCGGGTAGACTCATGAAGATGGTCACCTAAACCTACTAGCCATTGTCAAGGGTTTAGATAAGACCAATGCATGGAGAACCCAAAATGGGGTTCCCATTGACCCATAGCTCATTTATGGTGGTTGACTTCCCAATTCTACCAAAAATACCCAACTTAGTCTTTTACTACTAAACTCCCCCAAATTACCTAAACACCCTTGAAACCCTAAATTTGGGCCAAAATTCTCAAATTTACCCAAAATACCCAAATTTGTTCAAAAATCATTTCAAACCTTTTGAAAATATCCAAATTACCTAAAATCACCAAAAAATTGGCAAATTACCTAAATACCCTTGAAACCCTAAATTTGGCCAAAATTCCTAACTTTACCCAAAATACCCAAATTTGTTCAAAAATCATTTCAAACCTTTTGAAAATATCCAAATTACCCAAAACCACTAAAAAAATTTCCAAATTACCAAAATGCCTCTCCTTAGCTCAAAATTTCAAAATTTCAAAAAAAACCTCAAAAATTCGCAAAACCTTCCAAATATTCCNTACCCAAATTTGTTCAAAAATCATTTCAAACCTTTTGAAAATATCCAAATTACCCAAAATCACTAAAAAATTTTCCAAATTACCAAAATGTCTCTCCTTAGCTCAAAATTTCAAAATTTCAAAAAAACCTCAAAAATTCGCAAAACCTTCCAAATATTCTCAATTCTATTTTTCTAAACTACCACATGACCCAATTTGGCCAATTTAACCATTTTAACCAAAACCCCCCAAATTTGCCTTTAAAGGCCCAATTTCCCCCAAGTTTGTCTCAAATGTCCATCAACTTGGTCCCAATCTCCCCAAATTTCAATCCTAAACTCAAATTCACCTTTCATATGACCAATCTAAACCTAATACAAGCTTAATTGTCCCATGCTTTGAGCCCAATTTTGATTTAAATCAAAGCCCCAATTTTGGCCATATGACCTAATCCACTAAATTGAATCTATAGCCTACTCAATTTGCCACAATTTATGTTGTAAACTCTTCAAAACACTCTNATGCTTTGAGCCCAATTTTGATTTAAATCAAAGCCCCAATTTTGGCCATATGACCTAATCCACTAAATTGAACCTATAGCCTACTCAATTTGCCATAATTTATGTTGTAAACTCTTCATAACACTCCTACACATCAAACTTGACCTTCAATTGGCCTTGGGGAAGCCTCAATTTCAACTAATTTTGCCCTAAGTCCAAGATCCCCAATTTTTCCCCAAATTGGCTATGTCCCCAAATTCCACCAAATTGATTGGCTTAACACCAAAATTGGCACCCAATTTATGTTGAAAACTCTTCATAAAATTCTTATAGATCATTTTAAACAATCTATTTGGACTTATCCCAAGGCTAGCCCAATCTAGTCCCAAAACTAGCCCAACATGCCTAAATTAACCAATATTCCAAAATCCTTCAAATTGACCCTCCAATTGAACCCAAAATCATTTCAAACCTTCACAAAAAATCTTCCTTACAATCATCTACATAATATTGATCAATTAATTGGGCTCAAGGTCATGTCTAGCCTAACCCAAACCCAAGTTTTGGTCATTTGCACCCACTTGTACCCCTTCATAAAAATTGACATAGCCACCTTAAAGCCAACTAAGAAAATGACTCCACAGCCATCAAGTTCCTCCTAAGGACCAAGCTAAACTACCCTAAACCCACCAAACCAAGCTATGGACCAATGGATCCCAAAATTAAGGTATTCATGCCCATTTTTGAGTTTTAATCCAAATATCCTCACCATTATGACTAACCCTTAGGGGTAAGTGATAATTGAACCTCCCTCAGGCTCACCTGACCACTTGGCTAGCTTCCTATCCTTGCAGGCCGGCCTAGTGGACAGAAAACACCTAAGTCGCGAGCCACCACNTCCACCAAATTGATTGCCTTAACCCCAAAATTGGCACCCAATTTATGTTGAAAACTCTTCATAAAATTATTATAGACTATTTTCAACAATCTATTTGGACTTAGCCTAAGGCTAGCCCAATCTAGTCCCAAAACTAGCCCAACATGCCTAAATTAACCAATACTCCAAAATCCTTCAAATTGACCCTCCAATTGAACCCAAAATCATTTCAAACCTTCACAAAAAATATTCCTTACAATCATCTACATAATATTGATCAATTAATTTGGCTCAAGGTCATGTCTAGCCTAACCCAAACCAAAGTTTTGGTCATTTGCACCCACTTGGACCCCTTCATCAAAATTGATTGCCTTAAACCCAAGTTATGTCCCCAAACTCCACCAAATTGATTGTCTTAACCCCAAAATTGGCACCCAATTTATGTTGAAAACTCTTCATGAAATTCTTATAGACCATTTTCAATAATCTATTTGGACTTAGCCTAAGGCTAGCTCAATCTAGACACAAACCTAGCCCAACATGCCTAAATTAACCAAATCTCCAAAATCCTTCAAATTGACCCACCCTCCAATTGAACCCAAAATCATTTCAACCCTTCACAAAAAATCTTCCTTACAATCATCTACATAATATTGATAAATTAATTGGGCTTAAGTTCATGGCTAGCCTAACCCAAACCCAAGTTTTGGTCATTTGCACCCACTTGGACCCCTTCATCAAAATTGACGTAGCCACCTTAAAGCCAACTAAGAAAATGACTCCATAGCCATCAAGTTCCTCCTAAGGACAAAGCTAAACTACCCTAAACCCACCAAATCAAGCTATGGACCAATGGATCTGAAAATTAAGGTATTCATGCCCATTTTTGAGTCTTAATCCAAATATCCTCACCATTATGACTAACCCTTGGGGGTAAGTGATAATTGAACCTCCCCGAGGCTCACCTAACCACTAGGCCAGCTCCCTGTCCTTGCAGGCTGGCCTAGTGGCCAGAAAACACCAAAGTCGTGAGCCACCACAAAAAATTAAAACCCAATTTAGACCTAGAGGCCACCTCATACCATTTGAAGTTCAGAGCCTCTCTGCCCTCCACATAGACAGCACTTTGTACCCCTCAATTGGCCCATAGAGCCACCCTAAGCAATTTTTTATAAAACCTCACCTCCATGGCCTTAAGAGGGGGTGCTGAAAATTTCTCAAGGAATCCTCTCCAAATTGCTCCCATAGCTTCTTTAAGACCTCCACAATGCAAACCAACCACTTCTTTGCCCTAAATCCTCTTGTCGGAGCTCAATTTCAGAGCTCGAAACCTTACCGGAGACAGGACATTCTCCACCACACCTCCACAGTGCACCAAATTCAAATTAAACTCACCTACACCATCTCCACAATGAATTAAGATAAAGCCCCATCAAATCCCCTTCCCATAGAGCCTCCACACTAGACTTTGATCAACACCCAAATCCGGCCTTGATCGAATTTAGGTCTAGATCATTCACCACGACCAGAGGCTTAATCCCTAGCCTCCTTAGACCTCCACAAACATGCTGAGTACCTCTGATCGAAGCTTCCCTTCTCATAGCAAAGGTATTGAATTTCCCTCTTACTGAGCTTATTTTAATCCTCCATTTGATTAGAGCTAATGGCATGATTACCGTATGGATGTGTTCGTCACACCTAGATGAGCATTTAGAAACAAACCACACTTAATTTAGTTGAGAAATGAGTGAGATCTTAATCTTTGAAAATGGATGGTTCTTGGGCTAAGGCATTGGGGACGATGATGGGGAGCCGTCCGATCGCACGTTTATCTCATCAACGGACGATATCTAGCCGAACAGCGCATCCTTACATGAACCGCGGGTCGAGTCAGCGCTGAGGTGGAAGGCGACGCAAAACCAGAAGGTGCCACGTGGAGTTTTGGTTCCACCATAGGTTGACGCGGCGCCGCGGGTTTAAATAGATAAATAGGGTATTTTTTTATTTAAATAAATAGCTCTAACTTCAAAAATTCATATCTTGGTGTAGAAAAATCACAAAAATAAAATAAAAATACGCTCTTACTCAATGAATAAAGGAGAACAATGTGAAAACGATTTGAAATTTATTTAAGCATGTTTTATTTTTAATTAATTAAATATTGTTTTAAGTCTCTTAATTCTCCATGCATATAGACATTTCACCATGGCTTGAAATTTTAGCATGTTGTTGCCTCTATTTTAGGGAACATTCTTTGAATTTTTCAAAGTTAGAGGAGATCTCTAGACAGAGATCCATATTTTTCAAGTTTATTTCTATTATTTGCATAAATTAATCATAATAACTAGCATGTTGCTTAGAAAATTCCAACAAAATTTTGGAAGGTTTAATATGATCAAAGAATCTTTTGGAAAATATTTCATGGCTAAAGTCATTAAGAATGCACCTAACTTCCACCAATCCTAAAACAAAAAGAAAATTAATTTTGGAAAACATGGATATCTAAATAACTTGATTTTTAATCTCCAATGTTATTTGAAGTTCACATAACTCCCCATAAAAATTTCAAAATATTTGGACCTCATTTGATAACTCAAATTAATTTTCTAAGTTAAATGTCATTTTAACACTAAAATGATTTTTAACAATTAAAATATAACTCAAAAAATTATAAAAATTAGTTTTGGAGTTCTTTGTGATCAGATGAATTTTCTAAAAATAAATTTGTAATTAAAATAAAAATTTTATTTTTAANATGAATTTTCTAAAAATAAATTTGTAATTAAAATAAAAATTCCATTTTTAAGCCTTTCTTTAATATTTAAATGATTAAAAAATGATAAAAATCACAAAAATAATAAAATTCATGGAAAATGTTCTAAATTGTTTCCTAAGTACTTAGAAATAATTGAAATATTTTTTCCTGGTTTTCTAAGTGAAGATATTGAAGTTGAAGCTTAAAATAATTTTTAAAGACTANAAAAAAATAAAATTCATGGAAAATGTTCTAAATTGTTTCCTAAGTACTTAGAAATAATTGAAATATTTTTTCTGATTTTCTAAGTGAAGATATTGAAGTTTGAAGCTTAAAATAATTTTTAAAGACTGGATTTTCACTAAAATAATTCTTATAATTCAAAGAAAAATCATGAAAATGTGAAATTTATTTCTCTGGGATCCTTGATCTTAGAGATATTTAAGAAAAATATAAAACTTAATTTTTCACATTTAAAACATTTTATAATTAATAAATTCTCTAGAACTTAAAATAAATTCTAATAATTCAAAAAAAAACTCAATAAATCATGAAATTTAGCCCTTATGGTTCTCTAGTCTAAGTTTACCTCCAATAAAAATTTCAAGGAATTAGGCTTTATCTTGGTCAAGTTATGGAATTTCCTTTGAAAATCCTTTTTTTTGCATAAAAAATAAATATGTAAATTAAATAAAATTTTTAAAAATTACATTTTCTCCTCTAAGTTCTTAATTGACCCATGAGTGAGATTGAATAAAAATTCCAAAGTCAATTGAATTAAATTTAACAAATTATGAAGTGATAGAGCTTTAGAGGCAAAAATATAATTTTGGAAATTTAGCCTTAATTAAACTTTAGGCTTAAATCAAAAAGGGAAAATGGGCAATCTTTGATCCTAATCAACATAATTGGATGATTGAAACATAAAGGGGATTAATTGTCAGAAACCAATCTCACTTTTATTAATTAAAGGATAAATTTGTAGTTTCCTTATATTATTAAAATTTGGAAGTCTAGTCAATTAAATGATCCTAGACTTAGGGGAATGATTTTGGGTGTTGATAACTCACTAATTTAACTCCCCTATTTGATGCTCAAATAACTTTCAAAAAAAAATGAATCATCATCACTTAAGATTCAATCTTTTCAAGATAACTAATACATCTATCAAAAGTCTAAAGGGCTTACTAGTGATCTAGGCTAAATCAAATTTGGTTAAATGAGGATTAGAAAACTGAACATCATTAAAAATTGAACACCTTTAAAATACTACAAGCCTAAATCAAAAAGTTGGCTAAGTGCCTTGATAACATTAGCTTGCCCCTTTAAGGGTCTTCACCCACATAATCCTCAAATTAAATTGTAAGTGATAATTACCCTAATATTAGGGATAATTGAAACATCAATGTTCATTGAGAATTAAAGATATTTTTAGGATGGATTATTAAACAACATAATAAGTTTAATGAGCTCGAAACTTTTCACCAGGCAGTGAGAGGGAAACATGGACATGCTTCTTTCTTCAGATCTGTTGGATACCTCGGAGGTCTACTAAACTTAATATATTTTGCTTTACAAAAATCATTCTTAATCAAATTAATAGGGACCCACCAAGATATGACCCAAGGTTGGGTAGATCACTAAAACCTTACTTTTCCGCTTTATATAAAATGCCCTTACATGCATTTTGAGTTTTCAGGTGGTGGAACGAGAGGACTCGTCAGGTACGCTTTTATAGTTTACAGTACTATCTTTTCTTATACTTTTCGCACTGTGCTTACTTACCTGCATGCATGAACCCAAAACACAAACTTGCATGCTAAACAATGATGACACCATGCGTAAAAACTAAAACTGTTAGAATAACCACAAAATCAAAACCAAAACCAAAATCAAATTAAAAATCAACCAAGTTAAAATTCACCGCCACAACATTCAAAATAAACAGTAACTCAAAATTTAATTACAAACATCACAAAACAACAATTGCAACTAAAGTAAGACGTCTCTATCGGATGATCGGGAATCCCTCGGAGGAGAAAACCTACGGCTGCTAACGAGGCTTCCCACGGTCTAAATGAAATTATTGAACTCATTAAGTTGAGTTTAGTAAATTCATTCAGAATATGTGAATCCAATAGAAAATAGTGGTGCCGAAATGAGGGGACCGTAGGATCCTAACCGGTGTCGCTCTAGTCAACTTTAACATCTCCCATAAAATTTAAAGAGCTTTAACCATATGATCATCTGATTTGACATCAAAACTTGACACCCTAAAAAATTTAAACTCGTCGCAGCAAGGAGCTTGGAGCTTGCATGGTGGGCAGCACGACCATCTTCAACAGCAAAACATGTCTTCCCCAGCTAAACCAACTTCCTTCCATAGACTTAAATAACAAAGATATAGGATTCCAAGGTTGTTTGCTTATGCAACATAAATCTTCAACTCATCTTTAGGCTTTTGTATAGCCCTCCTATACAAATAAGCCTTAACTCATTATAGGACTCTGAGGTTATTGTTCGTCACAATTTGAATGCTCACATCTTCTAGGTGATTTGTGTGATTGTTTCACACAAATGTAAGCCCTAAAAAAATAAAATCTACGGGATGAAACACTTAAATAATTTCTCCTCTAAACTAAAGCCAAACAATAGGATAGACTGGGAAGTCACTGAGATTCTCCTCTGGATCTATGACATCCCCTAGATCTTCCTCCTTTGGATTCCAAAACAAAATGTTCCAAATTTGGGCCAATCCCATTTCACACCTCTTTGTTTGATCTCATTGAAAATTCCTATCCTTTTGAACTCCTTGAAGATAATATTTCCCAATTTTTTTATTGAGAGTTTTTTAAATGACTTCGTTCATTTAAGATGTAATTAACTATAGTAGCTTATCCTTATAGGAAGCTTTTCTAAACCCAGCTTAATATAAACCTTATTTAATTCTTTGTATTAAACAAGGGAACTTGTTGGCAAATAAATTGGTTTTGTAGACCAAACGGACATCATTTATTTCTTAGTTTATTTGATCGAGCCTCATCCTCAAATCTTGTGTTTATTTTTCAGAATATATGCAACGTTTGAGGTACAGTGCTCTTTCATTTGAACTATGAAAAATATGGGATCATTTTGATATCATATTCTTCTAAACTATATATATGTAAATTAAAATGTCCTTCCGAAGCGGGCGAGGGGATTTCAATTCCGGTGACCGACATCTTCCAACGGGCAACTCCATCAACCAAAAATAGTGCCGACAATTTTATACTTAATTTTGATGATATTGCACTTTAATGGAAGATATTTTGATGTTTTCTTACAGGTTGTTGATTTTTAGGACTTAAAGCAAAAAGGATGGAATTTAGAGTCAAATGAAGTTTTTGAAGTACTCAGCACCGACCGCACCAAGGGAAGTGCCGACCGCGCCAAGTGCAGCGCCGATCACGCAGAACAAATGAACAGCTGAAATTTTTACTCAGCGTGGATGGCACCAAAGGTGGTTCAGCCCCTGTTTCTACAAGGTTTGATGTATTTGGATGATTTTTGAAGAGTTTTTAGAGGCACCTCTTGGAGAACCGACCTTGGGCTTTATTTGAGGCCAAAATTCATTAGGAAATGGACTCTTTTTCACTCCACAACATTCCAGCACGCTCCATTTTCACCATTCTTCATAATCCATCTTCATTCCACCACCATATTGGAGTTCATTAATGATTTTTCTTTCATAGTTTAGAGTTTGTGTGGTGAGATTTAGTGTGAAACTTTCTGTGAGAGTGTTGGAGAAGGAGAAAAGTGAGAGATATCTTCTTCCTGCATTTTTAAGGAAAGGCTACAAGGGATTTTCTTTGAGAAAGAGTTTCAGCTAAGTTTTTGTTTATTTATTAGTGTTGTAAGAACTTTCTTTTATATATGAATTTTGTGTTTTGTTGTGTCTTTCTCATGAAATTTGAGTAGTTCCCTCAATCTTTCTCCCTACTCTGAGATATGGTGAAATGAAGAGATAACATGGATGTGTCATTATTTAAAATATAAAATAATTTTTGATGATTTTTCAACTCTGAACTTAATTTACATTTTGATCTGACCAATTGAGTTGTTAAAATATGTTGTGAAACATATGATCCAGGGAATGAAGTATGAGTTCTACAACAGAGTGAGGATCACATTTGATTTCATGGAGGAGAAATCTGTTCATGGAATTAAGTGAAAATAAATAGGGAAATATTCTTTGTTAGGTGTAGAATTTGAAAATCCTTAGGGTGACAGACTAAAATCCCCAATTCAGTCTTAGTTTTTAAGAACTAAAGCGACAGTTAGCCTGCAGGTGAAGGGAAGTGAGAGCTCTGAAGTGGGAGCCGGCATCCTCATATCCTAGCCACGAATTTAGGGACTAAACCTAGGATTAACCAATGATTTTCTATGCACTGTATTAGGGTAGAGAATTATAATTGCTCCTATTTGGCACAATACATATTATGAACATTTATCTCATCTCATTTCATCAGAATCTCATTGTAGTGGGAAGGATGTTTTTTCACATAAAAAATCTTCATTATATAAACATAGTTAGTAGATTAGTAGTTACTTTTTAAACTTTGAATTTATGTTTGCTAATAGTTAAGTACTTTAGTTTTGATAACATCTCCACCTTTAAAATTAATGACAGTGATTTCGTTTGATTTTCTGTAAATTTTCCAGTAAAACTTATCATTGCCAATTTACACCCTCCCTGTGGGATCGATATTTGGAGCTTAAATAGAAAGTCCTTTATTACTTGATAACGATACGTATACTTATGTAGAATCCCATTATTAATTTCTTATANATATATATATATATATATATATTGTTAGCAGTAGACTATGTATCCAAATGAAAAGAAGCTATTGTTTTACCTTGATGTGATGCTCAAAGTGTTTCAAAGCTTTTAAGAATGAGCATATTTTGTAGATTTAAGATACCAAGAGTAATCATAACTCACGTGAGAAGTCATTTTAGAAATGTAATAATAAAGAAGTTATTAAAGAAATATCATATTAACCATAGAATTGCTAGTGTTTATCATCCTTAGATAAGTGGTTTAGTTGAATTATCCAATCGTGAAATTAAAAGAATATTAGAAAAATCTATGAATCCAACCAAAATGGATTGGCAGTCAAACTTGACTATGCTTGTGAGCTTATAGGACTGCATACATAACTTTTATAGGAATGCCCCTATATAGGCTAATATTTGGGAAAGTGTGTCACTTGCCAGTTGAACTTGAGCATAAAGTATATTAAGATATTAAGGAATTTAATTACAATTTGAAGGATGTTGGTGAGAAAAGATTATTTCAATTGAATGAGCTTGAAGAGATAAGTAATGAATCTTATGAAAGTGCTAAGATTTACAAAGAAAAGATGAAGACATGGCATGATCGGAGGATTCTTACTAAAAATTGTTAGCCAGGGCAACAATTTTTTCTTTATAATGTAAGATTAAGATTGTTTCCAGGCAAACTTAAGTCCAGATGGATGGGCCCATTTGTTATGATGAAAATTTATCCCTATAGAGCTGTGGATATCAAAGATCCTAAAACTGGCAAAATATTCAAAGTGAATGGTCACTTGCTAANCGGGATTTCAATTCCGATGACCGACAGCTTCTTACGGGCAAACCCCACACCAAAAATAGTGCCGACAGTTCTTTAGTGGGTTTGAACGCAGTTCATAGGTTTTAGAATGTGTGTAGTGGGTTTAGGCTTCATCCAAGGCCTATAAATAAATGGGAGAGTATTTTATCCATGGAGTTGGGTGCAAATAAATAGGAAAATATATGTTATTAGATGTAGAATCAGAGATTTTAAGGTGACAGGTTAAAATCCCCAATTTAGTCCGGTTGATTGGAAATTGATGCGAGATTGTTAGCCCTCAGGGGAGAGATTAGTGGGACCTCTGGAGTGGCAACCGTTATCCTCCTAGCCTAACCACAGAATTAAGGACCAAACTCTGGATTAGTCAATGTTCTTTATACACTCGGAAGAGGGTAAAGAATATGATTACTCCTATTTGGTGCAAANTCTTTTAGAAATATATATATATATATATATATATTATTAGCAGTAGACTATGTCTCCAAAAGAAAAGAAGTTGTTGTTTTATCTTGATGTGATGCTCAAAGTGTTTCAAAGCTTTTAAGAACGAGCATATTTTGTAGATTTAAGATACCAAGAGTAATCATAACTGACGTGAGAAGTCATTTTAGAAATGTAATAATTTATTAAAGAAATATCATATTAACCATAGAATTGCTAGTGTTTATCATCCTCAGATAAGTGGTTTAAATGAATTATCCAATCGTGAAATTAAAAGAATATTAGAAAAATCTATGAATCCAATCAAAATGGATTGGCAGTCAAACTTGACTATGCTTGTGAGCTTATAGGACTGCATACATAACTCCTATAGGATGCCCCTATATAGGCTAATATTTGGGAAAGTGTTTCACTTACCAGTTGAACTTGAGCATAAAGTATATTGAGATATTAAGGAATTTAATTACAATTTGAAGGATGTTGGTGAGAAAAGATTATTGCAATTGAATGAGCTTGAAGAGATAAGGAATGAATCTTATGAAAGTGTTAAGATTTACAAAGAAAAGATGAAGACATGACATGATCGGAGGACTCTTACTAAAAATTGTTAGCCAGGGCAACAATTTTTTCTTTATAATGTAAGGTTAAGATTGTTTCCAGGCAAACTTAAGTCCAGATGGATGGGCCCATTTGTTATGATGAAAGTTTATCCCTATAGAGCTAAGGATATCAAAGATCCTAAAACTGGCAAAATATTCAAAGTGAATGGTCACTTGCTAAAATATTACTTTTTAGGTGACCAACATATATTAAATGATTTTATGATGTTGGGTCAACCAGAATAAGCACTGATTATGTCGNAAATCTTACTTTTTAGGTGGCCAACTTAAATTAAATGATTTTATGATGTTGGGTCAACCAGAATAAGCACTGGTTACGTGGCTGACGACGTTAAACCAAGCGCTCTGTGAGAGGCAACCCTAATTATCGGTGTGTTTATTTTTATTGTTATGTTGTTGTGTGTGATTTAGAAAGTTTCGGCAGTATCTTGATTATATAATGATTTAGTGAGTATTCTAAGATCTGAAAAGATGACTAAAACATGTTAGAACGAGTATTTGGACGTTAAGTTGACCTGTGTTAAATTGAGCACTAACGCTTAAGTGCCAATATCCGGCTCTTAAGCGCGACAGTTAAAAAGTATGTGTGAATTTCGGTTTTAAGAAGTTTTAACTGAGATTTGGTTGGCTCTAATGTGGGAGACAATTTTACNTCTGAAAAGATGACTAAAACATGTTAGAACGAGTATTTGGACGTTAAGTTGACCTGTGTTAAATTGAGCACTGACGCTTAAGTGCCAATATCCGGTGCTTAAGCGCGACAGTTAAAAAGTATGTGTGAATTTCAGTTTTAAGAAGTTTTAACTGAGATTTGGTTGGCTCTAATGTGGGAGACAATTTTAAAATGTGCTTAGGAGTTTTAGGAGGAGTTTAGAGCCTATAAATAGAAAGGTATGAGGAGAAGTCTCGCCACACTTCCATTTAACCCTAAATTCTAAGTGAAAAAGAGAGATTTTTAGAAAAATGTCATCATGGGAGAGTCATTTGAAGAAAAAGGAGGGAGTAATGAGGAAGAAGTTTGTTAGTCAGAGTGCGCAAGAGTTATACAATGGTTTCCTTGTCGTTAGTATCAAAGGGATAGCGGAGAAAATCATTAAAATTGAGGCTGATGTAGCTTCAATTGAAGCAAAAGTGGTGGATGTTAATGCACATCTGGATCATATGGGATGGCAACCTAAGAGGCAATTTAGCCATACCAATTTTATAGAAGAAGCGAACAAGGCTATGTATTTGAAGAACATGTGGATTTAAGAAGATTCAACCAGAGTTATTAACNCCTAAATTCTAAGTGAAAAAGAGAGATTTTTAGAAAAATGTCATCATGGGAGAGTCATTTGAAGAAAAAGGAAGGAGTAATGAGGAAGAAGTTTGTTAGTCAGAGTGCGCAAGAGTTATACAATGGTTTTCTCATCGTTAGTATCAAAGGGATAGCGGAGAAAATCATTAAAATTGAGGTTGATGTAGCTTCAATTGAAGCAAAAGTGGTGGATGTTAATGCACATCTGGATCATATGGGATAGCAACCTAAGATGCAATTTAGTCATACCAGTTTTATAGAAGAAGCGAACAAGGCTATGTATTTGAAGAACATGTGGATTGAAGAAAATTCAACCAGAGTTATTAATCATTGTCCGTTCTTTCAGATTTACATTCCAAATAATGAAGGAGAGACCAATGAGAGGCCATGATTTGTTCCACCGAATGGAGAGTGTAATTAAGTTCTTTCTTTTGTGTTTATGTGTTAAGTGATTGTTTTCAATGTTAAGTGTGATTAATATGTTTTAATGTTAAAATTGTCTAGTGTTTTTGTTAGGAATTTTCTCATTAAAAATTATTTGGATTGAGACTTTATGTATTTAAGAATATCTATAATTGTTCATGAATTAATATAAATGTATGTTTGTGTGAATTTTCGTGTTATTTTGCGTTGAATTGAATTAGTTAAGATTGGTGAATCTTAAGTAAGAGGTGGGTTGAAAGGGAAGAAAATGATTATTAGAGAGTTATGAGACCATGTAGGGTTGGTTTACTTATTGTAGGAGTGCATTTCACTTAAAACGAAAAAATAAAATTTGTACACTGGCGCCTAAGCTGCAAGACCACGCGCTTAAGCACTGCCTAAACCGAGAGACGGGCGCCTAAGCACCAAACCATTCGCGCTTAAGCGCCGGTTCACAAAAATTAGTTCGCGAATGGTTTTAAGTGACTATTTGGTCTAAAAACACCATTACCGAACTTCCACTTCTTCCTCGAGTCATTTGCAATTTCAAAGATAGGGCACACTATATATGAAGATTTCTTGGTGATTTGAAGCAAAAATTGCTAGATTTGATATCCTTGAGGTAAGAGCTTCACTTCTATGTAATAATTTTTTTATTTTTACCATGTATTTTGAGCACGTTCATGAGCTAACGGAAAATCACTATTCATGATGAAAATTTGAGAAAAATCTATGGAAAATACATGAATTTGATGGATTAAGATTTTAGGAGTTAAGTTTAGTGATTTAGAGTTGAATTTGGAATTTATTGTGAATTTTATATAATTTTATAGAAATGACACCAAGAATGAAGAGCAGTGAGGGGAAGGCTCCATTAAATATAAGCAAGTTTGTCAGTTCAAGAGCTCGAGATTGATACAGTGATGCACTGCAATCAAGGAAGTTGATTCCTGAATGATGTTTTAAAATTTCGGTGGGAGCTGCTAAAGATTCGATTGTTTTCCGCCAGTGGGAGCGATTCTGTTATTTTTCTGCTTTCACAGTGATTTCTATTGTGCAGGAGTTCTATTTGAATCTCCCTGTAGCTAATGAAGAAGGAGTCATGGTAAGGAGGAAGATAGTGCCTTTTTCACCTAAGGTAGTAAATAAATTTTATCATTTGCCCCCGAACACTTTGTGTTTTTATTCAAATTATAGTCCTACTGAGGAGGAGATAGAAGAGATTATTTCAATTTTGACTGTTGGAAGAGGGCTTTTAAAGATTACTAATGAAAGGAGAGTTAATGTTTATGCTTCGAAGTTAGATGCCACTAAAAATGCATGGCACTATGTTATTTCTGTTTATCTGTTGCCTACGAATCATCTTAGTGAAGTGACTCGTGACCAAGCAACTTTGAACTATTGCATCAAATAGTTCAAGCCTATCAACATTAGAGCTTTGATTCATGGAGTTATTACCAGTTTAGTCGTCGCTGCTACTACTGCAAGTTTGGGATTTGCATCATTGATCTTTTCTTTAACTAGCAGGCTGGAGTTAGATTTGACAGTTGGGAGGAGATCTTACAACCTCTTAAGCCCATTACCAGTGTGAATGTGAAATCTTATTCGCATCATTCCATTTTTGGCTAGAGAGGAGTATTTTCTAGTAGTTCTGCTGCATCAACTTCACGAGCTTCTACTTCACATGCTTCTACATCTCAGGGTCAGACTTTTGGATCTGATTCTCAGTCACAGCTATTATAGAGGATTTTGGACAACGTCAACTGCAGTGTGGATAAGGTGTTAAACTTAGAACATTTTGAAGAGCATATGGATGGATACATTAGAAAATGTGGTGATTATGAGGAGGAATACAACTCATCTATGAAAAATCTCAGGAGAGGTAATCAGGATGTGGTATTTCCTCAATATCCTAGATATCCACCATATGAGCCTGCAGCTACTTGGTGTAGTGACGATAGTGGTGCAGAGGATGAGGATGATTAGACTGGATCTATAGTTTTGTTGATTTTTAGTTTATGTGTTGTTGTGAACTGTGGATGGTGTAGGTATTATGTACTTTTTGTTATGTTTTCAGTTGTGATTGTTGAGACTGTTAGTTTTTGTTATGTTGTGTTTTGTTAGACACTATTGTGATGTCTTTGTGTTTTTGTGAGTACTTATTATGTTTTATAGTAGTATTTGTGATAATTGTGTTTTTTATCGTAGTTAGTTAGTTTGTGATGAACTTAATTCTGCATCTTAGGAAAGTTTAGAATAAAGCTAACTTGTTACTTAAAAGCTGCATGTTTAAAGTTTTCAATTTCTTCAATTTACTACCAAATATTTTTCTTTATCTTGCAGTCATCTATGTTTGCTAGTGTGTTTGTTTGCTTTTATATTATACTCCACTACATAGAAGTCTAATGAATATTTATTTTTTAAGTAAATTAAAATTTGATTAATTTAATTTTTACTCATGTTTTTAATTTTTGTACTTGCATATTTAGGATATGAAATTTTCTGCAAGCAATGTTATTTCTATTTTTCATTCCTGTCAATATTTATATATTGACCAGAGAAAAATATGTTGAGATTTTCATATTTATTTTATACTATTTTTGATGATATTGCACTTTAAATAAAGGTATTTTTTTATGTTTTGTTGCAGGAATGATAAATTCGGGTCAATTGGAGCAAAAAGATGCAAAAAGGAGCGAATTTGGAGCGAAAAGGACCAAAATGTGGAGATTTGAACTAGGGCGCCGATGGCGCCATCGACACCGCTGACGCCGAGCTTTTCTCGAGGCTAAAAAACAAAATTCTCCAGAAGCCCGCCGACGGTGCCATCGAGGCCGCCAACGGCGAGATCGACGGTGAAGTGTACTTATGCATTGGATAAGGCTGGATTTTGGAGGGGTGCTTAAGCAACTCTTGGGAAAACTCATCCACATCATTAAAGGGAAGATTTTGGCCAAAAATAGGAGAGCCTAGAGGAGGTGGAGAGAGCTCTATAGTTCCTANTGCATTGGATAAGGCTGGATTTTGGAGGGGTGCTTAAGCAACTCTTGGGAAAACTCATCCACATCATTAAAGAGAAACTTTTGGCCGAAAATAGGAGAGTCTAGAGGAGGTGGAGAGAGCTCTAAAGTTCCTGGAGGTTAGAAAGGTTCCATTAGAGTGTGAAAATTGTGAAGAATTCTTTGAGAGATTGTAAGAGTGGAGGGAAAGTGAGAGATTTCTTCCTCCTTGCTATTTCGAAGAGGAGTTCTGTGTGCTGTAAAGAAAGGAAGAGATTTAGAGGAACTTCAAGGAGTTTTCTTGGGGAGAAATTAAAAATAAGTTTATTTATTATTTGTAGTTTGTATGACTTTGAATTTATATATGAATTCCGAGTTTTGTTGCATTTTTCCCATGAGATCTGAGTAGTTTTCTCTATCTTTCTCCTTGTCTCGAGATTTATGAAATAATGATTTGAATTTGTAAAACCATGAAAATGTTTAAGAAATTGTGATGATCTTTTCACTTCGATCTAAATTTACTTTCAATCTGGCCAATTGTTTTGTTAAAATATGTTGAGTTTTACAACTAAAGTGAAGATTAAATCCAAGATTCAGGAAGGTCAAAGCCCTTGGAATTTAGGTGTAAATAAATAAGGAAATAATATTATTGGGCTTAGAATTGCAGATTTTAGAGTGACAGACTAAAATCCTCAATTCAGTTCTATCGTTTGGGTGCTGATGTGTAAATGTTAGCCCTCAAGTGAGGGAAACATGGGAGCTCCGAAGAGAGAGCCGGTATCCTCTCAACCTAGCCGCAGAATCAGTAACCAAGCATAGGATTAGCCAATGTTTTATGCCTGGACTATGCCTAGCTGCAGAATCAGTAACCAAGCATAGGATTGTTCAATGTTTGTTATGCCTGGACCGATGTAAAGAATAGGTATGCTCCTATTTGGCACAATATAATTTGAACTAATTCACTTTATCCATTTCACTATAATTTCTTGACAAGGAGAAGGATGCCTTCTTATATATTGAATATCATAATCGTACCTTTATTAGCATATTTAGTTATTTTATAGATAAAATTACATATTTATCTCAATTACCTATTAGTGACAGATAAGCAAATTGAACTTCGTTGTTGTAATTGAAGTATTGCTTTTTATAAAATCTTAGTCCGTAGTTCTAACTTCTCCCTGTGGGATCGATATATAGGACTCCATTAGAGCCCTATATTACTTGAGCGATACGTATACTTGCGTTGACAAATTTTAATTTAACATTATTGAATATTATATTTATACATTTTTATCAAATCAAACACATATATAAAGTCGCGGTCAAGTTTTTGGGCGCCGTTGCTGGAATTTAAACCTTCTAGTAGCGCCATCAAATTCTTGTATTTGTCGATTTACAAAAGTCGGTCAAGTTTTGGGCGCCGTTGCCGAGTAGTATAAGAGTAATGGACAAATTAGGATTATTAGAAAGTTTTTACTTAAATTGCAACTTAATTTTATATTTAGTTAATTATATTACTGTATACTGATTTCAAATTGTATCCGTAAATTTGGACCTGAAAATCTTATATCTTACGATTCAGAATTAGAACGCACTGTTAGAAAGATTAGAAGATTAAGAAGAGAACCTAGAAATTCTGATACAATGGAAAACAACCTGAACAATCAAGGAATAGAGAATGAACACACCTAGAAATTGTGATACAATGGAAAACATTATGAACAATCAAGGAATAGAAAATGAACACCAATAGACCTCTACGAGATTATGCAAATCCTACAGCAGATGAAATTCACTTATCTACCCAAAACCCTGATGTAGCTGCTAATTCATTTGAGCTTAAGAGATTATGCAAATCCTACAGCAGATGAGATTCACTTATCTATCCAAAATCCTGATGTAGCTACTAATTCATTTGAGCTTAAACCTAATTCTACAGCAGATGAAATTCACTTATCTATCCAAAATCCTGATGTAGCTGCTAATTCATTTATCCTACAGCAGATGAAATTCACTTATCTATCCAAAATCCTGATGTAGCTGCTAATTCATTTGTGCCTGAACAATCCAGGAATAAAGAATGAACACCAACCTAGACCCCTAAGAGATTATGCAAATCTTGCAGCAGATGAAATTCACTTATCTATCCAAAATCCTGATGTAGCTGCTAATTCATTTGAGCTTAAACTTGCTATTATCTAAATGAGAAGAGAACCTAGAAATTCTGATTCAATGGAAAACAACATGAACAATCAAGGAATAGAACCCTAGAAATTGTGATACAATGGAAAACATTATGAACAATCAAGGAATAGAAAATGAACACCAATAGACCTCTACGAGATTATGCAAATCCTACAGCAGATGAAATTCACTTATCTACCCTAAAATCCTGATGTAGCTGCTAATTCATTTGAGCTTAAACCTGCTATTATCCAAATGGTACAAAAAAATCAATTCGGAGGTACACCAAATGGAGATCCTAATTTACACCTCGCTAGTTTTTTAGAAATATGTGCTACTTTTAAATATGACAGAGTCTCAAACGATGTTGTTAGACTTAGAATTTTTCTCTTTTCACTGACGGATAAGGCTAAGATGTGGTTAAACTCATTAGCACCTGGATCTATTAGAACTTGAGGAAAACTGTCACAGAAATTTCTATCCAAATATCTCCCTCCATCCAAAATTGCTAAACTAGGGAGAACTTTCACAGAAAGTTCTATCCAAATATTTCCCTCCATCCAAAACTGCTAAACTTATAAATGACAACATCGTTCTGTCAGATTGATGGAGAGTCAATATATGAAGCTTGGGAGAGATTTAAAGATCCAACTTTCACAGAAATTTCTATCCAAATATTTCCCTCCATCCGAAACTGCTAAACTTAGAAATGACATAACATCACTTTCACAGAAATTTATATCCAAATATTTCCCTCCACCCAAAACTGCTAAACTTAGAAATGACATAACATCGTTCTCAGATTGATGGAAAGTCAATATATGAAGCTTGGGAGAGATTTAAAGATCTTCTTAGGAAATGCCCTCATCATTTGTTTCCAGATTGGTTAATAATTCAAACTTTTTATAATGGATTGGTGGGATCTCTTAGATCGATTGTAGATGTTGCGGCTGGTGGTTCTTTAATATCAAAACCTTTTGATGAGTCTTATTCATTCATAGAAGAAACGACTACCAACAATTTTTAATGGCCCTCTTAAAGGGTAAATCCTAAAAGAGTAGCTANTTTCTACTTCAAAATTTTAGTAACTCCTAAAGAAACTCATATACATCATCTACTTATTTAGTTTTTTAAAAGGATTGAAGGGTCACTTGAGGACAAGTAACATTTTAAGTTTGGGGGATTTTGATACACCTAAAATATATAGTGTTTTTATACACATTTCTAAACCAATTTTTGAGATATTGTGTTTTAATGATAGGTATTTATGTGTTTTTCTTTCAAGTACAATGAAATGGATGAAAAATACTAAAAGGAGTGAAAAATGATCAAATTTGGAGCAAAAATGAAGAAGTTGCAAAAATTGAACTAGGGCGCCTAAGCGCCAAAGGGTCGCACCTAAGAGCCAGGTATCCCGTGCTTAAGCACTAGAAGTAGTTATTTGATGATTTATTGAATTTGAACGTAATTTTGAAGACGTTTTTGAAGAAACCTTTGGTGGAAACATGGAAAATAGCTCACAGACACAAAAAATCATTCAATTGGCATTTGAAAGGAGGAACTTCTAGAAGATTCATTGAATGGAGACACATTTTGAAGAGACGCCAAGACACCTTTTGGATTTTCATAAAAAAAAAGTATTAGATCATCAAAGGGAGGGGCCAACCATCAATCATTAAAGCCATCATTCATCCAAGTAACTGCCGCCGCGCTGGCCACTTTCTTTTTATTTTGAGTGTTCNTATATATATATATATATATATATATATATATATATATATATATATATATATATATATATATATTAAAAGGATTTTAATTTCTTCACAATCCATAGACTCATTGTAAAGGGGAAGGATGCTTTCTTCCATTTGAACTTTCCGTCACAACATCTTAGTTTTAATTTTCATAAATTTACTTTTGAAAGTTTAGCATTTAGTTGAGTTAACTTTGTCTTTTAACTACATTTTAATTAGCATTCACTTGTTAGGATTCAAACTTTGTACTTTACTTTTTATATTTTTAAAATTGTACTTTACATTATAATCTTAAGAACTTATTCATAGGCATTTACAACTTTCTTGTGGGATCGAGATCTAGGACTCCATTAGAGCTCTTTATTACTTGAGCGATACGTATACTTGTGTTAATTTTAAAAGGGATTTGACAGTTTGAAGATTTTTAAAAGATAAAACTATTTTAATGAAAGTTATTTTGTTGTGATTAATTTGCATATTTGATATTGTATCTGTCGTGTGTATTTTGTAATATTGAAAAATATTTGCAAAATTAATACATAAAATCCACTTGCATCAAGTTTTTGGCGTTGTTGTCGGGGAAGTAACGGAAAGTAGTAGTAAGTTATTTTATAATTTATAGTATTCTTATTTTAAAATCTAAAAAAAAAAGAGTGTTTGTAGTTTAGTTTGAATATTTTCTTATTTAAGTGTGTTTGCTTATTTTAAATTACTTGTTGTGTTTGTTTATACGTAGTGTAAGATCTGAAAATTTAGTACCTTATAATTATGAGTTAGAAAGAATAACTAGATAAAATTGAGAACAATAAAAAGAGATAAACCATATTAGCAAAATGGCTTGCAATTTGAGTAATGCTTGAAATTAAAATGAACATCACCAGTGACCTTTAAGAGATTATACCAATCCTATAGCAGATGAAATTCATTTGAGTATAAAAAACCTTGCAGTAGTTGTCAATTCATTTAAGCTTAAACCTGTTATTATCCAAATGATACAAAACAATCAGTTTGGGGAAACACTAACTAAAGATCCTAATTTGCACCTTGCTAGTTTCCTAGAATTGTGTGCTACATTTAAATATGATGGAGTGTGAAATGATAACATCAAACTTAGACTTTTTCCTTCTTCACTAAGGGATAAAGCTAAGATATGGTTAAACTCGTTAGCACCTGGATCTATCAGAACTTGGAGAGACTTATCACAACAATATTTATCAAAATATTTCTCATCTTCAAAAACTATTAAACTTAGAAACGATATTACATCTTTTTGTCAGTTTGAAGGGGAATCAATTTATGAAGCCTAGAAAAGATTTAAAGATCTCCTTAGGAAGTGTCCACACCATGCGTTGTCAGGTTGGTTAATAATTCAAACTTTTAATAATGGATTGGTTGGATCTATCATAATAATAATTGATGCTGCTATTGGTGGATCATAATGTCAAAACCATTTGAGGAAGTATTTTTTTTAATTGAAAAGATGGATACTAATAATTTTTAATGGCCCTCTGGAAGGTTAAATTTAAAAAGTGTAGCTAGTATTCATGATTCTGATGCAATATTTATGTTTACTGCACAAATAGCTATTATATCAAAGAAGATAAATCAATATGGAATGAATTATTCTCAGACATCACCTGTGCTTGAGGAAAATTCATTGGGACAAATGATAGAATCTCAATCTTCTTATGAGACCTTAAATGCAATAAATAATCATTCTAATAATCCTTATGCCAATTATTATAATCTCAGTCAGAAGAATCATCCAAATTTTAGTTGGAGTAACACTAATTTTAATGTTGCAAATCCGCAATTGGGAAACAACACTGCGAACCCATTGGGAAACTCCAACAATCAAAGAAAATCCAACTCATAAAACTTATTACCTTCCAGGTTTTATAATTTGCATATTAAGGAGAAAAAGTTGTCAATGGAAGAATTCATATTGCAAATGGTTAGTCAATTACACAGTCAAGGAGCTGCAATTAGAAACATTGAAAATCAATTGGGATGTATTGCTACCGCACTTAGCAATAAACCTCTAGGAACATTGCATAGTAATGTTGAAGTAAATCGTAAAAATCAGAAAAAAGAGCAAATTAAGGCTATTAAACTAGGAAGTAGAAAAGAGTTAGAAAACAGAGTTCAAAAAGAAGTGGAAGTTGAAGTTGAAAAAGAAAAGGTGGAAAATAAAAAATCTGGTGAAAATTTTCATTTTGAGTCAGAATGTCTTTTTAAACCAATAAAAATTACTATATAAAGACCAACACCTCCATTTCCTCAAAGATTGAAGTAGAAAAATAGAGATAACCAATTTTCAAAATTTTTATAAATATCGAGAAAATTAATGATAAACATTTCATTTGTTGAAGCTTAGAAACAAATGCCAAGCTATGTGAAGTTCATGAAAAATATACTTAATAAGAAAAGGAATTTTTTAGATAATGAGATTGTTGAGAAAAAAATTCTTGAAAAACTTAAAGATACTGGAAGTCTTACAATTCCTTGTGCTATTGGAAAAACATTTTTTGGAAAATCTTTTATTAATTTAGGAGTGAGTATTAATCTTATGTCATTATCAATTTTCAGAAGGTTGGGCTTAGGAGATATTTCACCTACAACTATAACTCTTTAGTTAGCTGATCGTTCGATTACCTATCCTAAAGGAGTTATAGAAGATGTTTTGGTAAAAGTTGATAAATTTATCTTTCCTGTGGACTTTATTGTATTAAATATGGAGGAAGATAAAGAAATTCTTATCATTTTTGGAAGACCATTCCTTGCCACTAGAAGAGCTTTGATAGATGTACAAAAAGGAAAACTAACTGTGAGAGTTAGTGATCAAGAAGTTACATTTAATATATGCCCTGCAAAAGAGCAAGAGATTGAATGCTTTAGAATGCATATTAATGAATATCAAAGCCAAGAATATTTCAAAAAGACATTTGAAAGGGAATTTGAAAAAGGAATATATGGAATATCAAAATGAGGATAAAATTCAAGATGAATCTACGGAAGTGAGTAAAGACGATTTGAATTTTGTTTAGGAAAAATTTGAAAGGCTAGATCCTACAAAATGTAATAAGAATTTGATTTCATCTTTTGAGAAACCTCCTTTACGAGAATAGAGAAAACTTCCTACAAATTTGAAGTATTCATTCTTAGGAGATTTATCTACATTACCTGTTATAGTATCCACAGAAATAATTGATAAGCAAGAACAACAGTTGTTGGAAACTTTGAGAAGATACAAGAAAGCCTTTGGATGGACATTAGCTGATATTGAAGGAATCAGTGCTTCAATTTGTATGCATAGAATTTTATTGGAAGATCAACATGAACAAAGAGCTGATCCTCAAAGGATATTAAATCCTATGATGAAAGAAGTTCTTAAGAAAGAAATTTTAAAATGTTTAGATGCTGGAAGAATATATACTATTTCAGACAGTGCTTGCGTAAGTCCTATTCACTGTTTTCTAAAGAAAGGAGGTGTGAATGTAGTGACAAATGAGAATAATGAATTAATACCAATAAGTCAAGTCACTGGATGGCAAATTTGAATAGATTATAGAAAATTAGACTACGTCACTAGGAAGGATCATTTTCCTTTTCCCTTTTTAGACCAGATGTTGGATAGGCTGGCTGGGCACATATATTTTTATTTTCTAGAAGGATATATCGGTTATCATCAGATGCCTATAGCTCTGGAGGATCAGGAGAAAACAACATTTACTAGTCCTTATGAAACTTTTGCTTTTCTGCTAATGCCCTTTGGATTATTGACCAGAGAAAAATATATTGAGATTTTCATACCTATTTTATATTATTTTTGATGATATTGCAATTTAAAGAAAGGTATTTTTGATGTTTTGTTGCAGGAATGATAAATTAGGGTCAATGGAGCAAAAAGATGCAGAAAGGAGCGAATTTGGAGAGAAAGGGACCAAAATGTGGAGATTTGAACTAGGGAATCGACAGCGCCATCGACGCCGCCGCCGACGAACTTTTTCCAAGGCTACAGGACAAAATTCTCCAGAAGCCCGCCGACAGCGCCATCGAGGCCGCCGATGGCGAGATCAATGGTTATGTGTACTTGTGCATTGGATAAGGCTGGATTTTGGAGGGGTGCTTAAGCAACTCTTGGGAAAACTCATCCACATCATTAAAGAGAAACTTTTGGCCGAAAATAGGAGAGTCTAGAGGAGGTGGAGAGAGCTCTAAAGTTCCTGGAGGTTAGAAAGG
>JXCR01100625.1:38046-50600 GCA_002079205.1 Phalaenopsis hybrid cultivar | reverse complement strand
ATTGTCTTTGATTGTTATTGCATGAATTTCAATGCTTCTGCATTGTTTCATATAACAAGTGACAATAAAGCATTGGGTTTGTGATTGGACTATACTTCTGCATTGTTTCACATAATAAATGACAACAAAGGTTCGGGCCCGTGTTTGGATAGTAGTTGAGAGTCGGCCACAACAAATCTGAAGTGTGTTATTTCCTACCGCACATCGGCTCGGGTGCTTTGATTTTAGTTTTTGAGGTTAGGCGGCGGTTCCGGCAGTTGTTCAGTAGGGTTACGCGGATGGACTGATAGAGCCGAAGGTTCGCCGGAAAAAAGAAAGGGAAATTTCTGGAAAGTAAAGCAGGTTTTCCACNTGAAGTGTGTTATTTCCTACCGCACATCGGCTCGGGTGCTTTGATTTTAGTTTTTGAGGTTAGGCGGCGGTTTCGGCAGTTGTTCAGTAGAGTTACGCGGATGGACTGATAGAGCCGAAGGTTCGCCGGAAAAAGAAAGGGAAATTTCTGGAAAGTAAAGCAGGTTTTCCAAAAGCTTCGCATAGACACAAGTTTCCAAAAGCTTGGCTAATGGAATTTCGGGAATAGGTGGGGAAAAAAGAAGGAAAGTGCTTCTATGTGGCAAGCTGCTCAAAAAGAGTTATGGAAAGTAATTAAAAAACAACTTTTCTTGTAGCCCGAAAAATTTTTAAAATGGAAAATTCTGTTAAGGCATTTCGTGAAAAGCATTTCGAATTTCAAAAAATAAATTTTTTTTCGGGGTTTTTTTTTGCCGTTTGTTTTTTTTCTTATTTCCAATTTNGAAAGTAATTAAAAAACAACTTTTCTTGTAGCCCGAAAAATTTTTAAAATGGAAAATTCTGTTAAGGCATTTTGTGAAAAGCATTTTGAATTTCAAAAAATAAATTTTTTTTCGGGGTTTTTTTTTTTGCCGTTTGTTTTTTTTCTTATTTCCAATTATTCTGTTTCAGAAATTATTTTGTGAAAAATATTGGAGAGTAAAAAAAAAAGAATCATAACATGATTTTAGATTCTTCAACGCTCACTCGACGGTGGGCAAGTCAATTATGCTTCTCACTAAAATCANTTTGTGAAAAATATTGGAGAGTAAAAAAAAAAGAATCATAACATGATTTTAGATTCTTCAACGCTCACTCGAGAGTGGGCAAGTCAATTACACTTCTCATTAAAATCGATGTGATGAACTTTGAAGGTTAAGAGAACTTTGGCATGCCGCGATTGTTGGCATCAATGTTAGATGTCATGTTCAATGGGTGTCGATTTAAACAGCATGAGACTGTGCCGACCCAGCTTCTTGTCGTCGAAAACATCCAATAAGACCTCCTAGTAAGTGCCTTGAGCACGAAATCAGGACTGGCACCAACTTGACCATACATGGGAAAGTTCATTGTGAGGCGTGTTAGCCCTAAATCCAGACATATTTTACATCTATTCTAATGTTGAGAGACCGAACTCCATAAATCTGAAGAATTATGAGACCAAGACTAGTTGTNTTAGATGTCATGTTCAATGGGTGTCGATTTAAACAGCATGAGACTGTGCCGACCCAGCTTCTTGTCGTCGAAGGCATCCAATAAAACCTCCTAGTAAGTGCCTTGAGCACGAAATCAGGACTGGCACCAACTTGATCATACATGGGAAAGTTCATTGTGAGGCGTGTTAGCCCTAAATCCAGACATATTTTACATCTATTCTAATGTTCAGAGACCGAACTCATAAATCTGAAGAATTATGAGACCAAGACTAGTTGCCAAGATCTCTCATGCACATTTCTGAAATTTTGGGTTTGGACTCAATTCACCTCTCGCGGGGTCCATTATCAACAATAAAAAAAATGAGAGATCATAATAGTCAATATTTGAACAATATTGTTGTTCTTGCTAAAAAAATATCATTTATTACTAGCTGTTGAGAAATTTAGAGCGAAAAAAAACAGAAATTGATACAAAGCCTGAATAACACAGAGATTTAACGAGGTTCGACAAAGATGCATACGTCCTCAGGATTAGAGCGACGAATTTCACTATTTCCAAGGAGTCTAGTACATACCCATAGGGTTACATATCATATATATAGATAAAACACCCACAAATAAAATTACCAACACGCTCTCGCTCCCCTCAACACACTAAATTCCAAGAGACATTCATTTTCATTCTAGGAGACACACACCTCTTCAACCAATATACACATTTCTTCACCCCAAGAGACACTCCTCTTCATTCGAGGAGACACAACTCTTCAATTCCAAGAGACTCCAAATTCTGGTAGATGAGTCATGTCTAACAAATCCCCACCTTGGCGAATATCTATCCCCTGAGGAGAAATACATATGTTTAACAAATCTCCACCCTGGCGAATATCCAGCATCTTAGGAGAAGTAATCTCTGCCTTGGTNTAACAAATCCCCACCTTGGCGAATATCTATCCCCTGAGGAGAAATACATATGTTTAACAAATCTCCACCCTGACGAATATCCAGCATCTTAGGAGAAGTAATCTCTGCCTTGGAGAATATTTTGTCCCTTAGGAGAATCACATCATGGAGTTTATTACACCGGAGTGGGTTGGGCAACCATGTCGTCTAACTGTTGCAAAAAATTCAACAAGTCTAAGCAATGCAGGAACTTGTTGATAGTACCTGACTTGATCAACATATATGCTGCATTTTTCATATTATCATGTTTCCNGCCTTGGTGAATATTTTGTCCCTTAGGAGAATCACATCATGGAGTTTATTACACCGGAGTGGGTTGGGCAACGATGTCGTCTAACTGTTGCAAAAAATTCAACAAGTCTAAGCAATGCAGGAACTTGTTAATAGTACCTGACTTGATCAACATATATGCTGCATTTTTCATATTATCATGTTTCGTAGCTCGCAAAGTTTTCAAAATTTCTTGTTGTACCAAAAAATTTTTCACACTTGTTTGCCACAATCTGAAGTTCCTCGTTCCATCGAACTTCACTATCTCGAATTTTTCTCCAGAAAGTGCTATTTGAAATAATCCTGCGGTGAACTTTTCCTACCTTGTGTCGAAACAAAAAACACACCATAAATAAATTCAAGAAAACCTGAAATTTCCTATAAATTGCTGCAATTTTCCTGAAATTATGCTGTGATTCGGGAATCAAAATTTTCACACGAACCACTTTTCTTGTTCGCGNGAACTTTTCCTACCTTGTGTCGAAACAAAAAACACACCATAAATAAATTCAAGAAAACCTGAAATTTCCTATCAATTGCTGCAATTTTCCTGAAATTATGCTGTGATTCGAGAATCAAAATTTTCACACTAACCACTTTTCTTGTTCGCATCAACACCTCAGCTAAACTGTTGTCACGGCTGTCCCGCGAGCGAAACCTCGCGAATTACCTTCGCGAAACCACTATTTGCAAATAGTCGAACATGCTCGCTTTGCCTGCATCTACTGAACTCCACTTGTCGCAACTCCTCCTGCCGCAACTCCTGCGACAAATTTGCAAACTCGGTTGACTGAACACCACTGAACTCCTCTTCTCTGTGAACTGGCGAACTCTCGACTACCTCTTCTCCTTAAGCCTCGACCCGGAAATCCTTCTACAGCTCGCTTGGGTCGGACAAAACTCGTTGTCGAATTCAAGAAAACCGCANACTCCTCTTCTCTGTGAACTGGCGAACTCTCGACTACCTCTTCTCCTTAAGCCTCGACCCGGAAATCCTTCTGCAGCTCGCTTGGGCCGGACAAAACTCGTTGTCGAATTCAAGAAAACCGCGATTCGCTCATCTTTGTTCCTACTCTGAACCCCAAACTATCGGAATTTCTTGAACTCCACCTGTCGCAATTTCTTCTGCGAACCAGAAGAGCGAAAGCCGCCTCTGCCTGTCGTGCCCACGACGTCGCCTCTACCGCAACTCCCGATGCAGAACTCGTTGAATTGCCGCAGCCCTTTATCTGAACTGCTTCGCACATGTTCGTTCTCGCGAGCCCAATTCATCTACCCTTTGCCTCCAACCTTTCTGCGCCNCTGTCGTGCCCACGACGTCGCCTCTACCGCAACTCCCGATGCAGAACTCGTTGAATTGCCGCAGCCCTTTATTTGAACTGCTTCGCACATGTTCGTTCTCGCGAGCCCAATTCATCTACCCTTCGCCTCCAACCTTTCTGCGCCACTTGGAAGAAGCCCTCTGTTGCGAACTATCGTTGAAGCCCATCCGATCGCTTGCGATGCCGAACCGCTGGGTCGAAATCAGAATTGCCACCCGAATTGCTTCATGGTAACTACACGCGAACTCCTGCAATTCGTCGCCCAAAGAATTTCACTGGATGTGTCAAACTCCTCTCGATCTCCACTGTGTATTGTTGTTCATGAAACCGCCCCCACTGCCTTGCGCGAACTTCCTGTCGTTATAAGCCTCACGCGAACAANTGGGTCGAAATCAGAATTGCCACCCGAATTGCTTCATGGTAACTACACGCGAACTCCTGCAATTCGTCGCCCGAAGAATTTCACTGGATGTGTCAAACTCCTCTCGATCTCCACTGTGTATTGCTGTTCATGAAACCGCCCCCACTGCCTTGCGTGAACTTCCTGTCGTTATAAGCCTCACGCGAACAACAGGAACTCCTTCCCGCAATCGCGACGATTTGCAATCTCGGTCGCGAACTGCTCCCCTTTGGGCGGAAGAACTTCGAACCTAAAGCCCTTCGCGCGAACTTGTCTATCTCGCCAAGGCCGAACTCTGCATCACGCCCTTTTCTATCGCAAACTTCTCGACCTCAGCTCGAACCTCGCCTGTCGCCTGCGAAAGACACACGAAAGATCTTGTCATTATCCTTCTTCTCCACAATCCAAGGCGAGAACTACTGAAGCCTCTTCCCGAACCTTGTATGTGCCCTCGACCTGCCGCAAAACCACCCGAAGAACTATCTTCTTTGTTGAACTGCCGCAGATCCTCGAATTTCGAAGTTCTAGCCAAACTTCTTTCTCAAATCTTCTTCCACTTCCAAGCACGGATATTTTTCTTTCTTGCCCTAGAACTTGTCTCTGATATCAATTATTGTGAAATTTAGGGCGAAGAAAAACAGAAATCGACACAAATCCAGAAGAACACAGAGATTTAACAAGGTTCGACAAAGATGCCTACGTCCTCGGGAGCAGAGCGTCAAATTTTACTATTTCAGAGCAGTCCAGTACATACTTATGCACCCATAGGGTTACATATCCTATATATAGATAAAACACCCACAAATAAAGTTACCAACACACTCTCACTCCCCCCAAACCACTAAATTCCAAAAGACACTCTTCTTCATTCCAAGAGACACACCTCTTCAATTCCAAGAGACTACAAATTCTAGTATATGAGTCATATCTAACACTAGCAATATGATAATATTAGGAGAAGAGAAGAAAAAATTATCTATAAAACCTATTGAATGTTAAAGTCCATTTAATGCTTTCAGAGCGTCAAACTAAAATTAAAATGAAGATATTTACCGTTCGATTAATTGAATAGCAACTATTACTTTATTGTAATAACATTATCAAATTTCAGAACTCAATGCTCAAGTTTTTAGGAACACATATAATTAAGCTCTCTTCTGCAAGAATGTTGAATTGAAATTGTAAAAGAAATTACTCATTTATATAAATTTAAGAAAAAACAACTGTAATAGGAAATAAGAAAAATAAAACGATGTAAATTTAATCAAACGGGTTTTCAATGATTTGCATGTTGCACAACAACTGATTATCCTTTCTTCCTTAAGATATGTGCATGATCTCTCCCCACTCCCATTTCTACAGTCGAAACATGAAGCAACTATATGTCTGCCGACCAAATACTTATGGCCACCCACCCACTTCTAGCCGAATCTATGGAGGAAGCAAGTATGATGCTTCATTTTGTCCAAACAAACAACGACAATGGCAAAATTTGAAGGGGATTTACAGCATATCACCTAAAACTATTGTCGGGCACAATCATGAATCTCTATGCAACCATATCCAAAGCTCTTCGGCCGTCTGATCCTAATCTTGAAATCCGCAACGACAAAAACTCTTCACCGGTTGAAACGACTGATGCCATTTTCCCTTGAAAAAATAAAAAATTTCGGAGATCAATTTGCCGGCCAACCATATCTAGTAGCCGACCAACTCCATTGGTCAACAATTTTCTTGGTTGACCAAGTTTCCAACAGTTGTGCAAAGAGTTCCTCAAGCACCATTGGAGTCTCACAACATCCCACTATCTCTCTCTAGCCTCTTCTACTCAGAAGATGGTAGCCTCCTCGCCACTGACAAAGAAGACGACAAACTAGACGATGAATTCTTCTTCAATGATTATTCCACTCGAGCAGACGATGAGTACATTGATGTTCTAATCTCCAAAGATAGCTTTTTGCTCTGTGACGAAAATCTATATGCTCCGCGATAGATTCAAATCCGTCTATTGGATTCTCAGATGAACAATGTGGAAAGGCATCTCATCATGGATCAACTTTGGTGTTTGTAACTACTTTATGAAATGCTCCAATGGAAGTTGTGACAACTTTACGCCAACTGACACACCCTCTCAATGGAAACTCGGTCACTGCGCCTTCACCAAGCTCCAACGGCTCGAGTTTCTGACAATGACCATCAATTTTGGCCAACTGACAATTTGTTGCCCAATAGTCAACTCAATCGATCGACTATTGGCTTTGACTGACAAACCATCACGCTCACCATCAATAAAGCCATTCTTAACCTTCTCGGATTAGCTTCAAAGTTACGAGACGCCAGTGCTTACCTTCTATCAGCCATGCTGATGTGACTAACAACTTCCGCCCATGAGAAGGAGAATAAGAAGTACTCTTAAGCATATTTACCTAATTCGCTCTTCAAAGGTAAACAATGGAAAATGAGAGAAAATAGCTTCTCTTACACTCAGAGTACTAATCAAACTACTTAAGCACATTAATTTTGGCGTGAAGATATGTGGAGAGCATAAATCAATTATGCTGCAGATCATAAACATTGTGCTGGCTGACCATCCACTCAATTTCTATTTTTTGAGGCCTAGTGGTCAAGGCCTTTATTTTGTTTCTTAATCCCAGTCAGATTCATCTCGCCTAAACAACATAGTTGTTGCTTCACACATTACAAGTCTATGGCATCATTAGCTTTGTCATTCTAGAATTTCTATTATATCTATTACAACTAAAAATAACCGAAGTACATGCACTTCTATCTAGTTTTGTAACTCTTGTATGCTGGCTCAACACCACAAACTTCTATTTTACCACATCCCAATCACAATGTGATTAATGGTTTGAAAATTGCACATTCTATTATATGGTGACCTTCCCCGATCATTTCTAGTAATGGATGAATAATAAATTTTGCTCTTTTCATGGGTATTATTCGTCAATACATCTGTCCGTACATACATAAACAAAATGGCTTTTTTGAGAGAAACACTGTCCTATATTCAAAATGGATAGCAATCTATTGCTTGAATCCAACAGCCTCATCATTTATAGGTGGATACTCTGTTCATACTCAATTGCCTTATAAACTTGATGCTATTTCTTGCAACTATAAGTATTTCTCCACATCAAATATTTGTTCAATCAGCTCCCTATTCTTGCTTAAGTTTTCCGGTCTTTCCATTAGTTGAAACCACAATTTAAAAATAAATTATGCCTAAGGCTGATAAGCTGTATTTATTAGATGTGCTCCTTTTTCAGAAAAGCTACAAGCGTCATGATTCTAGCACCAGCACAACATTTGTCTCTAGACATGTATTCGCTGAATTACACTTCCTATTATAAAATGTCCACATTCTATTCATCAGCCACTTCAGGTTCTTATATTTTAACTTTAATACTAGTATCCTTATGTGGGATTGAACTGTAACTTGACACAACAATGCATTTATAATTCAACTTATGGTATCATTACAAACAAGTGCTATTAATTAATCATCTCAAATCCTTTCTTATGCTGATATGTTTATAGATAAATCGGTCACCCATTCTTGCTTTTGAATCCTTGTTTTCATCAATCCCTTCTTCATTACCTGAAGTTCTTCCCGGACATCCTACACAAACTCGGTTTAAAATAGGTCTTCTCAAAAGAGGGAAGATTTACATACATAACACTCAATTCTTATATATTTACATACCATAAATCTGATTTATATTGCTCAATTTGTTTTCCTAGCAGAACTACTCTCCAACTGGCAACCTATCATCCAACCGACTACTCCAGACACCACTGAATCGAACACCTGCCTCACGCAGGCCATCTCAAAAGAAGGAAGATTTATTTACATACCACTCAATTCCTACATATTCATATGTTCATGCAGGTCTGACCAAATCATCTGCTCCTCCAAACAATATGTTTTTACAAGCACTAGATGAGCTAACATTCAAAAAAGACAATATATTCCATAAAGGATTGACATCTCGCAATGACAAGCTCTGCAAGGGGTGTGAAACGATCATCCTCAACCTTTCTAAAAATTTAATACCTGGCAGGGACGAGTACTGTGAGGGGTGTAAGATGACTCGTCACTCGACAACAACAAGCTCCACAAGGGGTGAAAAGTGATTGTCAACGGGTGTTAGAACGTTTCGATACTCGACAGTGAGAAGCTCTGCGAGGGGTGTGAAACGATTGTCCTCAACCCTTTTAAAATCTAACATTATGCAGTGACAAGCTTCACAAGGGGTGTAAAAAGACTTCTCACTTGCAGTGACAATCTCCTTAAGGGGAGCAAAACGATCATCAGCGGCTCATAGGACATTTTGACACCCAACAGAGACAAACTCCATGAGGGGTGTGGAAAGATCATCCTTAGCCTTTCTAAAAATTTAACACTTGAAAGCGACAAGCTCCGCATGGAGTTTAAGAAGACTCGTCACCTGACAGTAATAAACTCTACGTGGGGTGCAAAACGATAATCAGTGGCTCTTAGTACGTTTCACCCGACAACGACAAGCTTCGTGAGAGGTGTGAAACGATCGTTCTCGACCCTCCTAAAAAATTAACACTAGATAGAGACAAGCTTTGCGAGAGGTGTAAGATGGCTTGTCACCCGACAACAATAAGCTCGGTGATGGGTATATAGTTGTAAGACTTCACTCCGGGGCAAACAACTCTAGAACTCAACTCTGAGGCAAACAACTCCAGGGCTCCACTCTAGGGTGAACAACTCTAGGACTCACCTCCAGAGCGAGCAATTCTAGAACTCTTTCTAGGACATGCAAACAAACAAATAATTTTGACAACTAATTTTTTCCTCCAATGGCCTACCTTTCATTCGATTGCCGATTGTTCCTCCGACGGCCAACATTTTCCTTCGCCGACCAAACTTTTCGTACGACCGACCATCAGAATCTAATGACCTCTTTAGAAGAAAAACTACAGAATGACAGATCTAACAAATGACGACAAAGACATCCGAATTGAGCACGAAAAACTCCTAATAGAGAGTATTATTTAGCAAATTATGTGTTCAATATTTGTTTTATTTATAAAATCTTTTTATTCTTATCACAATTGTTGTTATCAAAGAATGTATAGTAAAAATTGATCTGTATGAATTTCAAGAGAATATGTTGTTTGGTCATGTCAAATTGGCCACCCTTAGCCGATTTTGCCTTCGATGGATAACTTTTCCCCCCTGACGGATGACTTTTTCCCCAGACTAGCGACTGGAATTCAAAAACTCCCCCCGACAGAAAAACTCTAGAATGACAGATCCAACGGTTAATGAGATACCCAACAAAACATACCAACAAAAAAAAAAAAACTAAAATATCTTGTACCATTCTTTTAAAATAAAAATAATATTGTAATTTACTTTTTGACTATAAATAGGAAGACCCTTTCATTTAAAAGGGTTTTTTTTTTACTCCCTTCACTTGTAATCTCTATTTTTAATAGAATAAAATGGGTTTAGGAGGCCGGAATTACCCCAATTTGTCCTGANTCCCTTCTTCATTACCTGAAGTTCTTCCCGGACATCCTACACAAACTCGGTTTAAAATAGGTCTTCTCAAAACAGGGAAGATTTACATACATAACACTCAATTCTTATATATTTACATACCATAAATCTTATTTATGTTGCTCAATTTGTTTTCCTAGCAGAACTACTTTCTAACTGGCAACCTATCGTCCGACCGACTACTCCAGACACCACTGAATCGAACACCTGCCTCACGCAGGCCATCTCAAAAGAAGGAAGATTTATTTACATACCACTCAATTCCTACATATTCATATGTTCATGCAGGTCTGACCAAATCATTGCTCCTCCAAACAATATTTTTTACAAGCACTAGATGAACTAACATTCAAAAAAGACAATATATTCCATAAAGGATTGACATCTCGCAATGACAAGCTATGAGGGGTGTAAGATGACAATATATTCCATAAAGAAACGATCATCCTCAGCCCTTCTAAAAATTTAATACCTGGCAGGGACGAGCACTATGAGAGGTGTAAGATGACTTGTCACTCGACAACAACAAGCTCCACAAGGGGTGAAAAATGATTGTCAACGGATGTTAGAACGTTTTGATACTCGACAGTGACAAGCTCCGCGAGGGGTGTGAAACGATTGTCCTCAACCCTTTTAAAATCTAACATTCTGCAGTGACAAGCTCCACAATGGATGTAAAAAGACTTCTCACCTGCAGTGACAATTTTCTTAAGGGGTGCAAAACGATCATCAGCGGCTCATAGGTCATTTCGACACCCAACAGAGACAAACTCCATGAGGGGTGTGGAAAGATCATCCTCAGCCCTTCTAAAAATTTAACACTTGAAAGCGACAAGCTCGACAATGGGTTTAAGAAGACTCGTCACCTGACAGTAATAAGCTCTACGTGGGGTGCAAAACGATAATCAGTGGCTCTTAATACGTTTCACCCGACAACGATAAGCTTCGTGAGGGGTGTGAAACGATCGTTCTCAACCCTCCTAAAAAATTAACACTAGATAGAGACAAGCTTTGCGAGAGGTGTAAGATGGCTTGTCACCCGACAACAATAGGCTCGGTGAGGGGTATATAGTTGTAAGACTCCACTCCGGGGCGAACAACTCTAGAACTCAACTCTGAGGCAAACAACTCCAGGACTCCACTCTAGGGTGAACGACTCTAGGACTCACCTCCAGAGCAAGCAATTCTAGAACTCTTTCCAGGACATGCAAACAAACAAATAACTTTGACAACTAATTCTTTCCTCCAATGGCCTACCTTTCATTCGATTGCCTATTTTTCCTCCGACGGCTGGCATTTTTCTTCGACGACCAAACTTTTCGTACGATCGGCCATCAGAATCTAATGACCCCCTTAGAAGAAAAACTCCAGAATGATAGATCTAGCAAATGACGACAAATATATCTTAATTGAGCACGAAAAACACCTAATATAGAATATTATTTAGCAAATTATGCGTTCAATATTTGTTTAATTTATGAATTTTTTTTATTCTTATCACAATTGTTGTTATCAAAGAGCAATAACACTGGAGAACTTAATATATATAGTAAAAAATGATTTGCATGGATTTTAAGAGAATATGTTGTTTGCTCATGTCAAATTGGCTACCCTTAGCCGATTTTGCCTTCGATGAAGAACTTTTCCCCCTGACGAATGACTTTTGCCCCAGATTAGCCACTGTAATTCAAAGACTCCCCCGACAGAAAAACTCTAGAATGACAGATTTAACGGTCAATGAGATACCCAACAAAACATACAAAAAAAAAAAAAAAAACTAAAATATCTTGTACCATTCTTTTAAAATAAAGGTAATATTGTACTTTACATTTTGACCCTTCCATCATCTATAAATAGGAAGACACTTTCATTTAAAAGGGATGACTCCCTTCACTTGCAATCTATATTTTTAATAGAATAAAATGGGTTTAGGAGGCCGGAATTACCCCAATTTGTCCTGTGAGGGCAAGTCTTCATCTCCTATTCTCCTCCTCATTCTCTCCCTATTTCCTTCTCTTGAGTTTTTACGCTCTTATCCTTAGACATAATCCAAATGATAGATTTGAATTCAATGCAAATTTAACTTGGAAATTCTCACTCGCCTCATGTTAAAATGTAAATATTTAGNCTCCTATTCTCCTCCTCATTCTCTCCCTATTTCCTTCTCTTGAGTTTTTACGCTCTTATCCTTAGACATAATACAAATGATAGATTGGAATTCAATGCAAATTTAACTTTGAATTCTCACTCGCCTCATGTTAAAATGTAAATATTTAATAATTGGGTGGTATGCACTTAAATGCCCATGAAAAATTCAAGTGGCCCTTGAAAATTTTAGTGGCAAATTCTTGGAGCAGACCTTGAAAATTCTCGATTAAATACGTATTAATTGGTGGTACAGATGTAAATATGCTTAAATTTTTTTCTCCCGCGGTCGTTCTCTGATTTCTTATTTTTATTTAGTCCCACATTAGCGGTCTTTTTTCATTACTACTATAATTTTGTTTAAATATCAAAATCTATTAAAATTGCCCGTTTAAGGTAGGGCTGTCAAA
>JXCR01100625.1:7568-35665 GCA_002079205.1 Phalaenopsis hybrid cultivar | reverse complement strand
GTGATCATTTTGTTATTTTTATCTCATATTTTGTTTGTAACCATTAACGATTAGTGTCCTTCAGATTAAAAGATGTGGTGAGATGGCACGGAAGTTACGTTTCTTTAGGGAACAAATGTTGAAGGCTGGGATTTCTCCATCAACAACACCCATGACACGAAACAATCTTGATTTTGATGATCTAGAGGTATATGTTTTAAATGATGGTTATTGAAGCTTTTGTTTATTGTTGTGTTTACAAGAGTTCTTCATTACTTTTTATTTCATGTTGCCTAGATAAAACTTGGGGAGCTTGAGACAGAGTTAGTTGAAGTTAATGTAAATAGTGAAAAGTTGCAACGCACCTACAATGAGCTGCTAGAGTATAAACTTGTACTCGAGAAGGTAAGGTTTGTTTATTGCTACATAGCATATAACAATAGTTTCTAAATTGGTCCTATGTGAAATATTAATCTTAAATGTTGCCTTTGCTTTTTAATATTTTGCGCCATGAACTGTTAAGAGTAAAAATTTTTGCCTCAGAATGTGAATTTTGTATTTTATTAACAAGAATACATGTTGGTTTTTTTATATGAGATTATCATCTCAAGATGGTAACTCTGGTTGAAGTTGTATGCTGTTATGTAAGTATTCAATATGGTTGTTAGCACATGCATTATACAATATGCGTATTTTGTAAATCTCCATCCTATTGATGGTTTGCATTAGTAATATTCCTATGAATATTATTGTTAAAAAGTCTAATTTCCATATGCTGATATATGGAAGGTTAAATTTGAAAATTATAAGAAAATAACTGTAGGTATAAGGGCTTGTTTGGGATCAATTTTGTTTTTTGTTTTTTTAAACATTTTAGTTTATTGTGTTTTTTACATTTTTTTTATTTCTAAAAATAAATTAACATTTTTTTGAAAATGAAACAATCTACAACAACCACNGCTTGTTTGGGATCAATTTTGTTTTTTGTTTTTTTAAACATTTTAGTTTATTGTGTTTTTTACATTTTTTTTTATTTCTAAGAATAAATTAACATTTTTTTGAAAATGAAACAATCTACAACAACCACCATACTTTAATTAGATAGCCACATGTGTTTTATTTCAAAATATAAAGAAAAGAAAATAGAAACAAAAATAGAAATACAAAATTAGAGTGATCCCAAATTGCTCCTATGCTTTACGAAGCTCAGTTGAGAGTTTTTTATTGTGGACGGGTGGGAAACTCACCTGCTCCTGCCTTTTCAACCTATTAATGTGCTTGGCATGGCAGTTTGCGGTTAAATCTCACTGAAAGAATTACTCCAAAAAAAAAGATGGAAACTGACAGAGAGAGAGAGAGTTTTTTTTAGAGGTTTGAGATGTTATCTCGACCCNCAACAACCACCATACTTTAATTAGATAGCCACATGTGTTTTATTTCAAAATATAAAGAAAAGAAAATAGAAACAAAAATAGAAATACAAAATTAGAGTGATCCCAAATGGCTCCTATGCTTTACGAAGCTCAGTTGAGAGTTTTTTATTGTGGACGGGTGGGAAACTCACCTGCTCCTGCCTTTTCAACCTATTAATGTGCTTGGCATGGCAGTTTGCGGTTAAATCTCACTGAAAGAATTACTCCAAAAAAAAGATGGAAACTGACAGAGAGAGAGAGAGTTTTTTTAGAGGTTTGAGATGTTATCTCGACCAAGCCCAATTAAATCCTCTCATGGGGAAAGGGAGATAAAAACAGAGAAGGAGAATGAATTGTTGGCATGATTGCAAAAGTGTTTAAAAATAATTTATGGAAAGCAGTTGGATATAGAATAGAGAATATAAAGGTAAAAGAGTGGCAAAAGGCTCAATTAACAAGGTTTGAATATTGCATTGCCTTTTTGGCCTTTTTTCCTTTTTCCTTCATGGAGGTTGAGCAATACTCGNGCAGTTGGATATAGAATAGAGAATATAAAGGTAAAAGAGTGGCAAAAGGCTCAATTAACAAGGTTTGAATATGGCATTGCCTTTTTGGCCTTTTTTCCTTTTTCCTTCATGGAGGTTGAGCAATACTCACAAATGACTGAAGGGATGCTCCACCTAGTTTCATTTATCATATAGGTGCCACCCCTTATGGAACTTAACAGGTTCTGTACTTATCATTTTAGCTTAAAAGAAGATCTGGTGCAAAATCCGATCGAATTTTATTTAGTATTGCAATAATCTGCTACAAAAGCCAAGAGAGGTGTGACTTTCTTTTATCCTATAGGAGCACAACTAGTACAATTTGGCAACAAACAGGTTCAAGATCCAATTGTTTACTGTGATTAGGCCAACTTGAATTGATTGTGATGCAGGATTCATGTCCATTTGATCNCATTTATCATATAGGTGCCACCCCTTATGGAACTTAACAGGTTCTGTACTTATCAGTTTAGCTTAAAAGAAGATCTGGTGCAAAATCCGATCAAATTTTATTTAGTATTGCAATAATCTGCTACAAAAGCCAAGAGAGGTGTGACTTTCCTTTATCCTATAGGAGCACAACTAGTACAATTTGGCAACAAACAGGTTCAAGATCCAATTGTTTACTCTGATTAGGCCAACTTGAATTGATTGTGATGCAGGATTCATGTCCATTTGATATTTCCATTGAGTCTGAAATCATGGAGTTCGTAATTAAAATGTTCCAATTCATAATTTTTTGCGGCGGGTCATAATTTTTTTGCATTTANGAAGCAACTATATGTCTGCCGACCAAATACTTATGGCCACCCACCCACTTCTAGCCGAATCTATGGAGGAAGACATNTGTTGCACAACAACTGATTATCCTTTCTTCCTTAAGATATGTGCATGATCTCTCCCCACTCCCATTTCTACAGTCGAAACATGAAGCAACTATATGTCTGCCGACCAAATACTTATGGCCACCCACCCACTTCTAGCCGAATCTATGGAGGAAGCAAGTATGATGCTTCATTTTGTCCAAACAAACAACGACAATGGCAAAATTTGAAGGGGATTTACAGCATATCACCTAAAACTATTGTCGGGCACAATCATGAATCTCTATGCAACCATATCCAAAGCTCTTCGGCCGTCTGATCCTAATCTTGAAATCCGCAACGACAAAAACTCTTCACCGGTTGAAACNGTCCAAACAAACAACGACAATGGCAAAATTTGAAGGGGATTTACAGCATATCACCTAAAACTATTGTCGGGCGCAATCATGAATCTCTATGCAACCATATCCAAAGCTCTTCGGCCGTCTGATCCTAATCTAGAAATCCGCAACGACAAAAACTTTTCACCGGTTGAAATGACTGATGCCATTTTCCCTTGAAAAAATAAAAAATTTCGGAGATCAATTTGCCGGCCAACCATATCTAGTAGCCGACCAACTCCATTGGTCAACAATTTTCTTGGTTGACCAAGTTTCCAACAGTTGTGCAAAGAGTTCCTCAAGCACCATTGGAGTCTCACAACATCCCACTATCTCTCTCTAGCCTCTTCTACTCAGAAGATGGTAGCCTCCTCGCCACTGACAAAGAAGACGACAAACTAGACGATGAATTCTTCTTCAATGATTATTCCACTCGAGCAGACGATGAGTACATTGATGTTCTAATCTCCAAAGATAGCTTTTTGCTCTGTGACGAAAATCTATATGCTCCGCGATAGATTCAAATCCGTCTATTGGATTCTCAGATGAACAATGTGGAAAGGCATCTCANGTTGCAACGCACCTACAATGAGCTGCTAGAGTATAAACTTGTACTCGAGAAGGTAAGGTTTGTTTATTGCTAAATAGCATATAACAATAGTTTCTAAATTGGTCCTATGTGAAATATTAATCTTAAATGTTGACTTTGCTTTTTAATATTTTGCCATGAACTGTTAGAGTAAAAATTTTTGCCTCAGAATGTGAATTTTGTATTTTATTAACAAGAATACATGTTGGTTTTTTTATATGAGATTATCATCTCAAGTTGGTAACTCTGGTTGAAGTTGTATGCTGTTATGTAAGTATTCAATATGGTTGATAGCACATGCATTATACAATATGCGTATTTTGTAAATCTCCATCCTATTGATGGTTTGCATTAGTAATATTCCTATGAATATTATTGTTAAAAAGTCTAATTTCCATATGCTGATATATGGAAGGTTAAATTTGAAAATTATAAGAAAATAACTGTAGGTTTAAGGGCTTGTTTGGGATCAATTTTGTTTTTTGTTTTTTTAAACATTTTTGTTTATTGTGTTTTTTACATTTTTTTTATTTCTAAAAATAAATTAATTTTTTTTTGAAATTGAAACAATCTACAACAACAACCATACTTTAATTAGATAGCCACACGTGTTTTATTTCAAAATATAAAGAAAACAAAATAGAAACAAAAATAGAAATAAAAAATTAGAGTGATCCCAAATGGCTCCTATGCTTTAGGAAGCTCAGTTGAGAGTTTTTTATTGTGGACAGGTGGGAAACTCACCTGCGCCTGCCTTTTCAACCTATTAATGTGCTTGGCATGGCAGTTTGCGGTTAAATCTCACTGAAAGAATTACTCCAAAAAAAAAGATGGAAACTGACAGAGAGAGAGAGAGTTTTTTTTAGAGGTTTGAGATGTTATCTCGACCCAGCCCAATTAAATCCTCTCATGGGGAAAGGGAGATAAAAACAGAGAAGGAGAATGAATNTATACGCAATTTTGGCCATTGAATAAAATTTGTCTTATTTTGCTTTGAAGTCTCTTCTTCCTTCCAATTCTCTTCCTAGATGGAATGTTGTTGTTCAAGCAAGAGGAATGGTTTGTCTAGTTATTTTCTTGTTTTCTCTCTGCATATTTAGAAATTGTTTGATTTTGGGTTACATTTATTTATATATCTGAATATGAGTTATGTGGTTGATTTTTCTACTTTGGTTTTGCATATGCTGTTGAGATTTGGAATAGAATAACTTGATTCTCATTGATTAAAGAGGGGTATTTAAACTCAATTATAATGGACTCAAGTAAAAACAATCTAAGAAATAAAATCAGAATAAAGATAAAAAAGAAACTACATAATACAAAATAAGGGTCACTCGGTCTTTTCCTCAATGAAGCGTCTGTCAATCTCAACATATTTGGTATGATCATATTGGGCTAGATTGTGAGCAATGCTGATAGCGGCCTTATTATCACAGAATAGCTGCAGAGGGACGAAGATTGACATATGAATTCACGGAGCATGATGCGTAATGAGAGTGCTTCATAGATTCGCAAGCACATGGATTGGAATTTAATTTCAACACTGCTCTGGATAACCACAAACTGTTTTTCGCTTTTCCACGTGACAAGATTTTCCCATACAAATGAACAAATATCTCGAGGTGATATGTCGATCATGAACCGACCCGACCCAATCATCATCTGTATAAACAACAATAGACCGAGAGGTGTTTCGAGAGAAAAATAAACTTGAGCCCGTTGTACCTTTTAAATAGTGAAGAATCCAGTGAACAACTTGGAGATCGTGCTCATAGGGGTCATGCATAAATCGATTCACTATACCAACTGTGTGAAATATGTTGTGAGGTAGATGAGTTTTTCTACAAGACTCTGGCTGTGAGTCCTGTTGACAAACACAACCTTGGAAATGTTAGATAATTTGTCATTGGGACCCATAGGGACAACCACGAGTTTGCATAAAAGAAGTTTGTTCTCTGTCAAGAGATCAACCACATATTTGCTCTGAGATAAGCAAATGCCTCGAGTTGATCGAGCCACTTCCATGCTTAAGAAGTGCTTGAGAGATGTCAAGTCCTTCATTTCAATGAATTTAGCAAGAATGTCTTTTAAGGATTCCATTGCTGGGAAATCATTACCTGTAAGAACAATATCGTCAACATAGACAATAAGAATAACTACCTGGTCATTGGAGGAATGTCGGAAGAAGATAATATCATATTATTGAGCCTGAGTAAAACCATGACTCACAAACATTTTTGTAAACTTGCCGAACCAGTTTTAGCTCATAGAGGGACTTTCACAGCCTGCACACATGCCCTTTGAAGGTAGTAGAGTCAAAATCCAGGAGGGAGGGACATGTTTACCTCTTCGATAAGCTCTTTATTCAAGAACTCATTCTTGACATCTAGCTGGAATAAAGTTCAATCCAAATTTACTGCAAGAGACAACAGAACCTGAATAGTGTTTAACTTAGCCACTGGATCAAATGTCTCCTCATAGTAAATTCTGTAGGTATGTGAGCACATTTTGACAACCAAGCATGCCTTATTGCGTTCAAAGGATCCATCAGAGTTGAACCTGGTGTTGAAAATCCATCGACACCCTACAACTTTCCTACCCTGAAGAAGATCAACGTCTNCATTTATCATATAGGTGCCACCCCTTATGGAACTTAACAGGTTCTGTACTTATCAGTTTAGCTTAAAAGAAGGTCTGGTGCAAAATACGATCGAATTTTATTTAGTATTGCAATAATCTGCTACAAAAGCCAAGAGCGGTTTGACTTTCCTTTATCCTATACGAGCACAACTAGTACAATTTGGCAACAAACAGGTTCAAGATCCAATTGTTTACTCTGATTAGGCCAATTTGAATTGATTGTGATGCAGGATTCATGTCCATTTGATCTTTCCATTGAGTCTGAAATCATTGAGTTCGTAATTAAAATGTTCCAATTCATAATTTTTTGCGGCTGGTCATAATTTTTATGCATTTTCTGTATTTGTACACTTTTGACTGGTATAAGGTATACTTTGATGGTACTTGCAAGCAAAATTTTCACATGCTATGATTGAAAATAATCTCAGTCACAGGTTCTAGAGAAGGTAGTCTAGTATATTTCTAACATACCTAACATTCAACCATCATAAGCTACGTTGGAAATTCTGGAACCATGCTATGTTACAATAAATCCAAAGCGAGGCTGGTAATGATGTAACTTACAATTAATGTCAGCAAAGATACTGATAATTTATCATTTTTGATAGATTTTTAATTATTTTCTCGTTGGATTTGCTTATCCCACCNGATTGTGAGCAATGCTGATAGCGGCGTTATTATCACAGAATAGCTGCAGAGGGACGAAGATTGACATATGAATTCACGGAGCATGATGCGTAATGAGAGTGCTTCATAGATTCGCAAGCACATGGATTGGAATTTAATTTCAACACTGCTCTGGATAACCACAAACTGTTTTTCGCTTTTCCACGTGACAAGATTTTCCCATACAAATGAACAAATATCTCGAGGTGATATGTCGATCATGAACCGACCCGACCCAATCATCATCTGTATAAACAACAATAGACCGAGAGGTGTTTCGAGAGAAAAATAAACTTGAGCCCGTTGTACCTTTTAAATAGTGAAGAATCCAGTGAACAACTTGGAGATCGTGCTCATAGGGGTCATGCATAAATCGATTCACTATACCAACTGTGTGAAATATGTTGTGAGGTAGATGAGTTTTTCTACAAGACTCTGGCTGTGAGTCCTGTTGACAAACACAACCTTGGAAATGTTAGATAATTTGTCATTGGGACCCATAGGGACAACCACGAGTTTGCATAAAAGAAGTTTGTTCTCTGTCAAGAGATCAACCACATATTTGCTCTGAGATAAGCAAATGCCCCGAGTTGATCGAGCCACTTCCATGCTTAAGAAGTGCTTGAGAGATGTCAAGTCCTTCATTTCAATGAATTTAGCAAGAATGTCTTTTAAGGATTCCATTGCTGGGAAATCATTACCTGTAAGAACAATATCGTCAACATAGACAATAAGAATAACTACCTGGTCATTGGAGGAATGTCGGAAGAAGATAATATCATATTATTGAGCCTGAGTAAAACCATGACTCACAAACATTTTTGTAAACTTGCCGAACCAGTTTTAGCTCATAGAGGGACTTTCACAGCCTGCACACATGCCCTTTGAAGGTAGTAGAGTCAAAATCCAGGAGGGAGGGACATGTTTACCTCTTCGATAAGCTCTTTATTCAAGAACTCATTCTTGACATCTAGCTGGAATAAAGTTCAATCCAAATTTACTGCAAGAGACAACAGAACCTGAATAGTGTTTAACTTAGCCACTGGATCAAATGTCTCCTCATAGTAAATTCTGTAGGTATGTGAGCACATTTTGACAACCAATCATGCCTTATTGCGTTCAAAGGATCCATCAGAGTTGAACTTGGTGTTGAAAATCCATCGACACCCTACAACTTTCCTACCCTGAAGAAGATCAACGTCGTCCCATTTATGATTCCACTGAATGACATTCATCTTCTCCATTATTGTCATTTTTCAGGTTGCATCAGCAAGAGCAACCTCAATAGTAGTTAGGATCTGATGGTTTGTTAGGGCAGTGACAAGTGCTCTGTAGTTCAGTGATAAATTGTGAAAAGAGACATTTTGCCTTAGAATAGAAGAATTGTGTCTGATTGTATATCTTACTCGGAGAACTCAGCTCCTCATTTGGAGGAGGGCTCGTGTTGAGGATGTCGCCTAGGGTTGAGTCAAGTTCTTGTGGAGTCAAGTTTCTATAAGGAGGTAGCAGATTCCAGAGTAGAAGCATTCAAACGGGTGCGTCGAGAGTAGAAACAGATAGTGTGAGGAACTCACTGGATGGTGCACTCATTAGATCTGAGAACTCATTGGATGGTACACTCACTAGAAGGGTTTCAGTGATAGGAACATTTAGGGGGAACATCCATTGGAGTATGATAGGGGATAGTGTCTAAGAGCCCAAGCTCTCCTTTGGGGCCTCCTAAGAACATAGGGAACACTTACAAAGAAAGAGATGTCAACACTCACATAGATTTTGTTAGTGGTAGGATCAAGACACCGATACCTCTTTTGAGTGACAGAGCCCAAAAAAGATATATTTTATGGATCTGGAATCAAGTTTACTCCGATTGGGGTAGTGTTCCGAATAAAAGAAGTGCACCAAAAAATCTTTGGGTTTAATGTGGAAAAGACCTGATTGATAGGGAAACATGACATCAGGAAGATCAAATGAGTTCAAAACTTGTGAATTTTAGAGGGGACTCTATTTATGAGATAGGTGGCAGTGAGAATGACATCATTCTAAAAAATTTTTGGGACATTTGAATGAAATATAATGGAATGAGCAACGTCGAGGAGGTGCAGTTTTTTGTTTCGGTTACCCCATTTTGTTGAGGAGTGTCCGTACACAAGCTATGGTGGAGAATGTCTTTACTTACCAAGAATTCACCTAAAATAGAGTTAAAAAACTCTCGACCATTGTTTTAAATTGAGTTAAAATGAAGGTATATAAGTTTTGGAATGTGATAACAACTTTTAATTTATCTTTTAAAATATAGATTTGCGCCTTCCGAGTGTGGTCATCAATGAAAGTCAGGAATCATCTTTTATTGGTGTAGCTGAGAGTGCGAGAAGATCTCAATAGGTCATTGTGAATGAGAGAAATGAGCGGAAGGAGTTTCAGTGTGGAGTGAGTGATGAACCCAATGATATTTGGCTAACTGACATGTCTCACAATTAAAATTAGAAGGTTTTTTATTTAGAAAACATCAAAAGATACAACTTTTTTAAATATTAAAAATTAGGATTGCCTAAACGAAAATGTAACAATATAATGAGACATTTAGGGGCTTGAGATAAGCTATAACTCTTGAGAGATGTGTTTGCACTCTCCGTGCTCTTCTCTTGGAAGTAGTAGAGTTCGACTACTCTCTTAGTAGTTTCAATCATCCCCCGAACGATGATCCTAAAAAAACACAACCATCAGAAGAGAAATTAACAACGTAATGAACATCATTTGTCAAATTGCTACAGATAATAAGTAAATTTGTAATTGAGAAACATGTAAAACAAACTCTAGAGTTAGATCGATTGTTAGTGCAATCAATATTTTACCAGTAATGAAGCTATAGGAACTATTGACAATTCTGACTGTATCTTTTCCAGAGCAAGGATAATAAGTTGAGAGAGCTTGCGAGCATCCATTCATGTGATTCGTGACACATGAATCGATAATCCACATATTAGAAGAATAAACTGTGAGGGCCATATGAAGAGTGCCTTGTCGGACGTGAGTGGTCGATGGACCTGTAAAGACTTGATTGGCTCCAAGAAGCTCGATCAATTGTTCCATCTGGATTTTCAATGATTGGAGGGTTCCGGGATGTTCTGGGTAGGAGTCAATTGAGTCATGGCATGATCGACCGTCTTCGTGAGACCCTTGACAATGGAGAATTTGGTCGAATGTTTGTATGTCGGCTTACCGTGAAGTTTCCAACATTTCTCCCGAGTGTGATTAGATTTGTGACAATAATCACAAGTGGGGTGACTGGTTCGAGTTGACATGGACGAGTGCTAAGCACAATTTGAGATTATGGCGGACGATTCGGCTGAATGAGTGGAAGTGTCGAGCATGACAAGTCTCCTGCTATTTTCTCGACGAATCTTGGTGAAATCAGCACTAACAGTAGGAAGAAGATCCCGACCAAGAATGTGGCCCCGAACTTCGCTAAGTTCTTTATTAAGACTAGCCAGGAATTGGAACATACAATCATTTTCTACAATCTTCTGGAAGAGGGATATGTCAGCCGAAGACTCCCAAGTGTAATTGTAGTACAGATTGCATTTCATTCATAGTACGACAAGGTCATTATAGTAGTGGGTCATGATCACTAACTCTGAATCTTCTTAGACACTTCACAAAGTTGAGCAGAATTTCCTACATCCGAGTAAGTATCACAAACAACCGTCCAGAGGGCACTAGTTTAAGGGAGGAACATATATGAACGACCAAACAAAGTCTCTATGGAGTTGATTAGCCACGACATGACCATGGAGTTCTCTACTTTCTAAGATATGCTGAGTCAGTCTTTAGAGGCTCACGAATCATACTTGTGATTAAGAACTTGTTGATGTCTGGCCTTCCGGTTTGCAAGGTAGTGGAGGTTGGAGTTGATCCTCCGGTGGAATCAATAACACCTTCTGAAGGTCATTCAGTGTTAGATGAAGTCGCCATAATTTCGATAGAGTTAAAGGATATGTTATGGTTCTGAGCCNCTCACGAATCATACTTGTGATTAAGAACTTGTTGATGTCTGGCCTTCCGGTTTGCAAGGGAGTGGAGGTTGGAGTTGATCCTCCGGTGGAATCAATAACACCTTCTGAAGGTCATTCAGTGTTGGATGAAGTCGCCATAATTTTGATAGAGTTAAAGGATATGTTATGGTTTTGAGCCATCAATGAATTCCATTAGGGTTGGGGTAGATGGATACAACTTCAGGAATTCAGATATCTGCAATATAGCTTCAGGAATTTAGATACAACTTTTTGTAGAAACAAAAGATCAGCGGTCCTCACAGGTTCAACGACTGTTGGATATCGACAGGGAAAGAAATGAAATGCAGTCTGGAAGGTATCGACAGGGAAAGAAATAAAACACCGGTCTTATAGAAACAAAAGCCTTATANCGGTCCTCACAGGTTCAACGACTGTTGGATATCGACAGGGAAAGAAATGAAATGCAGTCTGGAAGGTATCGATAGGGAAAGAAATGAAATGCAGTCTGGAAGGTATCGATAGGGAAAGAAATAAAACAAAAGCCTTATAGAAACAAAAGCCTTATAGAAACGATCAAAGGGCTTCTTGTATGATTAGTGGTAGTTGGAATACATCAACAAACATTTGCGTCGGGAAGGAACCAACGGTTGTAGGACCAGGCAGAGGAGGCCGACGGCTTGGTGGCGGTTGCTGGAGCCGGCAAAGGAGGTCGACTGCTGCTGGATCTAAGGTTAGTCTCTGATACCATGTAGAGATTTGAAATAGAACAACTTGATTCTCATTAATAAAAAGAGGGGTATTTAAACCAAATTACAATGGACTCAAATAAGGAAGGAAATAAAAATNGGCAGAGGAGGCCGGCGGCTTGGTGGCGGTTGCTGGAGCCGGCAAAGGAGGTCGACTGCTGCTGGATCTAAGTTTAGTCTCTGATACCATGTAGAGATTTGGAATAGAACAACTTGATTCTCATTAATAAAAAGAGGGGTATTCAAACCAAATTACATTGGACTCAAATAGGGAAGGAAATAAAAACATAATCAAAGAAATAAAATCAACATAAAGATAAAAATGAAACTACATAATAGAAAATAAGGGTAATTAATAAATAATAACGGCTGTGGAAACCAAAAATCTAATATATGTTATAAAGTTTTTGTTGTTAAATCTTATAGATTTATTATTAATTCACATGGGATTGACTTTTTCTGTTTATTTTATGAACCATTCAAGGTTAACAAGTAATTGTTTATGCATTTCTTTTGCTTCCTCAGAAATCTTTCGGTACTAAATGATGCATTTTCTTTCGTTAATCTTGATTTTATATTCATTGTAGGGCGCATTGCATATTTGTTTAAATTTTGCATTTTATCTGATTTGACAGAATTCATTTTGTTGGAAAACCAAAATCTAAACTATCTTGAATGAGATTGCCTTACATGGGGAATTTCTTTTGTTTACAACCCTCCTGTATCTTGACCCAGTGTATAATCTTACTTCTCTATCACTTGAATAAAAATAGCCTGGATGTATAATGAATTTAGAATTTCCTATTTCATTACCCAAGTGAGTTTTTTTTTTCTTTTTTTTTGGGGGCATTTGCATGCATAGCACACGATTCTAATGTATTTATGTATGTCACATCTATACTTTCATATTTACACACATTGCACTTACATCTTTAATATCACATCATAAATAAAACTATTATTACATCATACTACACATTTTCATGCATAGGAAAGCACCAATGATACGTGTGTAAATATATAAGTTTAGGTGTGAGATATGTAAATACATAAGAATTTTGTGTTAGCTATGCAAATTTTCCTTTTTTTTAATTTTGGGAAGATTTTTGGGGTTGTTTTTTCTTTTGTTGTCCTCACTAAAACACAAACTTTTGATCATTTAAACATGTGAAAAGAGAAATAATTACGGCCATAGATCTGTTTCTAATATTAGGACCGAAAAGGTTACAAATGATTTGAAATTCACATAGTGAAGGCCTTTCTCCCCTCTTTGTTTCAGGCTGGTGAGTTTTTTCATTCGGCTCATAGTGATGCTGCAGCACAACATAGAGAGATGGAAGCACGGCAAGGTGGTAATGGTTCTCTTGATATTCCTTTATTGTTGGAACAGGTACTTCTTACTAGATTTTCTTTTTCATTTTCGTTATTTTTATATTTGACTACCTTAAATGGTTAAAAAATAATTTACAAAAACGTCTGTCCAGGAGATGCAGACAGACCCATCAAAGCAGATAACTCTTGGGTTTATTAGTGGTTTGGTAGCAAAGGAAAAGGCAATGGCTTTTGAAAGAATCTTATTTCGAGCTACCAGGGGCAACTTATTTCTTAGACAAGTTCCTATTGATGTTCCTGTTGACGACCCTGTTTCAGGAGAGAAGGTTGTTCTCTTGAAATGTTGATATAATATGCTTATTGTTTAGGTTCTCATAACTACTCGTGATTATCCTCGTCTTGTTATATTTGAATGAATTTTATACTAGAATTTTGGCATCCATGCATCAAGCTTTTATGTTTGAGAAATTGTTACTTTTTGCTGTCATATTTTGTTGAAGAAATTGACAAATGATAACTTATATTTGTTGCGGTTTGCTATTGAGTTTCATATTTCAACAATTGTGATCCCAAAAGGAAATATATAAAGGTTCTTATGTTCAACGTGCTTTGCACTTTGTGATTGTTGTATCTTTACGTTTTTGCATACTAGCTTTGTCAACTAGGAGGCATCTGGTTCTTGTGTCAAGTTTAGGTATGGATATAACATTATGGTTATTGCTATGCCAACTAGTTAGGGATAGCTTTATGAATTCATTCTCTCTCTCTTTCTCTTTGTTTTATTTATTTATTTTATTGAAATGTTTCTAAAGGTGTTAATTTTTTTCAATGCAAAATCTTTTGGACAACTTCTACCAATGCATCCTTGTTATACTTTTCCTTTCTAATCCTTTAACATTCATTTTATTGACCAATATTATCAGTGATTCCTTTACTCATCAGCATACCTAAATCATTTAAATCTATTTACCATTATTCTTAATGGCTTCTATTCCTCAATTTCCCCTCTTATAGTCATTTCTCACTTAAGCTTTTATAGTTGTGATATGAACATCACCACTTCTTTTTTTTTGATACATTCAACGTGACTATCAATTAATTCTTTATGACTTGAGATTTGAATCTGCATATTTTTCTTAGTAGGAAGATTACTTCTAAGACAGAAAATGTTCATGAATGAATTCTAGTATCTATAATCTCTTGATCAATTTACTTTTTGACACAGCTACATCATTAATAGATTAAGGTTCCCCCTTGTTGAGATTCGGTTGTCCATGAAAGATATTGAAAGAAGTTTCTTAACCTCTAATCATACTTTAAAATTGTTGAGAAGTCATTCTATTTTAACTTCCTAATATTAGTTCTAGAACCTATATCCTCTTGTTTGTCTACCAATTCTTGTAAGATAAAATTTTGATACTTGATTCTATCACACTTACATGTCACTTCACCATTTAGCAATATAATAATTCTCTTATTTTAATAAATGTTTCATTGACTAGAACTACGCCATTTGTTAGTAGCATGCACCATGATACTTCATTTTGAGTTTCCGTCTTAATATCTCCATAACCAATAGAAAAAGATACAATCTTAATGTTGATCTTTGATGCAATTCTACTATGAGCGTAAACTCCCTTGCTAATTACTATTTCTAATGCTAGTCATTACTTTATCATACATAATTGTTAATATCTTTAACATGCCTTTTTTTAAAAAAAAACCTTTTTTTAAACTACAAACATAGTTAGCTTTTATGGTATACGATCATACACTTTATGAGATCAATACAAAAATTATTCTTCCTTTTTTTCTCTTTAATTTTTCATTAATTTTCTTAGCACAAAGCTGTCTCTATTTTACATCTTCCATGCATTAACTTGATTGATTTTCTATGACTGTTCGATCATCTTCTTTCATATTATTATCACAATTCAGGACACATCTTTTATTCTTAAATATTATTACCAAAACCCTTCTTCTCTGATAATTTGGTATCCTTTTTGTCTTGTTAGTTTGTTCTTATAATTGTCATATTTCTCCAAATCTCATGTGTCACCTCATCTAGTTCTAAAGGTTTATTTTATAGATCTTCTATATGGCTAACTTAATTTTGCTTGTTTGAATAAATCTGTATTATACTTTATTTCTATACCTTAGTTCATGTTTCTAATCATTATACATTTTTAGACAGATTTTTTTTTCCTTGAAACTCTTATGTAATAATTTTACAAAATGGCATTTTAATATACTTTCAGCAAGTGAAACTGGGCAAAAGTTACATCCAAACATATTTTTTGTTTGAATATTATAATTGATTTAAAAATAGCAACGAAAAAGAAAAACAAAGATTAAAAAGTTACTAATAATACCTTTATATTGTACGTTCTCTTTAATGCAAAGTTAAAGTGGCACTTGTTTTGAACTGCTTCTTTGGCGATGCCAGAAGTTAAATGTGTTGTCTTTATCTTTGTTACAAATGTTACGTTTTGGTTAAACTTCCCAGGCTGCAAGAGGTCACTGTGTTGAAGTAGAAATGTTCAGACTCACTCCAAGTGGTTACTGTGTTGCTTCTTTTTATCAAATTTTTTAGTTTCCATTATTGATTTTGTTGAACTATATCATATAGATTGGATTATGAAAAGCTGTTGCTTCACTTAACAAGTGCAATCATTACGATTAAATTCATCATTAAAAGACTTAAATGGTTTGGGGTCAAGGGATTGGAGCCTAGACTTGAACACTTTTGTTTTGGAGTCATGAAATTATGTTTCTTCACCCTTTGTAATGGTTAAGTTTATGCAATTTTTTTTTAGCGACAGGATTAGAATTGGAACAGGTTATAGTAAAGTTTCGTTGAGTATCAAGTGTATTTGCTAGCTCTATGAAAGAACCAATCTTATTATATTTCTCAGTCAAAGTTTTGATAATATTCCTATTTTTTCTTCAGTTTTGATGTTCAGAATTTGCTAAAATAAATGTAAAAATGCCTTTGCGATGGAGGAGCTCCTGCATCCCACGATCCTGATCACGGGATAAAAGCAGGGCAGGTTCCGCATCCCTGCTATAGTTCCTAGTGGGGATTTTTTGGACCTCTTGGTAGGCTTATTTCTACAANCTATAGTTCCTAGCGGGGCTTTTTTCGACCTCTTGGCTATTTTAGGCATGTGGGACCCTTTTTATTAGTATTTTAATGTTACTTTAATTAAAATTAGGCTTATTTCTACAAGGGGAATATTTGTTTTTTTTCTGGTTTAGCAGATTTTTGTTTTGTTTAAGTACTATGGAGATTATAATCTTTGATTTTCTCCTTTAGGAGAGCTGTATCTTCTTTTTTTTGTAAGTGGTGTGTATGAATCTTGCTCAGGATCAGGTGGTGAACCTTCTCATTGCCTGTACCTTGTCATTTCATGGTTTTTCTCGCTATTTTCAGTAGGGACAGCCACCGAACGAATGCCTATCCCCATAAAAATGTTGTTGACCTCGCATATTTTCGTTCCTTCGTTCTTCCACAACTATCTCCCCTCTAAATCCACTCCCAAAAAATCTTTTAGGAGCCCTAAAATAATATCATCTACTTTAGAGCCGATAAATCATAAAATTTTTTATATTTGTTTTTCTTGCCCTAAATCCAAAATTAAAAAAAAAAACCGCATTACCCAAATCATTGCTACCGCAGTTCCCACATCCATCCCAACCAGAAAATATTTCAAGTGCCACAATTTTGGGCAAGTTATATCAAATTGCCTAAATGGGAGAATAATCTTTTGCACTAAGCAGTAGTTGAAAAGATGGATAGTGACACAACAGAGAAGGAAGACACCAGAAAGATATATCAGCTTCTAGTTGACGAGGGAGAGAGATGTTAGTGATTCAAGTTGAGCTAATGAGAGAGATTCCGATAGGATTAATAATGGGTGTCTTAGAAGGTAATGAGTTTGAGGGGTCGATATCAGAAAAGGGACAACTCATGTTGCTAGATATTTTGATTGACAACTTACCTCTTGAATGACTACCACTGAGGAAGATTCAGTATACCGTAAGCCTCATTACAAGATTTTTTTTTTGCCAATTGACTGGCTTATGGGATGCAACCAATCGAGTATGAGAAATTACAAAAATATGCTACGCACTTTAGGGTTACGGACTTCGTTCGGGAAAATACTAGCACAATCTCCAACTCTAATTGTGGCAAAGATGGATGATTTTTTTTTCTATCAAGATAATTGTAATGATGAATGTGTTTTAGAGTTGCCTGGAATGAGCGCGTGCATAAATTTTATAGTAGAGTTGCCTCATACACAACAAGACTATGACTTAATCATGGTTGTGATAGATCGATTCCATAAGTTTTCTAGTAAGAAGACGAAGCTTCTCCTACCTGGAAAGAATGACGCGGGAGCTCCCGCNGCCTATCCCCATAAAAATGTTGTTGACCTCGCATATTTTCGTTCCTTCGTTCTTCCACAACTATCTCCCCTCTAAATCCACTCCCAAAAAATCTTTTAGGAGCCCTAAAATAATATCATCTACTTCAGAGCCGATAAATCATAAAATTTTTTATATTTGTTTTTCTTGCCCTAAATCCAAAATTCTAAAAAAACCCGCATTACCCAAATCATTCCTACCGCAGTTCCCACATCCGTCCCAACCAGAAAATATTTCAAGTGCCACAATTTTGGGCACGTTATATCAAATTGCCTAAATGGGAGAATAATCTTTTATACTAAGCTGTAGTTGAAAAGATGGATAGTGACACAACCGAGAAGGAAGACACCAGAAAGATATATCAGCTTCTAGTTGACGAGGGAGAGAGATGTTAGTGATTCAAGTTAAGCTAATGAGAGGGATTCCGATAGGATTAATAATGGGCGTCTTAGAAGGTAGTGAGTTTGAGGGGTCGATATCAGAAAAGGGACAACTCATGTGAAGGAGTTGCTAGATATTTTGATCGACAACTTACCTCTTGAATGACTACCACTAAGGAAGATTCAGTATACCGTAGGCCTCATTACAAGATTTGTTTTCTGCCAAATTGACTGGCTTACGGGATGCAACCAATCGAGTATGAGAAATTACAAAAATATGCTACACACTTTAGGGTTACGGACTTCGTTCGGGAAAATACTAGCACAATCTCCAAATCTAATTGTGGCAAAGATGGATGATTTTTTTTCTATCAAGATAATTGTAATGATGAATGTGTTTTAGAGTTGCCTGGAATGAGCGCGTGCATAAATTTTATAGTAGAGTTGCCTCATACACAACAAGACTATGACTTAATCAGTGTTGTGATAGATCGATTCTATAAGTTTTCTAGGAAGAAGACGAAGCTTCTCCTACCTGGAAAGAATGACGCGGGAGCTCCCGTATCTCGCAATCCCAATCGCGGGATCAAAGTAAGACATGTCTTGCGTCCCTGCTGCAGCACCGAATGTGATCTTTTTCACCCTCTTGGCTATTTTAGACTTGTGGGACCCTTCTTATTAGTATTTTAACATTACTTTAAAATTAGGTTTTTTTTTATGCAGGGGAAATATTTTTAAGTTCTTTTCTTGTTTAGCTAGCTTTTGCTTTGAGTACAATGGAGATTGTAATCTTTGATTTTCTCTTTTAGGAGTATTGTATCCTCCTTTTTTTTTGCAACTTGTGTGTCTGCATCCTGCTCAAGAACAAGTGTGAACCTTTTCGCTGCCTGTATCCCGTCGTTTTGCGGTTCTCTTTGTTTTCAGCAGGGACAGCCGATGAACAACACATTTCCCCATTCAAATGCTGTTTTTCCCTCACATATTTTCGTTCCCTCATTATTCCCCAACTACCTCCCCTCTAAATCAACTCCCAAAATAACTTCTCGGAGCTCTAGAATAGTATCACTTTGGTTTGTGATAAAAATGGATGCTTGAATGCATACTTTGCTGTTTGCCTAAAGCTTAGTGTTTTAAGAAGTATTTTGGTAGTAAGTATTGGATACAGAAAAATATTACATTTGATTTTATGCCACGTCTGAAGCTCCTTAGTTGACATCAGTTCATATTTCTGTCGACATTGTGAGAGAGTTTTCTTGAACTGGATTTCAATAGGGTATGCTTTCAGCTTAAAATTTAATTTAAATTTTTATTTTTTGAGGAATTAAATTCAATGATTGACCATTTTGAATCGACCTAAGCTCTCTTCTTGTGTCTTTATGTTGATGAGTCTGTCTACCCAATTTATGAGTTGCAGGAGAACTTGTTACTTTTCTCTTGCCGTCTTTTTTTCTTAATTATTTTTTTAGTTCTTCGTTTGAAACCAGAACGCTGTTGACCTACTAATATCTTGTTTAATAACATGATAATTTTTTCCATCTANCAATCGTATTAGTTGTATTTGTGAGTTGCAACCAAGATTTTAGAGGTTTTAGAAGCTGTCACGTGTAGTTTTTGTAATATATTTTATGATATCTTCATCATTTAGGATTTGATATTATGATTCCTTTCATTTAGTTCTGCTAAGTGCTGCCTAATTGGTCATGGAAAAAGTTCTTTTGAGCCTTCTAGATGTGTAAGAACTAGAGCTTTTCTTGAGTTAGATTTGAGTTTAGTTTAACTATATTTTTTCTTAATGTTAGATCAAGATTTATTTTGATCTATGTCTGAGATTTCTTATAGACGCAAACCTCCAATTTAATTATCCTTTTCCAATTATTTAAGAAAAATTTTTAATTGAAGAGGTTGCTAAGCTCAAGCATTTTGACTTGACTTTGTTTGAGTCTAGAATGATTGTGGATGGAGATAAATTTAATTGAGTTCATATGATATGTGTTATTTGGAGCCTGATTATGGAAAGTCGCGGCTTCCCATTACCTGATTATGGAAAGAGAAAATAAATTCCAACACACAAACAAATAGCATAAGTGTTGAAAGGGAAGACATGATATATTTTATGCAGAAAACTCGAAAAATGGCAAAAATCACGGGGCATGACATAGTCAAGTAATCCATTATATATTTAAATTCTTATAGCTTTTCTTCTTTCTAAGTAGAGAATATTGTTATAAGGATCAAACAATTACCGTCCGAGAATTATAGCTAGAACTAATGGCAGTCGATGACAATTTCTAATGGTTGTCGGCTTTTTCTTTTCAGAAGTGTGGACTTTGTGTTTAGCTTCTTTTTTTCTCTTCATGTTGAAAATGAGGTTCTATTTATAAAATTTTGGGAGTGAACTTTTGGTAAATTTAGCCAAAATTTCATAAAACTTCATTGGACAGTTCGTGTTGATGCATTTGATGATAGATCCGTTTTTTAGCATTTAAGTGTCTTAATAATTTTATAATTGAGTAATCTTGTGCTCGTTGGATTTTATTCATTGAGATGTTCGATTTAATTGTAAGCATGTCAAATTTGAAGATCATTTGATATTTAAATTAATGTTTCCAAGCTTTCAATCATAGTTCAAGTGCTTGATTCTAGCTCATTTGGGCTCCGATAAAATCAGTTTTAGAGTTGTTGGATTTGTATTGTCAAGATATTCAACTTTAGCTATAAAGTTGTTAAAATCAATTCATGATCATGAATTTGAATTTTAAAGTTATCTCGTCTAATATATATCGAGATTTATGCATGATAATGTAAATATTTTGGTGACATATCATTGTTTCATTTTAATGAATATTAAATTATAATAGATTAATTGTTATGCACATACTTATTTACATTTATAAAATTATATGTTGTAAGAATAAAATGCACATTTATTTAGTTAATCGGATCGGATATTAAAAGTAAAAATTTAATTCGTCTGACCAGTTTCAAATAGGTTCTATGTCGGATTGGTGTCTTCTTGAAATTTAAACTATGGTTTTGCCCTCAACACTTGAAACCAGAGAACATAAAACGTAACTTCATTGTTTTTTTCTATTACACCTATTAAAGCAGCTGCTAATAAGTAGTAACCGACTTATGCTTGTTAGCCTTTAATATTATTGTTGCTGCTAATCCCTCATCATTACCCTTAGAATTAAATATTTAGAAGTTTGAGATTAATGAGAGTAAAATTTTGGTTGCATATAAAAGAATAACTATGCTATTTGGACATGCTTTTGGGCTATAAGCATTATGTGATCAGGATTAGCATCTCAAATTTACTTGGCTTGTTGTCAAATTATTTGAGCATGAGATTCTTACAACTCCTTTAAGACAACTTATTTGGCGCGGTGCGTTCTGAAAATGCTGGATGAGGCGTTTGAAAACCGCGGTGTGACCCTCCGCTCTTGTTTCTTCACGAATCTATTACTCGTATGTCTCTCTCACTGCTCCCCTCTCTCTCGCGTTTCTTCTGCTCCAGGTTACCTCTCTCCATAACTCTCTCGTGCCTTTGATCTATGGTTGTAACAGGTTGCCTCTCTCCTCTCCTTCTTCCCTCCGATTTCTGATGGCAACGAGTTGCCTCTCTCCTCTCCCTCTTCTCTTCAATCTCCAACTCTCAGTCTGTTTACTGTGCTTTTCGTCCTCTCACGGTACCACCCATTTTTTGTTTGATGGAATGGCTTTTCCTTTGTGGTTTGTGGCTCTCATTTGCGGTTTGAAGTTAAAAATTTGGATTTTGCTATTTCTGGCTTTCTTATTTGTTGTTTGAAGTGAGAATTTGGATGTTACAATTTGTGGCTTTCTCTTTGTGATTTGGAATTTGAATTTTGCGATTTTGTGACTGGATGTGATATGAAATGGNTCATGAATTTGAATTTTAAAGTTATCTCGTCTAATATATATCGAGTTTTATGCATGATAATGTAAATATTTTGGTGACATATCAATGTTTCATTTTAATGAATATTAAATTATAATAGATTAATTGTTATGCACATACTTATTTACATTTATAAAATTATATGTTGGAAGAATGAAATGCACGTTTATTTAGTTAATCGGATCGGATATTAAAAGTACAAATTTAATTCGTCTGAACAGTTTCAAATTGGTTCTATGTCGGATTGGTCTCTTCTTGAAATTAAAACTATGGTTTTGTCCCTGACACTTGAAACCAGAGAACATAAAACGTAACTTCATTGTTTTTTTCCATTACACCTATTAATGCAGCTGCTAATAAGTAGTAACCGACTTATTAGCCTTTAATATTATTGGTGCTGCTGATCCCTCATCATTACCATTAGAGTTAAATATTTAGAAGTCTGAGATTAATGAGACTAAAATTTTGGTTGCATATAAAAGAATAACTATGCTATTCGGACATGCTTTTGGGCTATAAGCACTATGTGATCAGGATTAGCATCTCAAGTTTACTTGGCTTGTTGTCAAACTATTTGAGCATGAGATTCTTACAACCCGTTTAAGGCAACTTATTTGGCGCGGTGCGTTCTGAAAATGCTGGATGAGGCGTTTGGAAACCGCGGCGTGACCCTTGGCTCTTGTTTCTTCACGAATCTATTACTCGTATGCCTCTCTCACCGCTCTCCTCTCTCTCGCGTTTCTTCTGCTCAAGGTTACACCTCTCTCCATAACTCTCTCGTGCCTTTGATCTCTGGTTGTAACGGGTTGCCTCTCTCCTCTCATTCTTCCCTCCGATTTCTGGTGGCAACAGGTTGCCTCTCTCCTTTCTCTCTTCTCTTCGATCTCCGAATCTCAGTCTGTTTACTGTGCTCTTCGTCCTCCCACGGTACCACCCATTTTTTGTTCGATGGAATGACTTTCTCTTTGTAGTTTGTGGCTTTCTCATTTGCGGTTTGAAGTTAAAAATTTGGATTTTTCTATTTCTGGCTTTCTTATTTGCTGTTTGAAGTGAGAATTTGGATGTTGCAATTTGTGACTTTCTCTTTATGATTTAGAATTTGGATTTTGCGATTTTGTGACTGGATGTGATATGGAATGGGGTTTATCTTTGCTTTGATGTTTGATTGTGAATTTGCAAAATGGCTGAAAGGGGGTGCTTAATTTGTTGATAAAAATGTTTTGGGTGTTCTGTATGTAGTAGCCTCAAATGAAAATATGGCATGAGGTTTTATCTACACTTTGATGTTTGAGTGAGAATTTGAGAAATAGATGAAAGAGGGTGTTTTTGATTTGTTGATTGCAATGTTTCGGGTGCCCTGTATGTAAGTGCATCAGATAATAAAATTGGGATGATATTTTATCTTTATCTTTGATGTTTGAAAGAGAACTTAAAAAATGGCTGAAAGCAGGTGCTTGATTTGTTGATAGTAATGTTTTGTGCTCCCTGATGGAATTGCATCAAATGAAAAATATAGGGTGATATTTTATCTTTATCTTTGATGTTTGACATAGAATTTGAAAAAAAATGCTGAAAGAGGGTGCTTGATTTGTTATAGCAATGTTTCGGGTGCTCTGTATGGAATTGCTTCAAATGAAAAATATGGGGTGGGGTTTTATTTTTATCTTTGATGTTTGGTATTGAATTTTAAAAAAAAATTGCTGAATATAAGTGATTGATTTGTTGATAGCAATGTTGTGGATGTAGTTGTGGAGGTGGTCGTGTACGTTGTTTTGTGTGTGGGGCTGCTGGTGTACGTTGGTTTGTGTGTGGAGATGTGTGGTTGTGTTTGTATTAGTGGGCATGTTGGTGGATGTGCGGAGGTGGTCGTTGGTGTGTGGTTGTGTTCTTGTTAGAAGATGAGTTGATGGATGTGTGGAGGTGGTGGTGTTGCAGATGTGGTGGTTGGTGTGTGATTGTGTTTGTGTTAGAGGATGTGTTGGTGGATGTGTGGAGGTAGTGGTGTTTTGGAGGTGGTGGTTGGTGTGTGGGTGTGTTTGTGTGGAAGTGTTGGTGTGTTGAGGCGGCGGTGGTGGTATTGTGGATGAGTTGGCGTGCGAAGGTGTTTGTGTGTGGAGGTGGTGGCAGTGATAATGTGTAGGCGGTGTATTGTGGTGTGGAGGGGCATTGGTGATAATATTGTGGCATTCATATTTTTCTTTGTGTTGTGATGACATTTCTATTTATGTTAATTTAGTTTTTTTCATGCTAGTAATACAATGGTTAAGACGAAAGAGATCGATTCAAAGTATAAATTTTACTAGTATAAACAGTTATTTTGCCAATAACATTACTATACATGAGTAGAATGATCATTTGTTTAGAAAAACCTGCGACAACTGTTTTCAAACTGTAAAAAATAAACAAATAGTCAGGTTATACGCTGCAGCTTTCTGTGGCGGCTGCTGCATAACAGCTTATTATTAAGCTGCAGTTGCCCCAAATATATCCTCAGTTGCCATTAGGATTTCCATCCAGAATTATAGTATTAGCAGACATGTTTGAAGGAAATTGGTTGGTGTTATCTGAATTTTGCTAAACTCATTTATGTTAGAATGATATTAGGGCTGTCAAAACGGAACTGTTCGTATTTGACTCGTTAAAAAACTCGTGTTTGATTCATTCGCTAAGAAAATGAACCAAACTCGAGCAATTTTTTTGCGCTCGATATATAAACGAGCCGAACACAAACAAATATTTTTTTGTTTGTGTTCGACTCGTTTTTACTCGAATAAATTATATCTATATATTGTACACATAAAATATATAAGCATGAATCTCAAGACAAATGAATAGTTCAGGAAGAAGAAATGACCTATCAAACGTAGCTGATTGACGAACGTTTCAGGCTGGACGACAACTAGAGGGGCTTCTTGTTCGAGCAATTAGCGGAACGTGCCAGGAGATTTCCCATGGGGTAGTTATCAGCTCTTAGGACGATCGACAGGAAGCATTCTTTCAGATCAAGTATCGATTGGGTCGAGGCTTACTGGACGATAAACAAACTCTTATAGATCGAATCGGTTCTCCGATCTTATTACATTCGAATAACTGTAATAACTAAAAAATCCATATGAAAAGTCAATGATGATGAGACTAATGTGTAATTTTGTAACACTGAGACTTATGTCTATAAATATGAGGTTCTTGTCATGAATAAATGAGACTCTCTTTTATCAATCTTGATTGTACTCTTTATCTCCTCCTACACAACACTTTATGCCTTGGGCGTGTTTCCTAGACACTCTCGGATTCAACATTCTTTAAGGTATGATGAATGTGGAAACATGTCATCAATAAGAAGAGGAGCCCAACAACAACATGGATAATCCAATTAGAGGAACGTGGTAGAAGCAACATGCACTAGGGAGCTCATGGAAGAATTTGTCCGACAAAAAATGCAAGAATTGAGAACTCAAATCACCAACTAATTGTCGGGACAATTGGCATAGGTGTTAGAGCCTTGGCTGCCATAGGAGCAGTCCTGGTCCCAAAAAGAGAATCGGCCTAGCGAGGAGCGCTTAACCCCTACAGGGAGAACCACATGCAAATAATAGAGGAAGAGTGATCCACCTACAGTAGAAGCCTGATGAAGGGTTGTACCAAGACAACGTCGGATCGGTCCCTATGGAGGAGAGGAAGCAACTAGCGCGGATCGAAGCACGGAGGCTGCTGAAGAACGCCTTCTCCCTTACAGATCTCGGGAGCTGAACCCCCGAAGAATTTCAAGATGCCTTTTTTAGAATCATACAAAAGGCAGTTGGATCCTAACGACCACCTCGCGTCGTTCGAATCGTTCGTATGTCTGTTAGAAATTTCTGATGCTCATTAAGTATTTGCTTTTCTTCGCGATGTTGAGATCAACTGCATTAAGGTGGTTCGGCGGGTTGCCCGTGTGGGCAATCACTTGTTTTGTGAAATTTAGGAGACTTTCTGTCACAGTTTGTTAGTATCCTGAGGCCTAAGTAGGGCGCCCGATCCTGTGGCAATTGAAACAAGGAGTCAATGAGCTTGCGATTGTTTATTGCACATTTCCAGAGCGTAACACTGGATGTCAAGGATTTGAAGCCTGATATGGTTTAGGCTGCACTGACACAAGGAGTGAGGTCGGAAAGATTCCGTTTTGACCTCAAACTCGCAGAATCATAAAGCTTGGCCGAGTTGTTGGAGATGACCTACGAGTACATCATCACCTATGAGAACACCCAAGAACCGCTGAGCAAAGATACCAGAAATGACCGTCACTGGATAACAGAAAACAACCCAGACAAAGCTCACGACTGACCGTTCACCCACGCTACGAGAACTATCATGATAACAACCCCACCCATTGTCACAAAGATTGAAAGAGACAAGTGAAGACCCCACACCACCGATCGTTCCGATGCCATGAATACTGAAACATTCACGGGGTTCCTCGAGATACACGCCAGTATGGGTGTCCATGACAAAAATAGTGGACGCTATTTAGGATAAGGAGTACTTCATAAAGGCAACCTCAATTAGAGCTGACACCTTTCTTCGAGATAACAAAAAGTTTTACAAATATCACAGAGATCACTGGCATGACACAAAAGAATGCATGCACCCGTAGAGCCTAATCGATGAACTGATAAAGGAGGGAAAGCTGAAAGAATTTTGTCGCTCTTGGAGCCACAACCCAGAGGCAAGGTAAAGCTCCTCGCATTAGGAATGATCGACGAATCTGTCAACACCATCGACATTCACATCGCTGGATATGTGCCCGCAATCTTTGAAGGAAGCGAACCACTAAGGAAGATAAATCTAAAGATGCAACAAACAGAGGAACTTCTGTTGCAGCTTTTGCATCGAAAACGAAGAGCCACCCGCCTATCTGTTTAACTAATGAAGATCTATCTTCGAAGGAAAATCCGTATAACGATGTTATTGTGATAATGACCATAATCAATAAATATCAAGTTGGGAGCATTCTCGTCAATACTAAGAGCTTCACGAATGTGCTGTTCAAACAGGCATTTGATAGATTGAGTCTCATTGTTTCACCGACCAGAATACTGTATGAATTTTCAGGCGAAATGAAGTGTTGGGGGTAATCGGACTTCTGGTAAGTTGGGGGGAAAGCAAAAAACAATTCACGCTAACAGAGGATTTCTCGTTATGGATTCTACCCTGACATGCAATGCTATATTCGTTTGACCACTTTTGAATAATTTCAGGGCAGTAATCTTCACTTATCATGTCGTCGTCAAATTCCCTGGAGATTGAGAAATTTTCACTATCAAAGGGAACTTAGAATAGTCTTGAGTCTGCTACTTGCAGTTCATAAGCAACATGGAGCACAATCTCCCTTACATCTAAAACGTAAGGAAAGGTGGCCTCGAGACCAATGAGACCACTCGCGAAGTCCCGATCGTTGAAGGGGAGCCAGGTAAATGTATTATGATGAGTGAGACTTTTGATGCAGGACGTTGGGAGCTGCTGGTTCGGACCCTCCAAGGGAGCTGAGATGTGTTCGCATGGACAACTGCTGAGATGCCAGGTGTGTCGATCGACGTTGCCTTCTACAGACTGAATGTCGATCCATCAGCTCGACCCATGAAACAAAAGATAAGGAGCTCGACCATGACTTTGCCAAAACTAATCCAAGAGGAGGTATGAAAGCTGAAGGAGACCAAATACATTTGAGAAGTGTAGTATCCCACCTGGGTCTCCAATGTGGTGATCGTGCAAAAAGTTAATAGAAAATGGAGGATGTGCGTGCACTTTACCATCCCAAACTCAACCTACCTGAAAGACGCATACCAACTGCTAAGGATCGATGCACTGGTAGATTCAACGGTCGGTCATTCTGTCCTAAGCTTCCACTGCGTGTTCTCTGGATATCCCCAAATTAAAATGCACCCCATTGATGCGGAAAAATGGAGTTTAGAATTTTTGTGTAAGAAGTTTTTCCTTAAAATCATCCCTACTTGTTAAAGAAACACTGTCATGATTTTATGTAACACCTTTCTTTCAAAAGTCCTCTATATAATGAAGGAATTTATTTTTTACATACATAGCATCCAATGGTTAAACACTGCCGTTGCCGGTCCCAAGCCCGGATGCGAAAAGTGGAGGGTTGCGTTAGGTAGTCGACAGCCAGCGTAAAACTTGTCGAAAAAATCATGACATGAATCCTTTTGATCATTGTGTAAGTGCTAGGGCGTCCCCTGGAAGCGACGCG
>JXCR01100613.1:28775-39331 GCA_002079205.1 Phalaenopsis hybrid cultivar | reverse complement strand
TTTTATAGACAATCATTAAACTTTACTGACATTATTATCAATGAAACTAGCAATTTATTCCACAATACGTTTAACTAAACCAAGGAATCATGACATCTCTTTTAGAAACATTGTCGTGAAAAATTACAAATTTCTCACATATTTTCCATTTTCATATCCTAGAAATTTTTTCCTTCTAACGATTTAATCCATACTCATATGACAAAGATCCATAACTAGTCATTGCTGCGATTAAAATCTATCCTAACTCGTCTTACAGTTATTGCAAAATATATTTTCTTTCCTTATAAGCAAACAGAAAGTCTGTGATGATTTGATCGCTTTGCACCTCTCATTTATATATGTGTCTGTAATAATATAAGATCATATGCCACAACAAAACCAAACAAAGCTTCACTCGTCACATTTATGTCCTACAACGCTCATCATGAATCCTTTCAAAGCTAATCCTACAAAAAACTCATTTAAGAAAAGCACAACATATATTGTAATAGTTCATTTGCCTAACCCAAAATTTTGATTTCAAACTATTCTTTAATCTAATTTGAGAAAAAAATCATTCAAAAAATTCAAATATAGTTACCAATAATTAATTCAATGAAGACCGCCGGTCGTTGTAACCACAATAGGTTCTAGTGTATGTGAAGTATGAGTTGTCGCCTATGCACTGGATACTTCTTAAAGAGAAGGAGCTGTAAGACTCTCCTGATTATTGGTCCGAACACTATCCTTTGTAGGTAAGAATCCTTCAGTAAAGTTTTCAATAAGGTTTAAAGGTGTAGGTTGCCCAGCAGAGCCATCTGACATCACATCAATAGCAAAAACAAAAACAGTATTGTTAGAGGGGGTCCGCAGGGGCTTTTTGCCATGTGGTAATTTCCTCCACAGGTGGAGCAGATGTGTCCAGAGCAGTAGGGTTAAATCAATCATTGTTTACTCCATCTTTAGATTTCTAATTAGGATAGAGCCTGCGACATTTATCAAGGATATGTTCAAACATCTTATAGTGGGTACAATAAAAAGGTCTATATTTCATGACAATTTCTTGTCAATATCCATTAAAAGGGAATGACCTAAGGCTATTATACGAGTCTGACTATCCTCGATGTGCCTAACAATTCGAGTATCACACCCTCTACCAGGAGAAATCAAACCACTAACCAGAGGGGACTTACAACTGACAAGCAGATGTCCGACCAACTGCTTTGAGTGCGCGACGCATATATATCAGTTTCAAGGACATTCTGACCGGTCTAAACCAGCCTAACCAATCCCCCACGGTTTCAACCAACAGCAGATCTAAACCAATAATCACACTCTGTCCTTAAAGCCACGTGTCATCAACAAGACTGAGTTGCATGCCTATTAATTGTTAAATATGCAGCAATACGATCCTATAAAACAAATCTTGTTCAAGTAAGGTTGTGTATGTGTGTGTGTGTGTGTGTGTGTGTACGACGCGTGACAGAATGTATGCAGCGACAAAGTGATTAATTAGTGTCTTAATTCTTTATAAGAGTATAGCACACACTCAAATAATAAAAGAGAAATAATTAAGAAGAGATGCCTTAAATTTTGACGTGAAAAACCTTAGAAAAGGGAAAAAAATCATAGAGTTTAAGGGTCTGTTTGAGGCAGCTGCAGCTTATCCTGATAATTTGCTGATGAGCAGCTGATTCGGATAAGATGACCAGCTATTTGGTTTGTGCGTTTGAAAAACAGTTGGTTCTGGATAAATGATCATTCTGCTCTGTTTTGGATAAGTTGTTTAACTGTTTGGTTTGTACTTTTGGAAAACATCTGATTTGCAGATTTTTGTATTTTAAATTTTAATTTTCAAATTTATTTTTTATGTTTTGTGTAACATAAATTCTAATAAATAATTTACATTTTACACTAATTATATAATAAATTAATTTAAATTTAATTAGTTAACAAATTTACATATCCCCACAAATAACAAAAAGTACAGGCACATATTCTCTTTGATCCGATTTGTCTTCCATTATAGATTCTGATGGTGAACATGTTGCATATAACACCGTATGTGCAATGTCTGAATCCAAATTCTCTTTTATGTTAAATATTTCTACTTTATTTTTATTATCTGATGTAGTTCCCTAAGAAAATTCAAGCAGATCTTCCTCATTTGGTTTGCTACAGAAATTAGAATTTGAACCTGACTCTTCAGAAAAACCATTGTAAGTGTTCACTGTAGCAGTGCGCCGCAAATTAGATTTGCGAGCAAGGGAAGCATTACTCAAAGAGCATGTTTTGAATAGAAATGATCCATTGAGTTCATCAAAATTGGTATCCCGTTTAGCTTCACAATAAGACATGGCAGATTCGCCATCTGAATCGTCTTAGCCATCTTGCTTTTGAAAAAGCTTACATGGCGATATATTAGAAACCACGAGGGCACAAAAAAAATCCTATTTTTGGCTTCGACAAATTTCCTTCAGCACAATAATCGCACCAAATCACTAGAATCATAAATTCTTGATGCAGAATTCTAAAAATAACACGAAAATGGTACAGAGCTCTAACTTCTCTATCCGGATGGAGCAGCAATCCACGCATGGATCCTCATCCAACCTCCAGATCACTAGAGAGATTCACCTTCCCCTCCAAAAATTAATCCAAAAAAGTAAACACATAGCAATAAATCAGGTTGAATCCGACGAAGAAAAATGAAGATTTGGGGAGCAAAGATAAATCTTGAAAGGAGGATGGATCAGCTGCACTGCTTCGTTCCCAAAGGTGGGAAGCAACCTGCTGAACTACTTCGTTCCCAAAGATTCGGGGTGTGAAGATAAGCCCTCTGCTTCTTCCTCTTCTCTAGACCGCCTAAGGGTTTGTTCTGCGTAAAATCACGACCGCGCAATCAAAAGAGGTGATCGCGAATGCTTATGGCGAGGGCAGCGGAGGAATAAGGGATTAAACGAAACAAAGAAATGCGGCCTGCGGGGATATACCTGCGGCCCGCGTCTAATACAAAATAGAAAACCCATTTTTTGAAACGCTCCTCAAACGCGAGAAACAAATATTGAGGCGGCGTTTGCACTTTTAAGCTACCCCAAACAGGCCCTAAATCATTTAAAGTAATTCTATATGAATAGTGAGTACACATGTCAAGTTTTCTCCTGAATTAGAGAAGATGGAGTTACACAGTTGATCATTATAAATATTAGTCGTAGTCTTGCTATAATTAATATAATTTTCGGAGATAGCAAGTTGCAAGAGTTGTAGTCAATTGTTATTGAGGCAATAGTCCGTCATGAATTTTGACGACCGTGGTTATAACTCCGACTTGTCATATAGGCCGTAGTCGAAAGTCGTGGTATTAGTTGGTCATGCAGTTGCAGATAGTTACTTCAGAAGCATCAATTGGCTACAGAGGTTTTAGTAGAAAACTAAGGGAGTTGTGAGCCGCATACGTCATATTTGGTCACATAGGTCGTAGTTATAAGTTGCGATCACGTCCATAGGCTGTAGAGGTCAAATTTGGGAGCTACAAGAGCAGTGAACCCATAGGTAGTGATCAATCGCATGGGCCATAGAGGTGAGCTGCAATGACGTCTGAAGACCTCAGTAGTTGAAGTTAAGAGCTGCATGAGTTGCGAACCAGGTAGGTCGTAGTTGGTCATTTAGGTCCAGTCATGTAGGTTGTAGTTGGTCGCTTGAATATTAATGGTTAGTAGTGATGATGTCCATAGGTCGTAGAGGGCGGAATCGGGGGTTGCATGAGTTGTGGGCCATGTATATTGTAATTAGTCGTGTGAACTATAATTGTGAGTTGTGATGACATTTGTACGCCTCAAAGGCCGAAGTCAATAGTTGCACGAGCTATGATTCTCATAGTTCATACTTGATCACGTAAGTCATAATGATTTGCGTAGCTCGTAGTAATGAGTTGTGATGACATCACAGACCGCAAAGGTCAGAGTCAGGAGCTGCACAAGATGTAGACATGTAGATCATAGTGGTGAGTTGTGATACGTACGTAGGCCGCAGAGGACAAAAACAAGAGTTTCATGAGTTTTGGACCATATAGGGTGTAGTTGGTCGCCTATATTGTAGTGGTGAGCTACTAATGTTTGTAGGTTGTATGGGTCAGAGTTGGGAGTCACACGAGTTCTGAGCGTGTAGGACATGGTTAATCATGTGAGTTGTAGTCATGAGTTGTGAGGAGAGCTTTCGGAGCCCGAAAAAAGTCACCATCTTCGGGGTGCACTCATATGTGGGGTGCATTGTTACACTGTCATCAGGATGTGTTCTTACACCGCATTCAAGATGAATTGTTACACATTTTTTGGGGTGTGTCATTGCATGGTGTATTGGACGGCGTATCGATCTATCGATTGCTTCACTGTTCCGCAACGAATGCTTGAATTTCACAATGCACATTGTAGCTTCATAAGGGACTTCACTGCAAAGAGCAAGTAGTGGTAGATGGTCGTCGACGATAGTCGATATGTGTCAGTTAACCATAGTTGACGGTTGCAAGAGTAGAAAGTTTTCAGCGAATTTGGGGTGCGATATTGGACTTCTGCTCCTCCAAGATTAAGCCTTCTTCTAGCTCAAGGTTTCCCCTCTCTCTCAAGAGGGGATAAGACACTATTTATAAAGGCTGTATGAAATATCTCTACAAATAAAAAAGGAATTTGAGCCACTCTATCGAATGACCCAGAGAGATTTCCTTAATCGAATGTCGTTCAGTGAACATTTGAGTAACCTAATGATGTAATAATTAAGTGATCTTCGACTTGTTAAATGCTAAATTTGACTATAAGTTTGTTAGATTTGAAATATGTTTGATCTTTCAATTATGCACTGAAAACTTTTATAAGTGATTTAACGACTTGATTTGAACTTGATTGGACTCGGATCAGACCAACTTTGGTATCAGTGGGTCTACCTCCTTGAGCTGGTTTGTTTGACTGTAAGTTTATTTGTTTGACTGTAAGTTTATTGAAATCGGAGTTATGGATGACTTTAAATTGAAGTTTAAATGTTTTTTGATCAAAAAATTTACCTCGAGACTCGTGTTGGATGATATAAATTTGTTGATGGTGTATCAATATATATAAGGCAATATCTAATACTTTCTAGTATCTTTTTTTTAATAATAGGCGTGCCCCAAGCCCCATGTTCATATGGATGCCTCATAGAATCTCCCCCTTTAGATATCAAGGAATCACAAATTAAAAATTTTATTAGCTAGCATGAGTTGGATTTACTATTTTCTCGCTACACATCAAATATCTCCTAGGACAGCCAGTGTATTTTTGAGCAATTATAAATCATACATCATAAATTAATTTACATGGCAAAAGCAATAAATAAGAAAAAAAAATGTTACAAAAGGCTTTCCTAATAATGAACACGTATAGTAGGAAACAGGAATCATGGAGTTTGGCCCATTTCTTACATGAACTTTATTAGCTATTTCATGTGCTTCATTGTTATTTTAGTATAATGAACATGCTCATAAATGAATTTGATGGAGCTTGCTGCCACAATTATACAAACCTTAATCAGCTCATCAAGAACACCACAAGCTAGTTTTGTCGCCTTCTCCGGGAAAAACCTGCATGTTATTTAAGTTTGAGTAGGAAATTGTGAAGAAATACCTAATACAATCAAAAAGTGACGATCTGATATGATTATCAAATATATACATAAACTAACCAAAGTCTGTCAAAAATACTGGTGGTTACTAGAGTAAGCTTATTCTCAGTCTGCTTTTTACTTATCATAACACATTAAGAATTACAAATTTAAATGATAGAACAAGTTTATATGTGTTACGATTTTAACTCCATTTCAAAAAAGAATAATTATGAATCTTGCTTCCCAATCCTTACTAACAAATTTTCGCACAAAACACCAACCTCCTTGACAAGAATTTTGCTTCTCCATAGATGTTTCACAACCATCATCTGCCTCAAATGTTAGCCAGAACTCTAGTCAAAACTGTTGTGAGATATGTACTTCCTGGCATAGAAATGAAACGCAAAGAACGCAAGCAAACACAGATCATTTACGTGGTTCGATCCAACTGGATTTACGTCCACGGAGGGAATCAATCAAATAGTTCACAAAGGCAAAAGAAATGGAGAATACATAGCTTATATATAGAGATGAGCCCTCATCTTCCTTCTATGACATCTCTCTCAAGCGACACATTGATACAATGCCTCAAGATGCTCTCCTCCTCTCTAGCTCTCTAGTTATTTTCTCATTCTTTGTGGTAGTTTAAGATCTCTTCTCTTGCTCTCCCAAGTTTCACACTCTCTCTATTTATAGAAGCAAGGGAGTGGTAGGTGGGAGGTAGGTGAGCGGTAGGTGAGATGTGGTAGGTGAGCGGCACCACATTACAAAAGTGTCTTTTTACCTTAGTTTAGTAATTGAGGATCAAAATAACAATTCTCCACCTTGACCCTCAACTGAGAAACTTCCAAATAAAGATTCCCTCCACCTGGCCCCTGAGGGGCCCTTAGCCCTTGCTTGAGTCTGCTAGTTCCAAACAGTACATGGACTTAGCATCACGGTTCTTCCGGATAAGAGAGTACAACCCATTTTTCCTGACTCCTTGTATGACGACACGAGGGCCTTTGGTTACTCTGATTCAGTCATTATCTGCCTTGAACGAGCATCCGCTTGACTCCAGCGTACCTAAAGAAATCAAATTTCTTTTGAGCTCTGGTACATACCTGACATTTTTCAGTATTCGTTCAACTCCATCAAACATCTTTATCCTGAAGGATCCACTTCCAGCAACTTTATGAGCTTTATTGTCTCCCAGTAGAACAACTCTGATCCACTTCCAACAACCCTGTGAGCTTTATTGTCTCCCAGTAGAACAGACCTATCATTTTTCTTGTTGCAGTCCAACAACCATGTGAGCTTTATTGTCTCCCAGTAGAACAGACCCATCATTTTCCTGTTGCAGTAGCTCGAACCAATCTTTGTAAGGATACATGTGGAAAGAACACCCTGAGTCGAGGATCCACTCCTTACTGGATTCAAATTCTGTGATCAACAGAGCCTCAGCAGAATCGTAGTCATCAGAGGCTACGTTTGTTTCTCCTGATTCTTCTGGCTCTTCTTGGTACTTATTATTCCTGTCTGGGCAGTTCCTCTTGAAATGACTGTTCTTGTGACAATGATAGCACTTGAAAGATCCCCTTGATGACTGATTTCGCCATCATTGCTTGACCTTGATCTGTACTGACCATTTATTGAATCTTTTCTATCTGATCTTCCTCTGACAATAAGACTGTCTCCACTGACTTCTTTGTCTTTGTCATGCTTCCTCTGAATTTCTTTGGCTCTAATCAGAGATTGAACATCTTCCAGAGTGATAGTCTGCACGCTTCTATAGAGCATCGCATCCTTGAAATGTTTGTAGCTCTAAGGAATAGAGTTTAACAACAGCAGTGTCTTGTCCTCATCGTCCATCTTGATGTCGATGTTCTTGAGCTCGTCGATGATCTTGTTGAACTCGTCCATCTTCTCTGAGACAGATTTGTCTTCATGCATTTTGAAGGAGTATAGGCACTGCTTCAGAAAGAGCCTATTAGCCAGAGACTTTTTCAGGTAGAGTACCTCGAGTTTGGCCCAAAGTGCTTGAGTCGTTGTCTCCATCGACACCTCCCTCAGAACTTTATCGTTCAAGCTCAGGATTATCAAATTGTGGGTCTTGCCCAGTATGTCGATCTTCTCCTTCTCGGTCATGTCGGCCGGCAATGCCGCCGACCCTTGCAAGGCTTTTGTAACACCCCGTTGAACCAATAGAGCTCTCATCTTTACTCTCCATAGGCTGAAGTCGTTCTTCCCGTTGAATTTCTTAATGTCGAATTTGGCGGAACTCATTATCGTGGCTAAGATATTCCAATAAATTCTACCTGCTGCCCTTCCAAGAACTAGGCTTCTCCCCATGAACTTCGTTGTCTTCGTCAACCGAACGGAGAGCTCTGATCCCTTCTGGCAGAGATCACACCTGTTCACCGGAGAAAACTTCATGTTCTGTGCTCGTGCCTCCTTCCCGCAGGCACTCCTCTGCATCCTTTGTCTCTTGCACGAGAATAATTGCCTCTCCAGAGCCGTCGCGCCTCGCCAAACTGCTCAGGTCTTCCTGCTTCGCGAACTCCCGAACAGGGAACTCCCCGAACCCTTCTCTGCGCGATATCCGCCTCTTCCCTCTAGCTGAGCTGCTCGCAAGACCGAACTCCTGCTCTGAAATCCTCTGATGGCAACCCTGTCGCAATTTTTTGACCCTCGCTCGCAGATTGTTCCTCCTCCGTCTCAACGAACCGCACAACTTGCGGTGTGAATCTAGTCGATCAAAGCTTCCAATGCTCACTGAATATGTCGCAATTTGGTTGCCTGAGACGCGATTCGCTCGCTCCTCTGTTCGTGGATGTCAAACTCTTCTTCTTCGTCGCTGGTCGCTAACACTTTTACGCGGGCACCTCTAGCCAAGAAGTATGGATCTTCCTACAAACAGCATCAATTATATGTACTTCCTGACATAGAAATGAAACGCAAAGAACACAAGCAAACACAGATCGTTTACGTAGTTCGATCCAACTGGATCTACGTCCACGGGAGGGAATCAATCAAAAAGTTCACTAAGGCAAAATAAATGGAATACATAGTTTATACATAGAGATGGGTCATCATCTTCCTTCTATGATCTCTCTCTCAAGCGACACTTTAATACAATGCCTCAAGATGCTCTCATCCTCTCTAGCTCTCTAGTTATTCTCTCATCCTTTGTGGTAGCTTAAGATCTTTTCCTTTGCTCTCCTAAGTCTTACACCTTCTCAATTTATAGAAACAAGAGAATGGTAGGTGGGAGGTATGTGAGCGGTAGGTAAGATGTGGTAGGTGAGCGACATCACATTACAAAAGTGTCCTTTTACTTTAGTTTAATAATTGGGGATCAAAATAACAAAAAAAAAACACGAAATGATAACAGATTGAAGATAATTTTTTAAATTCTTATTGCCTAGTTCTCAAATAAGAAAGATTTCAATCCTGTGAATTTTAAAATTATAATTACACTGGCTTTCTATCCTCTATGTTCGCTGTAAAAAATCAAAAACGGTTTTCACTTTATTCTCTTCAGACATTTGATACAGTTTTTTTTATAATTCTTCGCCCAAAACAAAAAAAAAAAAAACCAAAACTGATAGAAGAAACGTAAACTAAATTTACTTACTGCGTCAGGAAATGGACATGGCAAATGAGGCAATCCCATCCGAGAGACCAGTAGAGATCCACAAACGGCTCAGATGCCTCTCCTGACTCGAGAACCAAGCGAAGAGCACCACAATCCCTTCCGCTTTCCTCTCTCCTTCATCTTTCTTCCTCCAGTAGAATTTTCCCCACATTGATCCAACCTCAGATGAAGTACAAGAGCAGCGCCGAGCTAGGGCTTACCTCCACCGATGAACCAACTCGTACCTACCGAACATCATCATCTTGATACAAAATAGCTATAATGTGTTGTCGAACCTAACTGAAATCGCATGTACAAACCCTAGTAAGCTGATGAAAATCTATAACACCGCATGCAGTTCCACAAACTCCATCTTAATCTGAAATTATCCAATAATAGCACTAACAACCTGAATTAAAATCAGGCAAATACAATTGGAGAAGGGATAGAGACAGAAACTTCATCCGTTCTGGACTTCCCGGTTTCTCTCTCGTTAATCTTTGTTTCCATGATTGTGTAGTATTTTCTCTTATAAAGGTAGCGTTTAACTTTAAGCATTTCCTGTAAACCATCGTCATAATCTGTTTCCGATCTTGCTTATCAAAATTATGATCTGATAATATGTGCCGGATGATCGTCAACAATGAATATCGACAATTGGGTATTATAGGGTGATCAATTCGGCCTATCTTTTCCCACATTTGATGAATCGGCCCGTACTAAAATATAAAGCTAGTTTGGCCCCTATTATAAGGTTTCTTATATTATCAACACAGAAAGCATAGTTTGGAATAGTTTGGATCTCGTTGAAACTTTTCTAGCAAAAAATATTTAAAATTTAATTAAGAGTCATCCAGAGCTCCAATTTCAAAAAAATTATGGTCAAACTGACCAGCACAATGGGACAGACTCTATGACACTAACATTGATTTAATATGTGTCGGCACTATTTTTTTTGGTGTGGGGTTTGCCCGTAAGAAGCTGTCGGTCATCGAAATTGAAATCCCTTTGCCCGCTTCGGAAGGACGTTAAAAATTTTAGTTTTGAAAAAAGATGAAGTCAAATTGACCCCATAATTTTTATAGTTTAGATGAAAGAGCGCTTTATCTCAAATCCTGTATCTATCTCTAAGGATGAATACAAGAATTGAGGGTAAGGCTTGATCAAATAAACTAGAGAAAGTTATGACATCCGTTTGATCTACGAAACCAATATATTGGCCGACAAGTTCCCCTAATTAATATAAGAAATTAAATAGGGTTTACATTATGCTGGGTTCAGGAAAAGCTTCCTATAAGAACAAGCCCCTATAGTTAATTACATCTTA
>JXCR01100613.1:0-22165 GCA_002079205.1 Phalaenopsis hybrid cultivar | reverse complement strand
AAAAGATCCAAAATGAGCATTTCAAGTAGAATTGAATAAGTATTCATTCTAAATGAACCATGGATCAATAAAATCCCTATTTTGGGTCCTTATAGATTGATCTTAATTAGTGTATTGTGAAGATATAGTAAGAGTATAATGTATCTTAGCTTCAAATTAACACCCAAGGTCAATCCTAAGGCCAAGTAACCCTATAAAAACTCCTCTTGAGCTTTCCCATAATGATCTTACCTTCTAAACATTAGAGGTTAGGACCAATATGTGGAATTTCAAGTTGAGCAAAGAGAATAATTTTGAATTTCTAATGGTGAGGATACCTTTTCTAGTTTTCTAAGACTAGTCAATGGGAAAGTCCTATGGCTAGACCTAAGCTACTAAAGAAGTTTTCTAGACCTCAACCAAAAGTGAGGTCAACAATATGAACCAAATAAAGTCTCGATCAACTCATTAAACAATGTTTGGAAGTCTTTCAAACACATTAAAAGGTCAAATGGATGTTGAATCTGACGAGTTCATAGTCGAATCGAGCATCTCAATAAAACCAATCCAACAAGCCTAAGATCATTCAATCCTGACATCATTAAAACACATAAATGTCCATCAAATGTCCACTAATCATGGGAAGCCCTCTGAGTCATTTGATCAAAGTGTTCTTATTTGTTCATTAATTGCACTTAGAACTATATAACTAGAGCATCACCCCTCTCATGAAAATGAGGAGAGCTTTAGAATTGAGAAGAACTTGAAGCCTGAGGAAGAGCTTGAAGCTTGGATAATGAGTTGAAGTCCAGTGTCACTTCGTCGTCGAGCATCAGTTTACACCATTTGCCAACCACCAATTGTCGTCTGTCATCGACCACCACTTGTCGCCCGCTGTCGATCACCATCGGTCGCCACCCACTCTTTTAATGAAGCACCATATGAAGCGATCACTGACGTCATCGAGTCACGAAATAACATACAAAGTGGTGTATCATCCAGAATTCCAAGCTAAATCTAAAGGTGGTTCAACAACACATCACAAAGCGATGTAACAACACATCATGCATGTGCTCTTACACCTCTTGACTCTGGCTCATGCGGTCTACGAACGTCATTACTACTCGTTGATCAACTACGACCTATGTGGTCTACAACTCGTGCAGCTCCTGACTCTAGGTCCCGCTGTCAAACGTCATTATTACTCACCACTACAGTCAGCCTGCATGGTCCGCAACCTGTGCAACTCTCGACCCCCTCCCTCGTGGTATACAGATGTCACAACTACTCATAACTACGCCATACATGACCAACTACGTCATACATAGTCCACAGCTCATGAAGTTTCTGACTTCAGCCTCTGAGATCTACAGACAATATCACAACTCACCACTATGGTCCATGTGGCCAACAATACCCACGCAGTCCCCAACTCCTATAGATCTCGACTCCAGATCCTGCGATCTACAGACATCACTACTAGTCACCACTACACTCAACGTGACAAACTACGACCTACATGGTCCACAACTCGTGCAGCTCTAGACTACAGCTCCAACAACCTAGAGAAGTCATTACTACTTGTGTACTATAAACTACGTGGTCCACAACTCGTGATGCTCCTGACTCCGGCCATCACAGTCTACAGATGTCACCGCTACTCACCACTATGATTGAGATGATTTACGATCTCCGTGATCCACAACTCTTACAACTGCCTACTACAGCTTCTCTTGTCAATAAATGCTCTTAAATCACCATCTACAGTCCACCTGACCCCAATACTGCCATGGCTATAAACTACAACTTCTACGACAAGTTGGTGTTACAACTAACATTTATAACAATCACGACAAACTACTGTCTCCACAAGAATCTATTATGATCCTTACAACCTACTATTACAAGGAACTACAACCATATTATAGTTATACAACCTTTTAACTTCATCCTCCAAAATTCAAAAAAATAGTGAACGTATGTACTCATCATTCATAGTAAGATTATTTCAACTGTGGTAAACTCCATGATTTTTTCGCTTTCAAAAGTTCTCCACGTAAAAAGTCGTTGTATCTTCTCCCATTTGTTCCATTTCTTTTATCTGAGTGTCTGTTGAATTCTCACGCAATGCTAAGACGATAATCTATTATTCTACTGCCGCTAATTTTCTAGCTCGCATCATCATGCTTAAAAAAATATTATGTCTCCAATACTATTTTCAATTTACTTGTAAATGAGCTCTTATTACAATTAACAATACTCCAACACAAAATTATTCTTACTTACACAAATATTCAAACGCAAATTAAAATAAAATTATGCACAACAAAACAAAGTCGTCTTTTTTACTCACAGATACGTGTTGGCTTACATTCAGATTCACCTAATTTTAAAACGCTACACATTAATAAAGTAAAATAAAATAATCCATTCGACGCTATAATCCATCATCAAGCCAACTAAGCTCATCTCTAATATAAATGGCATTTACATACATACCACCATCTTCTTATGTATTTACATATTTATCATCTAAATTTTACTTTTTAACATTTGTATAACCCTACATTGTTTATATAGGTAAAAAGTATACCCTTTTTTATTTTAAGTATATATATAAATTGAAGCTTATATCTTAGATATGTAAGTACATAATGTTTGAAAGCATATTTTTAATATGATTTATGTTTGATTTAAGGTTAATGTGATTTTAACTTAACTATAAATCAAATAACTTTCTGCATTTAACATCATCTAGATGTGATAAATTTAAATTTATCAGATCTATTAAATCATATTTAACTTAGGTCCGAGTATATATATATATATATGGTCACCCTCATATGTCTAACAACTTGATCTCATACTGTAACGCAGATGCACTCAGGCAGGATCGAACCCATAACATCGAGGGACTTACGCTAGGCTATACTATCAAAGAATCAAGACAGGTGACACTATATATATAATATTTGCAATAAACAAGCTTTAGAAGAGAATAAAAAAAAAATAGTGAACTGTCATGTCCTTATAACAGATGGTGGATAAATTAATATTACGTTCGGTGAATAACACGTCCAGACATCGGTTATAATCAGATCATGTCATCATGCATTTCGCATGATCAGATCATCGCCTGTGTCAAAACATGTAGATACCATACGTAATAATTGTTTCACAGGATGAGTCACCGTAAAAACTTACTTCTATCAGACCCCACTAAACCAAACCCTTACCAACACATGCCTTCTTGTCCTTTCATTTTCACACGCCCACCTAAAATGTTATTAATTGTTTTACAATTAAAGATCATCTTAATTCATAAGCAACAATTAATCGTTAACATGGTTCATTAGCACGCTAACAAGCTTCCATAGTAGAGAGTTGACTTTTTATGCTTTATAATATCCCAAATTGGCCAAATGGTAGACATATATATGAATTATTTAGAGGAAGATGTGAATATAAGTTGCATCTTTATTATAATCATATTTGAAGCTTTTATGGAAAGGAATGGACCAATTTGCAAATTTTAATTGGACCAAATCTTTCGCTTCACATAAAAAAGAAAACTATTAATTCTAACTTTTAAGAAATGAAATACATATTTTCATGCACAAGTAAAGCGACATAAATGTAAAAAAATGAATTTAGGGGTTTGATATGCAAATACGTAGGAATTAAGTGATTTGTATTTAAAACTTGTTAGTAATAACAATAATAATTATTGTACTCAAAATTATAATAACCATTTTTATTAAAATTAAAATATAATTAATATTGAAATACAATAAATTTTTTAGAGATTTTTTAATATTGTATATGAAATCAAAAAGTTTAATAAAAATTTAAAACGAGCATCTACTTGTTTAAGCAATTATACTCAGAGCACTTGAAATATTGTTATTTACGAGTAAAAAACCCTCTTTCGTTCATTTTCAAATTCTCACTCAAATATCAAAATCCGTGATAAAATTCTAAGTCTTATTTTTATTTTGTCAAATTCTTAATGATTTGATCATGACATGCATAAATACATCAATTTAATAGTTCAAAAAATTGCCTAGGTGTTTGATTTTAAATTTATTTGAAAAAATATATATTTTCATGCATCATGAAGTGCCTTAATTTATAATGTACAAATACTTCAAATTAAGGAAACGTGCAATGCCGGACATGGATACGGCTTTGAAATGTGTCAGCCACAATAACGAGATGTTTAATTTAAATATTACAAAACTGGGCACCTATAAGACACATATGATGCACATATGTCCTAAATTAATTAATTAAAATTTTATAAAAAATATTTTATTAAGACTAAAACTAAAAGAAGTATATTTTTAGTAAAGATTAAGGAAAGCTTATGTCTAACACCTAAATTTTAATTTCTATATAAATACCATCTCAAGAAAAGCTATATTTCAAATTTTTAAAGATGAAAATTGTGGTATGGTAGAGGTGCTATAAAAATTTTGCGTGGAATACATGCAAAAAATCCAACATTAGGTGTTAGATACGCAAATATAAAAGATTCATTGCTACCTTAGGGATTCTTTTAATTCTTTTAAGTAAACTTAGTGGCTGTTTGGGATCAATTGTTTTTTATTTTTATTTTTGAAATAAAAATAAGAAAAAAAAAAAAGTATTCGCATATTTGGTTTTTGTTTTATTATTATTTTTTTAAGGAAGGCTTATATTTGATACTCAAAACATAAAATATATATATATTTTATGCTTAATTTTAAAACACTAAAAAGAGCGAGTTTTGTATCTGCCTCTCGCCACTAACCATTGGCCCTAAGTCACCGCCGTTGTTCATGGCGATTGCCGGCCGTCGCCGTCCCAACTGCCATCCATAGATGGTCGTCAATCGTCGCCATCTGACGCTTGCCTTCCACTGCCTCCTGCCGTCTACCGGCTGTCTGTCTGCCCGCAGGTAATACTTGGTGCTGGGTGGAGCAAGGAAAACGTCGTACACGTCATATAAGATAGAACTTAATACTGAGGCGCATGTGGACTCAACCGTCTAACCAACATGTTTTATAATTTTTTATTTTTAAAAACATATAAATATAACCCTACTAAATGCCCAATTTAAAAATAGAAAATAGAAAATAAAACAAAAATAAAATGTACTGAAAAGTAAACAAAATTAGAAAAACAGAAATTGATACCAAATGCATACTTAAATTTTCAAGTAATATAAAATAATATATATTTACATTTTATATATCATAGCTTAAAAAAAATATTTATGAACATCTTAGGAGCCAAATTGTAATCATTTTTAATTTTTAATTTTTATTTTGATTTAGTTAAAATTTATTTGATTGAGATAATTGTTTTTAAAAATATTCAAAAATATAATGTATATATTTTAATTATTTTTTAGTATATTTATTTTATAAAATAGAAGATATTAAATATAAAATAGAGCAATATTAAATGAGCTTTTAATTTTTAAAAACTAATGCTATTAAATTCTTTCTGTATGGCAAAAAAAAATAAAATAAATAAAGATAATCCTAAAAAGAAAAACAGTATTTTTGTTGCAATAAATATTGCCGTGTGATCATGCGAGCGATCGGAGTCGTCGAGTCGTTCGTCATTTCTCCCCTCTTCTTGTCAGCAGGTGGAGGGAGGGAAGGAGGGAGGGAAGGAGGGAGGGAGGAATTATAAAACGAAGCCAAGACTTCGCTGCTTGATGCGCAGCGCCGGGAAGTGATATGAAGACATCGCCGGCGGTGCGATGGCCAGGGGAGGGGTAGAGTGGGTTAGGGGAGTTAAATGGTTCTCTTACAAGAGGATATTCATCGGCGTCTGCTGTGTGAATGTATTTCTTTTTATCTTCCTTCTGCGTTCGCTTTATAGTTCTTACTTTGCGTCTTCCTCGTCTTCTACCGACCAAGGTGAACCAATGAAACCCGTTATTTGGTTTTTGTTTTTTGGATGGAACATTGTTGTTTACATTGGGTGGGGTTTCTGTGTGTCAGATGGTGTTTTTAGTGAAGAACAGATTAAGAGAGTTGAAGAGTCGATTCGGATCCGTCAGGCATTAGAACCTGTGGAACTTGTTAGATTAGTAAGGATATATTTCTCTTTTTTAATGCGTTTGTATGTCTTGTTGATTTGTTTACTGATTTTCGATGATCTTTTGGTGTTTTTGGGCTGGTTAAGGCTAAGAAGGTGAAGAAGGAATTGAAGAGCGAAAAAAAGGGTTTCAAACTGTCAAAATCAGTAAATCAGAAATTGGCGTTTGAGATTCTTGCAAGGTTGAAAGGTTTGGGGTCTTCTGTTAATCTGACTGAGCAGCGAGGTTAGCTGATTTCTCATACAGTCGCAGACAGTGTTTTTTTTTCCTTTTTTTTTTGGATTTTAGATCTATTTATTACCATTTGCATTTGCAGTTTGATTCAATGCCTGTATTTTTACTATCGTGAGAATAGTTTCAATGAGCTTTTTCAACCCCTTCAGCTTGTATTTACCACTGATCTTGAACAAATGAGGGAATAACGAATGTTATTTGTGCAATCGTCGTTTGATCTATCTTCTTGATCTTCTAGTTAGTACACAAGTTGTTATTATTATTTGAGTTTTATCATCATCTCGTCAGCATATTTTTTCTTTTATCCTTTTGCATTGTTTTATTGTTGACGTCTTCCATCCAATTGTTTTGAGGCTGGGCTTGCTTGCTGAACCGGCCGGCCTTCATGTGGGCTGGAATTGCTACCTCTCCCCTCTCCCAATTTTCGATTTTACTCCCTTCCATATGTGGAACTTCTTCCTCTTCTATGCCTTTCCTATTTTTATTCCTTTCCTATTTATAGTCATTGCCTATTTCTCTTCCTTTCCTATTTCTATTCTTTGTCTATTTCTCTTCCTTCTTCTTCTATTACCTGATTTTTTTTTGTTCCCTTCCTAATTCCAACCCTTCCAGGCCATTTCTCGAGCCCCTCCAGGGCTTGTTCTTGCTGTTCTCTGGCCCTAGGCATCGGTAGCTGCTGCTGTTCAGTCCCCTACCAGCTCTCTCACTCCCTTACTTCCTACAACCATTTGCTGCCAACCCTCCTACGCCATCCAGCACTGTTGCCACCTGCAGTCATCAACCCTCCAGGACCACTGTCGCTTCCTTCCTTCCCTTCCAGGCTTGCCGCCCTCCTCTAGAGAGCAATTTATGTTTTGTGTTGTTTTTTTTTCTCTTTTTGCAGCGTCATCGTCATTACTTGTTGTTCACTTGTTTGGGTTGTTTTATATTGAGAATTCGTTATTGTCACTTTTGAATTCAACATAAAATTTGTCATTCGGTCATGGTTTGAGTTAACTCTAGTATCATTTAGTATCAGGATTAGCCTAATCCTAGTCCTATTATAGGAATTTTTAACATTCGCCTTAAGCACCTATAAAAAATTTCTTTATTATTCCAAAATCATAGCCAAAACTTTGACTTAACCCTTATTTTCCTTTGTTGATTTTTAAAATCACCAACCATAAATCATTTTTTTCATCATCTTTTGCTTCCCACTCTAAACTCTAACTATGCCACCAAGGAGATACTGCCCGAGTCTACCTCGAAAAAGATACTATGAGAGATTTGTCGACTTCAGCGGTGGCTTGCGGACATTGAGGATGAAACCCAGGGGGAGATTATCCTCGACCGGGATCTGGAGAATCAAAGGGGAGCAAGAGACAAGGGTATGAATCCTTTCCATCGGAAGGACATTAGTAATGCAGAAGACTGGTCACAACATTTTTGAATTCGGTATAAGAGGAGGCCGAAAAAAAAGCCAACATATGGAGAACGTGAGAATTTGAAGATGAAGCTGGAGATCTAGTGCTAGTTCCTACCAACTCACTATATATATACAAAAGATTCAGATTATAGTTTTAGAAGTGGAGATACCACATCACCAAACGACCACCACGTCTTAGAGGCGATGTTTAACCTTAAGATCTTACAACAAATTGTTCCCAAAAGAACATTCAAGCTGACCCCAACAGAGGAAAATTTGAGTCAAAGTGGAGAATTTTGAATCAATCCTCATCTCTAAATATGTCACAACCATGAAGTGTTGCAAGTGCTTTTGATTTGAGCATATTCAATCAGACGACACAACCATAAGATGACATCTTATGTTATATTGGGCAGGGCGTTCATAAAAAAATTGAGTAAAAAACATCGCAGATACTGAAGACGGTGGGGACACAAAGGAGGAGGACCAACTTCTAGGTGAGGAAAAAAGATGCAAATAGTTTCAACTGAGCGTGTAGGAGAAACTTCAACTGACTTCACAGTGAGTGGCCAAATTAGTTTTGAGTTCAAAGAACTGACACCAGAGGCAAAACAACCTTTGGTAAGTGAAATTTAAACCTTTCAGATCTATAAACTCATTCCTGAGTTGCCCCCACTGAGGGAGGTCCAACACGTCAGAGATGGGACCCTTTTGTACCATGTCGAGAACATTACATTGATATATTCAGATGTTAAATTCAGTTCAACAGTGTACTCATCATAAGATGTTTAGGCAGGAGGGATGAACCCAATCTTTAAGTTTGCTTTAGGAGCTTGATGAGGAAGAAAATTTTTAAGTGGGATCAAGGTCCTATCAGTGAAGAAGAGGTATCACTTGAGTGATTGCCAGTGAGAATGATGCAACCTGACATAATTTAAAGTACACCCCAGAGCTGATTTCTCATCATATATTGGTTTATCAACTACATTCTGCTGAGTATGATAAGTGAAAGAAGAATGTTCCAGACTTGAGGGCTCAAGGGTTACATTGCGAGAACCTATATACAGCCCAGACTCAAGACATGCCAAGAGCTAATGTATATTTGTTCTATTAAGTCGTGTTGTGGAATGACAAAACTGACATAATCACCTATGAGGGGACTACACTATCTCTGCTCCCTTGAACGTGACATACTTGAATCGTGCTACGAGAAGCCAAAAGCTTCAAAAAATGAAGTTGAAGCTCCCCCAACCCCTGAAAACTAACGCAGGGCTTGCTGGATGGCCAGCTGAACTGTTGTGTGGAGCCTGGTTCAAATAAAAAAAAGAATTTATACATACTCCAGCTTATCTCTCTCCCACGTTCGCCTCTTCTGTCGTTATTCCCGTCTCATGCGAAACAGAAGCCTTACCTACCCCTTGTTCGCGAAATAGAAAAGCTTCTTCCTCCGCTCCCTCTCTGCGCGAGTTTCTGTTTGAAGTTCTGGTGGTTCGATCTAGAAGGAAGGATTTCGTTCTTGCGTTGAAGACAGGAAGCAAGGAGTTCTTGCTTGTGTTGAAGACAGGAAGGAGTTCTTTCTTGCGGTGAAGGCATGAAAGGAGTTCTTGCTTGAGGTGAAGACACTAAGGAATTGTTGCTTGCGGTGATTCCTTTCTTTGCACTTGTATTCTGTAGCGGCTCTCAGATATAGAGAGAGGAAGTAAGAAATTTCTTTTTTTGTAATTGTCGACGTGATCATACAGTGTAATTTCCTCAATTAGTAAAATCCTCAGCGACTCCGTGGATGTAGGCAATTTGCTAAATCACGTAAATCTGTGTTCTTTTGGTGTGTATTTTTCTCGTGCTATTTTCACTTCGTCGTCGATCGTTATATTTAAATTTCATATATACCACAACAACTGGTATCAAAGTCAATGATTGCGGACGAAGTGAAGGTTTCAAGGATCGTGAAGTTCGATGACACAAATTTTGGTTACTGGAGGATGCAGATAGAGAATTACCTCTATGAGAAGAATATCTATCTTCCGTTATTGGGAAAAAAACCTAAAAGAATGGATGGAGCTGAATGAAATATGTTGGATCGACAGGTTCTGGGGGTTATTCGATTAATCATATCGAGGTCCGTTGCATAAAACTTCTTCAAGGAGAAGACGACTGCAGATCTTATGACAACTCTGTCAGGTATGTATGAAAAGTCATCGGCAAATAATAAGTTATTTCTGATGAAAAAGTTATTCAATTTGAAGATAGCGGAAAATACGTCTATTGTACAACACCTGAATGATTTCAATACTATCACAAATTAATTATCGTCTGTGGAAATTGAATTTGATGATAAGATACGTGCACTGATCTTGTTGGCTTTATAGTCAAATAACTGAGAAACTATGAGGATGACTGTCAGTAATTCTGCAGGTAAATCAAAACTGAAATTTAAAAATATTCGTGATTTGATTTTGGCTGAGGAGACGCACATGAAAGATTCTGGCGAGATCTCGGGTTTGAGTTCAACATTAAATGTTGATTCCAGAGGGAGATCACGTGACATGAACTCAAACAGGGGAAGATCAAAATCAAAGAACAGAAGCAGTAGCAAGTCAAAGTCTGGTAAACAAGTAACTTGCTAGAATTGTGGCAAAATTGGTCACATAAGAAAAAATTGCAGGAATCCTAAGAAAAAGGAGAATGACAGTACGAATGTGGTAACTGAAGAATCACAGGATGCACTACTGCTGACAGTTTATAGTTCTGTTGATGACTGAATACTGGATTCAAAAGTTTCTTTCCATACAACTTTTTATCAGGAATTGATGCGAAATTATGTTGCAGATGACTTAGAGAAAGTATATCTGACAGATGGAGAAACTCTGAATGTCGTAGGAATGAGAGATTTTAACATTGCACTTCTAAATAAGAACAAATGAACACTGCAAAAGATCAGACACATTCATGAACTGAAGAAGAACCTCATTTCTGTTGGGCAGCTTGATGAACATGGACATTCGGTAGTTTTCTCATATAGTACCTAAAAGGTTATTAAAGGAGCATTGGTACTAGCTCGGGGTAAAAAAACAGATACGTTATATATGACTACTGATTTAATTAACAGTGTTGATACTACTGTTGCAGAGAACACAACAGAGTTGTGACATTGCAGACTTGGTCACATGAGTCAGAGAGATATGAAAGAACTTCAGTCCAAAGGCAAACTACCAGAACTGAAGTCTGTTGATCTTGGCATCTGTGAGAGTTGCATTATGAAGGAGCAGAGGAAGGTCAGTTTCTTGAAAGGTGACAGGACGCCAAAGGCAGAAAAATAAGATTTTGTACACATGGATGTGTGAGAACCTTCTCCAGTGACATCTCTTGAAGGCCCTCGTTACTATGTCACATTCATTGATGATCATAGCAGAAATGTATGAGTTTATTTCTTGAAGTATAAATCTGGTGTATTCAGTGTGTTCAAGACTTGGAAGATCATGGTTGAGACAGAGACTTGCTTAAAGTTGAAATGTCTGAGGTTTGATAATGGTGGTGAGTACATTGATGGTGGGTTTAAGGAGTACTGTGCAACTCAGAGAATCAGAATGGATAATATCACTCTGGGGACACCATAACAAAATGGTGTTGCAGAGCGTATGAACAAGACCATTAATAAGCGGGCTAGAAGCATGAGATTGCACGTCGGACTACCACCTTATTTCTGGGTAGAAGCTGTCAGTACTGCAATTTACTTGATCAATTGGGGGTCATCTGTTCTATTAAATTGTGAATGACCTAAAGAAGTTTGGAGTGGAAAAGAGGTAAATTTCCTCATCTTAAGGCTTTTGGTTGTCGTTCTTATATTCTCATTAATCCTGATGCTCGTAATAAACTTGAGCCTAATTCAAGGAAATGTTATTTCATTGGTTATGGAGATGATTCATTTGGATATCATTTCTGAGATGATTAGAGTCGGAAGATCATTAGGAGTAGGAACATGATTTTCAATGAGAATGTTATGTACAATGACAGGTCCAATACATTTTCTGAAACAACACTGAAAGAATCTGAGTTGGTAAGATTTGATGATTTACCAGAGATCACAGTGCAGGACAGAGATGTAGGTGACGAGGAGAATGGATCCGAGGCATCCACTCCTATTGTTCCACAGTCAGTTTCAGAGCAGTCTATCTCTACAGTTGCAGTTCACAGGTCAGAAAGGGTTAGACGTTCTCCACAACATTATTCTTCAATTTTGAACTACATTCTGCTGACAGATGGTGAAGAATCTCAGAGTTATGAAGAAATATTGTAAGATGAAAATTCGAGCAAGTGGGAGCTAGCCATGAAAGAGGAGATGAATTCTCTGCTAGAAAATCAGACTTGGGAGTTAGCAAATCTTTCATCTGGGAAGAAGACATTACACAACAAGTGAGTGTACCGGGTGAAGACTGAACATGATGGCAGTAAGAGGTACAAGACTAAATTTGTTGTAAAAGGTTTTCAGCAGAAGCACGCTATTGATTATTCCGTTATTTTCTCTTCTGTGGTGAAGCTTACAACCATCAGAATAGTACTGTCTATGGTGGCTATTGAAGTCTCTTCCTTGAGCAGTTAGATGTGAAGACAACCTTTCTTCATGGGGATCTTGAAGAAGACATCTACATGCACCAACCTGAAGGGTTTGTGATACAGGGAAAGGAAGAGTCAGTTTGCAGATTGAAGAAGAGCTTGTATGGTCTGAAGCAAGCTCTTAGACAGTGGTACAAGAAATTTGATAATTTCATGTATAGTGCATGATACAACAGATGTCAGTCAGATCACTGTTGTTATGTCAGATATTTTAACAATTCCTATATCATCCTACTGCTGTATGTGGATGATATGTTTATTGTAGGTGCTAGTATTGGGAAGATCAATAATCTGAAGAAGCAGATGTTACAGAACTTTACAATGAAGGATTTGTGAGCGGCAAAACAAATCCTTGGTATGAGAATTATCAGAGATAGATTCAGAGGCATGTTGAGACTCTCTCAGGCTGAGTATGTGAAAAAGGTACTTAATATGTTCAACATGGATAAGGTCAAACCAGTTGGCACACCCTTGGGAAGTCACTTCAAACTCAACAAGAATCAGTCACCCAAGTCAGAGGAGGAACGAGATCACATGAGTAAGGTTTCTTATGCTTCAGTCATTGGTTCACTTATGTATGTTATGGTTTGCACCAGACCAGATATTTCCCAAGCAATGGGAGTTATTAGTAGATACATGAGTAATCCTGGAAAGGAACATTGGGAAGCAGTGAAGTGAATCTTGAGGTACCTAAGAGGCTCTGCAAAAACTTGCTTGTGTTTTATGTGGAAAGAGTTCAAAGGTACGAGACTATGTTGATGCTAATATAGCTGGAGACATTGATACCAGAAGAAGTACTACAGACTATATTTATACTGTTGGTGACACTGCGGTATCATGAGGCTCTAATCTGCAAAAGACAGTTTCATTATCTGCTACAGAAGCTGAGTACATAGCAGTGTCAGAGGCTGCAAAGGAGATGATATGACTACAAAACTTCTTGAAAGAATTGGTCAAGAAGGATCAGAAAAGAATTTTCTATAGTGATAGTCAGAGCGCCATATCCTTTGTCATGATTCCAACATTTCAGTTTAGGACCAAGCACTTTTAGATCAGTTATCACTTCATACGATCATTGTTAGATGACAGACAGCTGATGCTTGAGAAAATTTGTGGAAGCCAGAACCCTGCTGATATGTTGACAAAGGGTGTTACTCTGGAGAAATTGAAGTTGTGCGCAGCTTCAGTTGGTCTTCTGGTGCGAGACATGAGTCGAGTTGCAGAGGTGGAGGATTCATGTTTGAAGAAAAATGTGACGTTGCCAGATGAGGATATCAGTTTGAGGAAGAAGAAGTTGGAGCCTGTGTACCGGTCTCCAAGTGAGAGATTTGTTGTGTGAAGCCCGACTCAAATAAAAAAAAAAGAATTTATACATACTCCCGCTTCTCTCTCTCCCACGTTCGCCTCTTCTGTCGCGATTCCCGTCTCACGCGAAACAAAAACCTTACCTACCTCTTGTTCGCGAAATAGAAAAGCTTCTTCCTCCACTCCCTCTCTGCGCGAGTTTCTGTTTGAAGTTCTGGTGGTTCGATCGAGAAGGAAGGATTTCGTTCTTGTGTTGAAGACGAGAAGGAAGGATTTCATTCTTGCGTTGAAGACAGGAAGCAAGGAGTTCTTGCTTGCGTGTAAGACAGGAAGGAGTTCTTTCTTGAGGTGAAGACAGGAAAGGAGTTCTTGCTTGAGGTGAAGACACTAAGAAGGAATTGTTCCTTGCGGTGTTTCATTTCTTTGCACTTGTCTTCTGTTGTGACTCTCGAATATAGAGAGAGGAAGTGAGAAATTTCTTTCTTGTAATTGTCGACATGATCAGACGGTGTAATTTCCTCAATTAGTAAAATCCTCTGCAACTCTGTGGATGTAGGCAATTTGTTGAACCACGTAAATCTATGTGTTCTTTTGGTGTGTATTTTTCTCGTGCTATTTTCATTTCGTCATCAATCGTTATATTTAAATTTCATATATACCACAACATGAACCAGGTAGCCTTCATGAGGGTTGGAATTGCCGCCCCTTCCCCCTCCCAATTTTCTATTTTACTCCCTTTCATGTAGGGAACTTCTTCCTCTTTTATTTCTTTCCTATTTCTATTCATTGCTTATTTCTCTTGCTTTCCTATTGCTATTCCTTGTTTATTTTTCTTCTTTACATATTTCTATTCTTTTCCTTTTTCTATTCCCTTCCTAATTCTATTTCCTTTCTATTCTAATTTTCTTCTTATTCTAACTACTAGTGCCTATCATAAATATGTTGATTGCTGTCTTCGGGTTCAGTTTTTGGTTTTCCTGATTTCAAATTTATGTCCAGCTTATTCGAATGCGAGAAAGTGCTCCGACTGTAAGTCGTCTGAGGTGGTGATCTTCTCCAATTATTTAAGGGGTGCTCTAATTGAGGATAAAAAGATGTGGTTTGGGTTATAGTTGATTAAGGGTGCTCCGGCTGTAACTCGTCCGAAGTGATCTTTTCCAATTATGAATATGTCTTTTATTGTTGTCACTTTTGAATTCATCAATAAAATTTGTCGTTCAACCGTGATTTGGGTTTACTTCAATNATGTAGGGAACTTCTTCCTCTTTTATTTCTTTCCTATTTCTATTCATTGCTTATTTCTCTTGCTTTCCTATTTCTATTCCTTGTTTATTTTTCTTCTTTACATATTCCTTGTTTATACCGTGATTTGGGTTTACTTCAACATCAATTTTTTAAGGCAAAGGCATAAAGTGAGGTGATTTACTTATCACAAATGGGATATAATGTGTAATATATTCATAATATTTCAGAAATATATAATTACTGCACAAAAGACCAAATAAAAGACTAATTAAAATAAATTCCAAAGTTTGTAACCATATTTCTATTTTCCACTCCAAAGTCCAATTTATATAAAAATATAAATTCTAATCAAATTAACTATCAAAATAAAACTAATTGTGCGCTATTCAAATTCTTATTCGTCAATTTTCTTATCAGACAAGTCTTCTTCTTCTTCAATTGAGAACCAAATCATGTGTATGTGTAGGTTTTGGTATTGTAAATTCAATTTCAGGAACAAAGTCCACCTCATTTAAGTTATTATTTTTATCTTCTAGTACATTTGCAACCTGCTTGTCTTTGACTTTGTTAACTAAACTTTTAAAAAGTAAAAGAATGCGTAGGAGATTATAAAAAATAGATTTTAAGTATTCAACTACACTTTAATAAAGCAGTTCACACGAAGATCAGGACAAATTATTTTATCATTAAGTTATTTTTTAATAATGGGGGATAGGCTAAAATTTAATTATTCGATATTTTCAAAAAATAATTTAGATTAAATTATTTCGTGGGGTATACATCATGGCAACTAGGTTTAAAAGGCACACATCATGTATGAAAGAGGTGACGCCCAACCTTGTGGGCACACCTCATAGATAAGGGTGTAAAAAGGTCAAATTTGAGTGACCTTGATATGGCTCATATTCAGCTCATTTGAATTTTGTATTTGTTAGAATTTGCGCCAAACATGAGCTTAACACCAAGTGATNTTGTTAACTAAACTTTTAAAAAGTAAAAGAATGCGTAGGAGATTATAAAAAATAGATTTTAAGTATTCAACTGCACTTTAATAAAGCAGTTCACAAGAAGATCAGGACAAATTATCTTATCATTAAGTTATTTTTTAACAATGGGGGATAGGCTAAAATTTAATTATTCAACAGTTTCAAAAAATAATTTAGATTAAATTATTTCATGGGTTATACATCATGGCAACTAGGTTCAAAAGGCACACATCATGTATGAGAAGAGGTGATGCCCAACCTTGTGGGCCCACCTCATAGATAAGGGTGTAAAAAGGTCAAATTTGAGTGACCTTGATATGGCTCATGTTCAGCTCATTTGAATTTTGTATTTGTTAGAATTTGCGCCGAACATGAGCTTAACACCAAGCGAGTTGGAGCAAATGAAAATAAATTAACCGCAGGCCAACACGATAGAATTATTTTGAATATTTTTAAAAATTATTTTTATTCAGTTTGTGTAGAAAAATCAAATTGAAAGATTTTTTTTGTCATTATTAGCCTTCTCCAAACTTATATTATGTCATCATACCATCATTAGCCTTCTCCCAATTAGTGGGTTTGCTTTTGAATCTTTATCCACTCATTTCTATAGTGTGCTAATTAAGTTATTAACTCTATTTGGAGTATCCTTTTATACAGTTTCTAAACATGCCTTTTGTGTGCGTGTAAAACCATCAAATTCGGGCAATTTTGAATACAACAGCTTGTTCACCACCACCTTTGTCAACCTCGTGCTTGCCAACTTCTCCTCCTCCAACGCAGTCAACACCATATTTAAAATATTAGTTTTATCTTGCAATCAGCAACAAAAATAAATAAATAAATAAAGCTTCTAAATTTCTTTTAGAACCAAATATTGACAAAATATTTCAAATACACGATTTTACTTTGCATTATATTTTTAATATTTTGGAGTTTCAAATGTTTAAGCAAATGGCCCCTAACTTTTATTAAATATTCATTACTCCAACTATTCCACTAATATAATTATTTTTGATATTATCTTTATCCGTTTTATCGCACATCTATTTTAATATTCTCATTTACATAAAATTGAGCTTTGCTTTTGATGACCTCTTTTTTCTTGANCTAATTAAGTTATTAACTCTATTTGGAGTATCCTTTTATACAGTTTCTAAACATGCCTTTTGTGTGCGTGTAGAACCATCAAATTCGGGCAATTTTGAATACACCGGCTTCTTCACTACCGCCTTTGTCAACCTCGTGCTTGCAAACTTCTCCTCCTCCAACGCAGTCAACACCATATTTAAAATATTAGTTTTATCTTGCAATCAGCAACAAAAATAAATAAGTAAATAAACCTTCTAAATTTCTTTTACAAGAAACCAAATATTGACAAAATATTTCAAGTACACGATTTTACTTTGCATTATATTTTTAATATTTTGGAGTTTCAAATGTTTAATCAAATGGCCCCTAACTTTTATTAAATAGGCATTACTCCAACTATTCCGCTAATATAATTATTTTTGATATTATCTTTATCAGTTTTATTGCACATCTATTTTAATATTCTCATTTACATCAAATTGAGCTTTGCTTTTGATGATCTCTTTTTTCTCGATCACTTTGACGCTTGTAATATAGCTGATTTAAATTTAGTGTAAAAAAATATCTTTTATTCTTCATGATTTCTTGTGATTTGCAATATAGTTTTGATGTTTATCTCTATCTTAACCTATCAACTTTGCTCCAAAATTTTTGGGATGTAGGGACTACTAGTTCACTTCATCATCATCATTATTTTGCACAACTTTCATTGAAAGCAGTTGATTTCAATCTATCGCTTTTTATTCCTAATTCCTTAATATTAATTTATCTACTCATTTTGTTAGTGAATTTTATACATTTTTTTTATATGCCCAGCTCACAAAAGTCTACTTTCCGCTACATATATTTAATAAAAGTTATTCCCATCGTGCCAAAAAAAAAAAGGTTATTTCTATCATCGCTTTTATATGATAGATTATCAATTTATCCTTAGTGGTTTTACCACATATTCATCTTAATTTTATCAATTCTACAATACTTTACTTCTTAATCAATCCCTGTTGAATGCTCAAATCTATGCGACTTAGGTTTGTCTACTTGCCTTTTTATAAAATTTACCTTATTGCATAATACTTGCAAAACATTTCTCATTTTAGTCTCAACTCTAAAAGTTATATCCACAACTACATCCCTAATCTTTCATAGAATAGATCCAATTTACTTCATCTGTTGCGTCTTGTTAACACCTTCTCCTTTAGTAATTATCCATTGATAATTCGTAAGACTATTAGAACAACATATCATATGCTTAATCTTTACTCTACTAAGTAGCCCTTTATTTTTGAAATGTTTTTTCATTATCCTAATTTTCACTAGTTATTTTTAGAAAAATGCCTTCTACCAGTCAAATTCTTATATGAACGACAACTAGTGGATACAAGTTTCATACTTTTTATCTGTTTAGAATAACTACTTTTTTGCTTTTGATCACTGCAAATTTACACTTTTGACTTAATTTGTTCAGAAGTGGTAGAATTGTGGCGTGTTGAGAAGATAGATGAAATCAAGAGATTGTCAGTTGCAAATTCAACCAAGGATAGCATTCCTTCAAAAGCAACGAGTATGAATGAAGATAGTTTCTAAAGTCCATCTGTTTTATTTTCCTTTAAAAGTCAATACATTCGGTGAAGAGAAAATTTTCAAAATACTCCCCTGACTATTTGCATAGGATTGTCTTAGTCCCAAAATCTATAAGAGTGCCAATTTAGTCCCCAAATAGTTTTGATATGGGCTGAAATAGTCATGGGGACTATTTCAGGGGACTATCTCAGCACCAGTTTAAATAATCTGGGGACTACTTTTAACATTTTTATAGACCCTGGGCTATTTCAGCACCCAATTAAACAATCAGAGCACTATTTTGACACTTTACTCATTTGGTGACATATTTAGTGTTGTATTCTTTACTAGATTAATTGAGGTTTCAATTGTTGATCTGTCTTCTCGGACACTTGATGAATCTTGTTACTTGCAGAGAAGCTGAAAATAGTTTTGGAACTTCATTGGCAGAAGTTCTTGGAGGGAATTGGTTTTTGGCTGCCTTCTGTTGTTACCAACACTTTTCTGGATGATAAACCTGATACTGCAGACGAGCTAGGTGTTTTTTTCTGCTCAACATAATTTTTTACTTCGATAGCATTTATTATTTAGGCACAATGATGATATTTTCGGTCACTTACATAAATACCTCTCAAATTTTTTGTATTTACATATCTAACACCTAAACTTTAATTTTTTTATTCATAACACCCAAATCTTTCATATCACACAAAAAATACCATTATTTTAATTGTTAATAGGTGAAATACATCTTTTCATGCATGGGTAAGGTGACATATATGTAAAAATTGAAGTTGTTAGATATGTAAGTACATAAGAATTGTGTGATATGCATGTATATCTTCCTATTATTTTCCTTGGTATGATCCGATTATCGTGTTAGCCTACTGCAGAATGTGCATCTTATCTCGTCTTTCTGGCATAAATTTGAAAATTTCCAATCCTACTCAGTTATTACTGTTTTATTTTACATATTTTTATTTGACAGAAGAAGAAATTATACCCGGCCGGTCAATGCCACCCGAATGTCATACTGAACTGCATACTGATTATGCTGGCGCTGCTGTGAGATGGGGCCTTACTCACCACACAGAAAGTGCTGCAGACTGTTGCCAAGCTTGCCTGGACCAGGCCAAAAGTGCAAAACCCGGAGGAATGAAATGCAATATCTGGGTTTACTGCCCATCAGAGTATGGATGTTATTCTCCAGACATTTATGAACATAAACATCAAGAATGCTGGCTTAAACAGGTATGTTGTCATTATTATTTTTCAACTTCTTAAAACGTACATTCTATATTCTTTGTTTTATTATTGCTAAGCCTCCTATGATGCAAAACTTAGAGTTTATTTTCGTTGGAAATACAAGCTGTGTGATTTGAGAGAAAAATTGAGAGAGTTTTTATCTAGTTGTTTTAGTTTTTTTTTTTTTCTTCTTTTTTTTTTATGTAGGGTTTTTAATTTTTAATTTTATTTTTGCGAAATTTATGTAGACACCACACAATTCTTATTTATTTACATATTTAACTCCCAAAGTTTGATATTTAGGCTTATAACACCTTGCTGTCAAATACTTTTGCATGAAAATGTGTATTTCACTTTTTAAAAGATATGGTTGTTATATTTTTGATGCAATATTAATGATTTGAGTGGTATTCATGTAAATATGAATGTTTAGGTGTTAGATATGTAAATACATAAAATTTATGTGTTATGTATGTAAAAGCCCCTTTCTTTTAAATAAAGTTCACTAATGATATTTTTTATTGTGGAAATAATTTTATTATTTGAATTATCTTGGAACCTTTGTTTCTGTTCTTGATAAGATTTGTGCTTTGGACTTCTACTACTATGTTCAGCGGCCTTTAGCATGCAAATGTTGGTTCTATTTTCAAAAGATTTTTGCTTTATTTTATTCTTTTGGGCCGTGATATTTCAAGCAGAGTTTTTAGGGAACTTTAAGCCTTTTGTAGTTGATCGTTTGGGTGATATTTTGTTATTTTGACCTACAAATTTATTTTGTGGTTTGGTGTTGTTGGCTTCCATTATTGAGACCCAAGTCTCGGATGCAAAAAGTGGAGGGTTGTGTTAGGTATTGACAACCAATGTAAATTTTATTTTTCAAAATCATGACATGAAGCCTTTAATTATTATATCAATGCTAGGGCATCCTCTGAAAGTGACGTTTTTTAAGACATGAGTACAGTGAGAAGTGAGTAAGGGTTGTTGTACTCGTGTCGGGATGTAGTGTTAAATAAGTAAGAGTTCTCATATTATAGATGAATGCAAACAAAGAAGTTAGTCAATCAAAGTAATATTAGGATAGAAACTGAATGAGTTGGTGTTTAAACTTTGGTATTCAGGTAAAAATTTTACTAGAGATGATGTTTGTATAATTATATATAAGAGTTTGAAAGATAGTGCTAGAAAAGTTAATATAATTGAAGATAAGATTATAACTCTAAAGTTTATTGTTGCTATTAAGATTCTTAATATTATATGTTTTTATGCTCTCCTTAAGTAGATTTAAAAATATGTTTAAATAAAAAATTTTGGAATGACCTAGAAGAATTAATACAAATGATACATCTCATTTTTATTTGAGAAGATTTAAATGAATATGTTCGTAAAATTATAGAACATTTTAAGTATTCATGATGACCATGATTTTAGAATGATTAATGAAGAATGGAGAGTCATATTTGATTTTGCTTTAGTTTATAATTTTATTATTGTTAATAAATTTTTTTAAGGTTGTGCATTTTGCATTAATGTTATTACTTTATTTAAGAACTAATAAAACACAAATTGATTTTTTTTTTTTTTGAGAAACATAGATTGTTGAGAGTGTAAAAATTATACTGTCATTTCAAGTCAAAGTTTAAGTGACCAATATCGATTATTAGTTTTGGATTTTAAAATGAATGATTGAAAAACTAAAATTACAACAAAATATTATTTTAGAGTTAAAATATGAGCTCTTAAAAGACACAAATAAAATTTTTTATGGGTAACTTCAGGATCTTAAAATTCGAGATGTTCATGATGAAGCATTCTAATGCTACATGTGATAAAGTAATTAGTTCTATTATGCTGCGAAAGAGATGCTTGAATTAAATGAAAAAACTTTTATGAATAAAAATAAATTGTGATAGAACAATAATATGTAAGAAAAGATAAAAATAAAAAGTTTTGTTATAAAAATTAGTTTATCTGTAAAAGCTTGTAGAATTGAGAAAAATATAAGGTAACTCATAGGGAATTTAAGAGATCAATTTGTGATGTTAATAATTTTACTTTTAATAATATTTATAATAAATTAAATACTAAAAAGAGTGAAAAATATATGTATAAACAAGTCAAACAAAGAGATAAAAAATATAAAATTTTAATTAAAGTAAAATGTATTAAAAATGAAAATAAAAAAGTACTTTTCTTTAAATGAGGATATTCAATATTGGTGTGTGAGATATTTTTGATGAATTATTCAATGAAAATTATGACAATATGATTTTTTTAGTGGTCTTAATATTGTAAATAATAACAATTTTTCATTTCTATCATCACATTAGCAAAATACAAGTCAAAGGGGCTTTAAAGAAAATTAAGTTTGGAAAAATAATTGGGCTTAATGATTTTTCAATAGAAGTA
>JXCR01100596.1:9021-27305 GCA_002079205.1 Phalaenopsis hybrid cultivar | reverse complement strand
AGAAACAACCTGCATATCTAAGTATTCCAAGCATGAAACAGTTCCAACAGATATTTAAACAAGAGTGATGCCTCATGAAGAGTTAAGCCAAGCTCTCAAAACAAGATACCAAGCTTTCCCAAACTAAATAAATTCTCTTATAACATATATTTCAAGCCAAGGGAAGCCACAGGAAGCCCAAGCCGAGCCCCCAAACATGCATACAATAGTAAAATGCACTCCCTAGCATGCATCAAAGGCCAAATAACCTCTCTNAAACGAGTCGAACACGATCAGTGATATTTTTTAACGAGTTGAATACGAGCTGAGCCTAGGCTCGCTCGTGTTTGGCTCGTTTACAACCCTACTTGCATTGGACCTCTCTGTAAGTCTCCGACCCATCTTACATTGGTGTATATTTCTACCTCTCTAGTTTTGGCTTTCTAAAAAATTAATCCATAAACAACCCATCTTACATAGGTGTAGATTTCCACCTCTAGTCTGGCTTTCTCAAAAATTAATCCATAAACAGGAAACTTGTTGAGAAACCTCAGAATCCTATGTACCAATTTCAAATGTTCTTTATTTAGGTTATTCATATGTTGACTCACAATACTGATAGTGTATGCAATATTTAACATAGTATGTGAGGATAGATAAATTTTCCTACCAAGTTTTGAGGTATTCTCTTATTCACATATATACTCTCTTCTCTCTCCCCTGTTAGATTTATTGTTTGGATCCATTTAAGTATCAACAGGTTTGCATTCAATCGTTTCTGTCTTCTTTAGTGGTTTTAGGATATGTTTTCTCTGTAATATTATAATGCCATTCTTGGAATTGGTTATTTTCATATCTAGAAAAAAATCTCATGGTTCCTAGGTCCTTGATTTCAAACTTAATGGAAAACAATTTTTTATCTAAGGATTTTTTTCATCATCATCAGTAAGAATCATATCATCCAAATATATTCTCAATGCAACAATAATCCTGAGTGTATTTTATGAACAATGTATGATCAGTTTGACCTTGAGATTATTTATTAGATCTCATAATTTTAATAAACTATTCAAACCATGCCCTTTGTCACTACTTAAGTCCATAGAGAAACTTCATGAGTTTGTATATTAGGTATTTGTTGGAATCATTCTGAGGTTTAGGTGGTATCTTCATGTACACTTCTTCTAGTTCCTCATTTAGGAAGATATTTTTTATTTCAAATTGATGCAGTGCTCATTGTTTGCTAACTGTCACTGAAAGGAGAACTCTGATAATGTTCTGTTTGGAAACCGGTGTGATGATCTCCTGATAGCCAATCCCATAGGCTTTGAGTGAAACCTTTTGCACTCAGTCTGACTTTGAATCTCTCAATACTCCCATCAGCTAGGTATTTGTTATTAAACACCCATTTGCATTCAACTGACTTGTTATCCTGTGGGAGTTGAGTAAGACCGCGTTTTGCTATGCTTTAGTGTTTGAAGCAACTGCTTTCTTCCATTCTGGATTTTTAAGAGCTTCATGAATAGATTTAAGAATTTGTACACTAGCAAGGTTGGATGTAAAGGATTTATAGGATGAGAATAACTTCACTCAAGTTACATAATTTTAAATTGAGTATCTAGTGTAATTTTTCTTGTTATCAGCACCAAAAGAGGAAAGGGATAACTCATGAGTACTAGACTCCTCACCCAAAATTTTAGGTGAACGTGAACATGGGTTTTGGTTTGAGCAATTTTGTCTTTGCAAGTTGTCTTTCTCCTACTCGAGATTTTCTCTTCTTGTGTACACATGAAGTACTTTGTTATGGGCTTCAGGTTTGGTTGGTTGGACATCCTCAACAATAGGGTTGTCCAAATGACTCGTTGTTCGCAAATGGTTCATGTTTGGCTCGATAAGAAGCTTGTATTTGATTCGTTTGCTAAGCAAACAAGTCGAACACGAAATTTTTTTTGCGCTCTATATATAAACTAGCCGAACACGAACAAGGATTTGTTCATTCTTATTCAATTCATATTGACTCGAAATAATTAAATTATATATATGTGTGTGTGTATCAAATTGATGAGTAGTATTTTAAATAATTTAATTGTCTAGAAGACTACAAAGATTTGTAATCAAATAAAATTATTAATTAAAAAAATAGAATAAAAAAATATTAAATTCTATTTAAATGATGTTTTAGCATAAATAAAAGTCTTAAATCTTGCCCCTGCCCTTAACATCTTACAGTTGTGTGACTATGGCTGTTAAAACAGTTCTTTGTTTACGAACAACTCCTGTTTGACTTGCTATGCAAACGAGTTGAGCACGAACAAATTTTTTGTGTTCAAAATATAAACGAGCCAAACACGGACAATGATATTTTTTAACGAGCTTAACACAAGCTAAGCTGAGGCTAGCTCGTGTTCAACTCATTTACACCCGTACTCAACAAGGATATGAGTGCTTGGCGGAAGAGGAGTAGGTTGTGAGGCCATGTAAGTGTCATCAAATGCACCATAAATTTGATATTTATTTTCACTTTCCCCATGAACATCATATTTGGGGTAGTCAAATTAATTATAAGAAATAAATATCATTGAAGTTTTAGTATCTTCTGGCAACAAACGAATAATACTTATACCCATTTTTGTTGAAGGCACACTCAAGGAAAATACACTTGTTTTAAGGTAAAGTTTCGTGCGATTTGGGGAATAGATGCGAACAAAGGATACACAATAAAAAATTTTAAAGTGCTACAGTAAAAAAGAATGCTCTGATGTGAGGATAGTTAACCATTAAGACATGAAGTGGAGTTTTGAAGTTAAGTATTCGACTAGCCATTGGATTGATAAGCTATGATGGAGTAAGAACTGCTGCCCTTCAAAAATATTTTGGAACTTGATGAGAGATCATAATTGAATGGATGCCTCAAGGAGATGTCTGTTTTTCCTCTCATCTATCTCATTTTGCTATGGGGTATTAATACATGAACTCATATGGAATATTCCATTTTTTGAAAGATATGATCCAGGATGATGTTGAAATGTTTCTTGATATTATTAATTTTGAGGATCCGAATCTAATGTGATAGTCAGTAAACGAGACAAATCATCTAGCCCAAATTAGGTTTTTCACCTTGAATGATTCCTAAATTTCTTTGTAGATAATGAAAAAAGAATGTGAGGGTTTATACTAAATCATGGGATAAATATTTCTAGTGAGTTTGACAAGTTAATAAATCTCACAATGATGAGAATTAGATTATTATTGATAAGCAAATGAGGATATAACTTTACAACATATCTGAAATTAGGATGAAGCCATAAAATGACATGTTTTTCGACAAACATAGACTCAACAGACTCAGAAATTTGAGGAAAAATGGAGGTGAGATCACTAGTGCGTTTAGACAGATTTTTTTTTGGGAAGGTATAAGGCTTGATGCATTTCAGTACTACCAATTACCCTTCCCGAATTGAGGCTGCCGCTTGATGGACTGCTGCTTGCTGCTAACCTTTGAAATGCTAGCTGGATGGGCTGGGAAGGATCAACAAGTAGGGAACAACAAGATCCAACTGCTCTGCTTGCAGCTTGCACAAATCCAAGAAGAAGACCCTGCAGGGAAACTGGCAGGAGATGATCTCTTGTGGGAGAAGAATCCTTGTCTGGCTGGTGGTCTGCAGGGATTCTGGAGGGAGAAAAAACAAGAATCGGGGAGGGCCTGCAGGGGCCATTTGGGGCCTTCCGGGAAAGTAAGAGGGAGTTGAGGAGGGCCTGCTAAAAGAGAACCACGGTTTGTTTTCATGCTCTGCTACCTTGTTGAAAAACAAACTTTGGGAGGAAAAATTATATGCTTTTATTATTCACACATAAGGTATATATATAGTGATATCGGTCCCTTTTTTCAAATATATCTAATCTAAATTTGAGATGGAAATAATTTTGAAATAAACATAAAAAAATATAAGTAGTAAGAGAAAACTAATTAAGCAGTTATCAAAGTTGTTTCCAATTAAATTCCTCTATCTTTGAGGTGGCTTGTCAGCCCACCATGGAAAGGAGGCAGTAACATTCCTAACTTTCCACAGAATGATATTTTTTTAGTTTAGCTGCTTGGATTTCGTTTTGCATTGTGGGCTTGCTTTGCGGTTGTGGTTAACTTGCAGTAGCAATCATGGCTAGTGGTAATTTCTGATTCTATGTAGAGGTTAGGAATTTTGTTAATTGATGAAAATATATGACTCTTTTTTTGTTAATAGAAAAGATAGCTTATAAGGATATTTGATCTTAACATATCATAAATAATTATTATTTTTGGTGATTTGTGGGCTATAAATTGGATTCCTGAGTTATGTTTAAGCTATTAAGGATTGTGTATTGTAATATGAATCCAACTTTTCTTCAATTCTTATGTGTGTTCTGGTTGGATGTGTTCTTTGAGTGCTTTATAGTTGTTGACGATTACTTTTGGGGGCGAGCCCGCTTGTACTGGCATTCTCTTATACCAGCATGAGGCTTGGCTCTTCCTTTAGGGTGATTTATATTCTTATTCTTATTTTAATTTGTTTAGTGGTTAGTTTTTTGCAGGTAATTGAAATTTTCTCAATTTGGATGGTACTTAATTTTATTTTCAGTACAAACTTAATAGTTGCCAAAATCTTATGTTTATTCTTTATTTTTCTTTTGAAATTTTAGATTTTGATGACTATTAAATTATTATTTGGAACAAGCAAAGTTTGTTTGTTATTTATACATTAAAAATTACTTGTTTTGCTAATGCCAGTAGTTAACAACTCATATATTGTAATTTTATGTGTTTTTATTGTGAATCATATTATAGGTTACCTTAGTAACGATAGGCCCTTAATTATTTACATCTACATTTACTGCACACTTTATTTCTTTTGGTTTGCAATGCAATCTTGTAATGTTTCTGGTTCCTTTGATCATTTGGCTGCATATGCTAGAAAAGCCTCGTCAGCATCGGTTTTCATATCGGCAATTTTTGCTACAGTTTGTATCTCACGTCTTTTTAGATCGGATTCCTTTTGGGTTACTTTGACAAAACCGTCCATTTGGGGTTAAAGATTGGAATCTCGTTTTGAGTTGATGCTGCAATATGAAAGGTTTTAAAATTATACCTTGATAGAACTTTATCATGCAATATTAATTATTGCAAAATGTATTATTTTGTATTTGAGAAGTCAGTGGTAAGATGCTTTATTTCTTGGCCGCTTGTGTTTATTAAAATTTTGAAATCTCAGATTCTGCCTCTATAATTTCAGGACAATGAATTCAATTAAACAGCAAATTTGAAGCATTAGTTTGTCTCAAATTTTGTGCTGCATATCTTTTTTTGGAAGATTTACTTACACCACTTAATTTCTATATATTTCCATATCTAACACCTAAAATTTAATTTTTACAAATATACCACTCTTTCTATGCATGAAAAGGTGTATGCCACTTTTTAAAAGTTAAAGTAGTGGTATTTTTGATGTGATACGAAAGAATTGGGTGTTATAAATGTAAAAGGTAAAGTTTAGGTGTTAGATATGTAAATAAATAGGAATTGGGTTANACAAATATACCACTCTTTCTATGCATGAAAAGGTGTATGCCACTTTTTAAAAGTTAAAGTAGTGGTATTTTTTATGTGATACGAAAGATTTGGGTGTTATAAATGTAAAAGGTAAAGTTTAGGTATTAGATATGTAAATACATAGGAATTGGGTTGTATGAATGTAAATGTCCCTATCTTTTTCTTAGCATATTAGATATAACTTCTCAGTATACTCTAACGTCGATGAATATTCCCGAACAAGAATAACAAGAATACCAAGAGATCTCAAGGATGATAATTTAGGCTTTATTTGGTTAGGCTTCTTCTTTGAGAAAAGCCTATTAAAAATTGTTTTTACAAAAGCCGATTTTTATAGTTTGATAGAAGTTACGGCTTGAATTGGCGAAAAACTGGATTTTTTAAAAACGTTTCTAAAAAATAAACTACATAACTAAACAACTCATCAAGTGAAGAAGAAACTGTTTTGGAAGCGGGAAGCAACCTGAAAGTTTCGTCAAACGAGCCGTCAGATTAAAATTAGGGCTTTCTTTTTAAAATCATAAATATTGTTCAGACAAACTGAGTACTATTACCTGGTTACTGATCTTTCTACTTGTGCTTATAGTTGTCTTTATCTTCTTCATAGCTTTATCCTCGTTACCAAGTTTTGTATGGTTATCCATTTCCAATTTTTCCTATTAGGAAGATTTTCAATATTGGTAGCTCTTATTCTCCAACTTAGATTTTGTAGATGAGAACTTTTTTTTTTTANATTTTTACAAATATACCACTCTTTCTATGCATGAAAAGGTGTATGCCACTTTTTAAAAGTTAAAGTAGTGGTTTTTTTGTTGTGATACGAAAGATTTGGGTGTTATAAATGTAAAAGGTAAAGTTTAGGTGTTAGATATGTAAATACATAGGAATTGGGTTGTATGAATGTAAATGTCCCTATCTTTTTCTTAGCATATTAGATATAACTTATACTCTAACGTCGATGAATATTCCCGAACAAGAATAACAAGAATACCAAGAGATCTCAAGGATGATAATTTAGGCTTTATTTGGTTAGGCTTCTTCTTTGAGAAAGGCCTATTAAAAATTGTTTTTACAAAAGCCGTTTTTTATAGTTTGATAGAAGTTACGGCTTGAATTGGCGAAAAACTGGATTTTTTAAAAAAGGTTTCTAAAAAATAAACATNTTAAAAATTGTTTTTACAAAAGCCGATTTTTATAGTTTGATAGAAGTTACGGCTTGAATTGGCGAAAAACTGTATTTTTTAAAAACGTTTCTAAAAAATAAACACGATAACTAAACAACTCATCAAGTGAAGAAGAAACTGTTTTGGAAGCGGGAAGCAACCTGAAAGTTTCTTCAAACGAGCCTTCAGATTAAAATTAGGGCTTGCTTTGTAAAATCATAAATATTGTTCAGACAAACTTTGAGTACTATTACCTGGTTACCGATCTTTCTACTTGTGCTTATAGTTGTCTTTATCTTCTTCATAGCTTTATCCTCGTTACCAAGTTTTGTATGGTTATCCATTTCCAATTTTTCCTATTAGGAAGATTTTCAATATTGGTAGCTCTTATTCTCCAACTTAGATTTTGTAGATGAGAATTTTTTTTTTTAGAATATTACATATTCCTTGGTAGTGTTTTGCCTGATTAAACTTGATCCGAATTCTCTATTTTGACTAAAGGTTGGTGATAATGTGGGTGATTGTGCTGCTCGAGGAGCTGATCTTTTTGAGAGCATAGCTGCAGAAATCATCAGTGCAATGATACTCGGAGGAACAATGGCTCAGCACTGCAAAATTGAAGGTAAAGATTGTCTGCAAATAATTTTTTGTTAAGATTTTATATGTGACTGCTCTTCTCTGGCTTTCTCTGCATTGATGCAAGGCTATGCTTATTATTCTATCCTTTTTAGAGAAAAAGAATCCTCTTCTTTCTTATATCTTTCTGCAAAAGAAAAGTCTGAAAATACTCTTTACCTCTGATTTATGAGTCAATTACTTTGTTCTAAGAAATAGTCAACTGCCTTGGAACTCCTTTCTCTTTGTTTTCAAAAGTTGCACTTAATTGTTAATTCCTTAAAATACAGATCCATCAGGGTTTATCCTATTTCCTCTTGTTGTCCATTCTTTTGACCTTGTGGTATCTTCTGTTGGAATTCTCTCAATTCGTGGAACACGTGAACTTGGATCTAAGGTTCCGGTAGAAGATCCTATGGCAATTCTCCAGAAAGGCTATTCTATCACAATAGTGTTAGCCGTTATAGCTTTCGGAGTGGTAAATTTTCATAATATTTTTCTTACATCTTCTTTCCTAAATATGTCATTGCATTTTATGTTTGTTGAGGGTTTCATTTTGACAGTCTACTCGGTGGCTTCTTTATACCGAACAAGCACCGTCCGCATGGTTAAATTTTGCATTATGTGGATTGGTGGGCATTATAACAGCTTATGCTTTTGTGTGGATCTCCAAATATTACACAGACTACAAGCATGAGCCTGTACGAACTTTAGCACTTTCAAGTGCTACAGGGCATGGAACTAATATAATTGCAGGTGTAAGTCTTGGCTTGGAATCCACAGCTCTTCCTGTTCTCGTGATTAGTTTAGCCATCATCTCAGCATATTGGCTTGGGCAAACATCTGGCCTGATGGATGAAAATGGGAACCCAACTGGTGGCCTTTTTGGTACAGCGGTTGCTACGATGGGAATGCTTAGCACTGCAGCTTATGTTCTTACCATGGACATGTTTGGGCCAATTGCTGACAATGCTGGTGGAATTGTTGAGATGGGACAGCAGGTATTATTGTTGCGCTTAATCATTGCTATGTTGCCTGAGATTCTACAAGTTTAAATCGTTGTTACATCGATGTTTTTCATTCCCCTGTTTAAAAATTTAGGCCTTGTTCGGAGGAGTTTTTTAAGTGCTTTCTGCTCTACAGAAAATTAGGAGTCATTTATTTTTTGAGTAAAGTGCCAAAATAGTCCGTTGACTATTTACATTGTGCCATTATAATCTCAGAGTCTATAAAATGTCAAATTAGTAACACTTTTCTAGTTTCTGAAACTAAAATGGCCCTTTGCTAATGTCTGGGGGACCATTCTGACACTATTCTCTTTATTTTTTGTTTGGTTTTTAATACGTTTACATACCATGTCAAAGAGCACCTTATGTATAAACTTTTGTAAAAACCAAAGCTCCGCCAATTGAAACCTTAGTCTGCAATCTTACAGTCTGATTTATCGGTACTGTCTTAACTTCTGTTCATGATAGAATCTAATGATCTTTATTTACATTTTTTGTCGGACAAAATAATGTTGCAAGCCTGAGAGTGTTCGAGAAATAACAGATGTGCTTGATGCTGTGGGCAACACCACCAAGGCTACTACGAAAGGTTTTGCCATTGGGTCTGCTGCGCTCGCTTCTTTTCTTCTTTTCAGTGCATATATGGATGAAGTAGCTGCATTTTCTCACCTCCCTTTTAAACAGGTAATGACATTCAGTACTCAGCCATGTGCCTTTTCAGCAAAATGCCGCCTTTAGGTCCACATTTGTTTCTAAATCAATTTTTTTTGCAGGTGGACATTGCAATCCCTGAGGTTTTTGTTGGTGGTTTGTTAGGTTCAATGCTTATATTTGTATTTAGTGCTTGGGCATGTGCGGCCGTTGGAAAAACAGCTCAGGAGGTTGTTAACGAAGTCCGTAGACAGTTTATCGAGAGGCCAGGAATTATGGTGCGTGATAGCTGCCTTTTGGTCATTCTTTAAAACTGTTTTCATCATGCATCGGCAACTTAAGGAAGATTTACATACATTCCACTCAATTCCTTTGTATTTACTTATCTAACACCTAAACTTCAATTTTTACATGCATTTCACCTTACCACGCATGAAAATGTGTATATCACTTCTTAATAGTTAAAATGGGGGCATTTTTTATGTGATATGAAAGATTTAGGTTGCATAAATATAAAAACTACAGTTTGGATTTTAGATATTTAACTAAATAGGAATTTGGTGTTATGTATGCAAATGCCCCTATATTCAATTGTTCTCTGTTACAGGAATATAATGAGAAACCAGATTATGGCCGTTGTGTTTCGATTGTGGCGTTTGCATCTTTAAAGGAAATGATAAAACCGGGTGCTTTGGCAATTGTCTCACCTGTTGTAATTGGTCTGTCTTATACTTTTCACTGCTTTCCTTATTGAAACAATAAACTTACCGTCGATACCCTTTGATAAGATATATTTTCTAAATAATCAAACTACCGGCCTGCAGGGTTTCTTTTCAAAATGTTGGGTCAGGTCACCGGTCAGCCACTTCTTGGTGCCAAAGTGGTGGCATCTCTGCTTATGTTTGCAACAGTGGCCGGCATACTTATGGCTCTGTTCCTAAATACCGCTGGAGGTGCTTGGGATAATGCCAAGAAGTTCATTGAAACTGGTGCACTCGGTGGTAAAGGTAGCGATTGTCACAAGGCAGCAGTTACTGGTGATACGTAAGCTTTTCGTTCCATACTTTTCTCGGCGCTTCATCAAGTATTCATGTGTTGGAATTTTGATAGTTTGCCTTATTTTTCAACTTTGTGGATATTTTTGCATCTTGCCTACGAGGTTTTGCATATTGTGTCAGTAAGGAGAAATTTAATCAGCCGTTTTGAAAGAGCCGCACTTTTTTATAGACTAGATAAACATTGAAATCTTCAGTTTATTATTTTGGAAGATTTGCATACATACCCATGTAGAGGTGTCAAAAATTTACCCGACACGCCAACTCCACCCAATCTCGACTCTAAAAGTTCGGGTTGAGGTTCACTTGAATAATTACTGGGTTGTGTTAGGGTTAGGAATCATAATCTGTTTAATTTTTCAGGTCAGCTTCGGGTTAACCGCCAACCTGAAATGGAATTGAAACTATCCCACTAACCCAAATTTGACGCAAACTTTACCCAACAACCCAAATTGAATCCGAGATTGACTCGAAATCGAACCAAATAGCTATTATGAATTATGTTAAACAAGTTATATGGGTTGGGTTCGGGTTAACGGGTTGCAGGTTGGTCGAGATCGGGTTGGACTTTCTAAACCATTTAATATTCAAGTAGGGCTCGAGTCAATCAGTTTCGGATCGGTCAATTTCGATTCAGACCCTAACCTGACCTGTGAACTTGAATTGACACGCCTAATACCATGTATTTACATATCTAACACCTAAATTTCAATTTTTACATATGCTACCTTACCTATAAAAAAAAAAAAGGTGCATCTCACTTTTTATTAGTTAAAATAGTGGTGTTTTTATGTGATATGAAAGATTTGGTTGGCATAAATGTAATCAATGTTTCTGTGTTAGATATGTAAATACATAAGAATTGGGTGGTATGCATGTAAATGATACCAGAGTTAACTCAAACTACAATAAGAAAGCATATTTTATCACGCCAAAAATAATGGCTTACAATTAAGACTCAAAACAGGAAAGAAAATACAACTCAACACTAATCTCAGGCTTGGGCGGAGTGGGATAGCCATTGAGCAGCAGTGAGAGGGTCTAAGATAGGTGGCGGCAGGCAGGAAGAGGGTAAGCAGGTTTGCAGTTGCAGCAAGAGGTAGAGGGGGTTGCGGTTGTAGCTGGGAGTAGCTATGGGGGTTGCGGTGGTTGTAAGGGTCAAGGTCTGTAGGTGGCTGTGAGCAAAAAGGGGAGGGGGAGGGGGAGGTGTAGGATAGCGGCAATAGGGGTTGTTGTATGGTAGGTTGGCAGGTTGGAGCCGTGGATGGTAAGAAAGGAGCAGCGGCAGTTAGAAAGGTTGTATGGGGGTAGTTACGACACTTAGCACGTAGAGGTGAGAGGGAAGGTGGGCAACAGTAGCAAGGAGGAGGGCAGGGGATTGCAGAAACCATGGGAGGGTGGCAGCAACTTATTTAGGGTTGCTGATTTTGAAAACCAGCAGGGAAAAATTAGAGTTTTGTCAAATTTTGGCTATGGTTTGGTGGGTGCTAAGAAACTCTGTGATTGGACTAGGATTAGGCTAGTTATAATACTAATTGATACTGGAGTTAACCCAAACCCAATAGAGAAACATATATAATTATGCCAAAAACGTGGTTATACTCAAGACTCAAAACAAAAAAGAAACTATAACACAACATGAATCTCTGGTTACGGCTGGACGGGGCGNCAGGGGATTGCAGAAACCATGGGAGGGTGGCAGCAACTTATTTAGGGTTGCTGATTTTGAAAACCAGCAGGGGAAAATTAGAGTTTTGTCAAATTTTGGCTATGGTTTGGTGGGTGCTAAGTAACTCTGTGATTGGACTAGGATTAGGCTTATAATACTAATTGATACTGCAGTTAACCCAAACCCAATAGGGAAACATATATAATTATGCCAAAAACGTGGTTATAATCAAGACTCAAAACAAAAAAGAAACTATAACACAACATGAATCTCTGGTTACGGCTGGACGGGGCGGGCGGAATAGCTGCTGGGCAGCTTTGAGAGGTCTAGGATCGGTGGCAGCAAGGTGGAAGAGGGTAGGCAAGTTTGCGGTTGGAGCAACAAGAGGGAGGAGGCTGCGGTTATAGCTGGGAGCAGGTATTGGGGTTGCAGTGATTTTAAGGATCAAGGTTTGTAGGTTGCTGTGAGCAGGAAGGGGAGGGGGAGGTGAAGGATAGAGGCAACAGGGGTTGCCGTATTGTAGGTTGGTAGGCTGGAGTTGTGGAGGGTAGGGAAGAGAGCAGCGGCAGTGAGGAAGGCTGGTGTTTGTGTGGGGTTGGTGGTTGTGGGGGGCAGTGTGTGGTGTTGGCAGCGAGCAGGGAAGGGTGGTAGCAAGTAATAAAAGGAATGATACACATCACCTCAGGGCAAGTTGTAGTCAGAGCACCTTCTCGCCGTTAGATACAATCCTAGAAGGGAAAACGGGACGTCGGATGCTATTCAAACATAAATCTCAAAGCAACTAACCCTAAAACAGAAAATAACACATATNAGAGCACCTTCTCGCCGTTAGATACAATCCTAGAAGGGAAAACGGGACGTCGGAGGCTATTCAAACATAAATATCAAAGCAATTAATTCTAAAACAGAAAATAACACATACATTTAGTAGATAAATAGGAAGGGGATGGTCCCTCCCCTTGGGCAGCACCCTGGCCCTGAGCATATGGCCACCCTCCCCGCTATGGCCTCCTGCTGAACTGGGTTCAACAAGCCTTCCCCTGGTTCAGCCCTTGGTCAGTTCAGTCCCCTAGCACCGCATCAGGTAATTCCCTGTTAATTTATCTTTCGTAAGAATAACTGAAAAGGAAATGGTAATGGATTTTTATTGATCGAAGATTCAACTTCCATTGAGACCTAATTCAGTATTGGACAAATGGTGAACTTGCTTCAAAGCCTGCTCTATGGCTTTCTTATTTTCAGTTTCTTTGATGGTTGACATTTTCTTGAGAATTGTATTTATATTTTGCTATGGAATGCACAAATTTTTTAAACCAATAATCCGGCAACATGATTGCGAGCTTCAGAACAGTTTCTGCTGCTCATCGTTGACAATTTATCATTGCGACTGAAACATTTTTGACGCATTGTGTAAATATTTTTGTTATATTTCTATTTTTATCTTTTTCTTGTAGTTCAATCATTGCTCTTGTAGATCTGAAACCATCCACCCATTAATGTTAGTGTCATTAACATTCATTTGTTAAAGTAATATTCATAAAAATGGCTTTTTAATTTTGAAGCAATGGAAGTTTTAACTGTGTTTATTTAGTCTTAACACGCAGGAATATGGGACATATAATTCTTACGTATTTACATATCTAACACCTAAACTTTACTTTTTTACATTTATAGTACCAAAATCTTTTATCCCACATAAAAAACACCACCATTTTACATACCACCCAATTCCTATGAATTTACATGTCAAGCTCCTAAACTTCACCTTTTATGTTTTTGCCTCCCAAATCTTTCACAGTACATAAAAAATACCACAATTTAAACTTTTAACAGGTGAAACAAACATTTTCATGCATGGGTTGGGTGGTATAAATGTAAAAATTAAAGTTTGGGTGTTAGATATGTAAATATATAAGAATTGAGTGCTATTATGTATGTAAATCTTCCTACTATTCTGGGGCATGTAGATACATAACAGCCAATTCCTATGCATTTACTTAGCTAGCACCTAAAATTTGATTTCTACATGAATACCACCCAATTCTCATTTCACATAAAAAAACCCCACTATTTTAACTTTTAAAAAGTGACAACCCTTGGCATACATACGTAAAAGATAAAGTTTAGGTATTTGATATGTCAATACATAGGTATTGTGTGGTGTATGTATGTAAATCTTTCTTCTTTTTATTTTATGCAATGTAAATAATTATTTTTAACATGATATTCATCTATTCTTTCAGCGTGGGAGATCCATTCAAAGACACTGCAGGTCCTTCTCTTCATGTCCTCATCAAAATGCTTGCCACCATTACTTTAGTCATGGCTCCTCTATTTCTGTGACAGATCTTCTCCACATTTTCTTCAACCCACCATATTTTTCTCAATCCCTCATTACTGTAAATGCTCATTGGTTTCCACCAGAACAATTTTAGAACAAGAATGCCTGATCAGGTGCTAAGGTTTTGTTTTAACTCAAAAGCTTGATTATATGCAGAGTATCATGCTCTATGCTGCTAGGGATTGTCAAAAAAAAAGTTTTGATCTGCTTTTTGATCAATTATAATTGACTTTATAAATTAGCGGTTTGGATATTTCAATCTGTATTGATTTGTATGTAAAACATGAATATTTGATAAAATCTACGTTGCATGGTTCATCCTTGCTGGGAACGTTCTTCATTATGTTATTGCTTGATGAGACTGAGGGATGTAGAACATACCCACCCAAATCCTATGTATTTACATATCTAACACCTAAACTTTACTTGTTTTGCATTTGTACCACCCAAGTCTTTCATTTCGCATAAAAAAAAAAACCCCATTATTTTAACTTGTAGAAGGTGAAGTACACCTTCTCATGCTTATGTAAGGGGGGCATGTTTGTAAGAGTTGAAGTTTAGGTGCTTGATATGTAACTGTATAAGAATTGAATGGTATGTATGTAAATCTTCCTTTTATGTTATTTGCTTTATAGTATGCAAAATTTAAATCATGTGATTTGATGCAATTGTTATGGAAAATTTAAACATTTTTTAGAATATATAAAAAGAAAATTACACACTGCCAATGGTTTGTCTGAAGTCCTGGATGTGAAAAGTAGAGGTTGTGTTTGGTAGTCGATAGCTAGAACAAAATTTGTCAAAAAAATCATGGTATGAATCCTTTTAATCATTTTGTAAATATTAGGGCGTCCTTTGGAAATGACATGTTGTATGGCATGAATATAGTGAAAGCGTGCATGGGTCAATACACCGGTATTTGGGTGTAGTGTCAAATAAGCAAAGATTTCCACAGTACGGACGGATGCGGGTAAAGAAGCTAGTATATGAATGTTAGGATAGGTTCTTGGAATATATGTACTGTCATAGTTAAATTAATCTAATTAGTTGATATTATGATTTATAGAAAGATAAATATTTTATGTATTCAAAAAATTAAATGGTTCAAGTAAAAGTCGCACATGAAATGAAGTAATTTTATATATGAGTTTGAAATATAATATTGTAAAAATTAATAGAAATGGAGAAAGAATTATAACTCTTAAGATTGTTGTTGATGCTAAGATTTTTAATAGTATAAGTGCTTATACATTTTCAAGTATGTTCAAAAATAGATTCTAAAGATAAATTCAGGAATTAGTTCAAATGTTACATTTTGAAGGAAGAATTTTTTTTTGGAGGAGATTTAAATGGATATGTTGGTAGAGGGGTAGAAGTTTTAGAATTATTCATGATGGCTACGGTTTTGAAGTGATTAATGAAGAAGGTAGAGTCATATTAGATATTGCTTTAGCGTTTGATTTTGTTATTGCTAATACTTTGTTCAAGAAAAGAGATGAGCATATTATTACTTATAAGAATCGATCTAATAAAACACATTGATTATTTTCTTATGAGAAGAAGAGATCGTAAAAAAAATGTAAAAAATTGTAAGGTCATTTGAAGTGAGAATTTAAGTACCCTACGTTGATTATTAGTTTTGGATTTTAAAATGAGTTGTAAAATAAAAAATACTATGAATCATTGTCATAAAATTATACAGTAGTACTTAAAAAACACAAAAATATTTTTATGAGTAAACTTCAAGATTTCGAGATTTGGATAATCATGAAGAAGCAAATGTTATGTGGGATAAAGTAACAAACAATATTAAATAAGTGGCAAAACATGTACTTGGAGAATCAAAATGAAAAGTTTTTATAAATAAAAATAGTTGGTGGTGGAATAAAATGTGCTATCAAAGATAAAATATAAGTTATGTTATAAAAATTAGTTTAAATGTAAACGCTTAGAGAATAGGAGAAATATAAAATGGTCAATACAAAGCTTAAACGTACAATCTGTTATGCTAAAAATTCTACTTTTAGTGCTTTTATAATAAATTAGATATTAAAGATGGTAAAAAATATATGTAAAAATTAGCAAACCAAAGAGAAAATAAAATTAAATATTTAACTCAAATAAAGCATATTAAAGATGAAAATCAATTGGTGGTTTTTTTAGAAAAAAAATACAACATAGACGTGTGAGTTATTTTGATGAACTTTTCATTGAAGTTTCTGAAAATATGATCGACTCTAGTGATCTTAATTTTACTAATAACAATAAAAATTTTTTTATTTTTGTCGTCATTTTAGTAAAAAAGAAGTTGAGCAGACTATAAAGAAAATTAATGGTAGAAAGTCTGTAGGACCTGATGATATCTCAATTGAAGTGTGGAACTATTTAGAAGATTTGGGAGTTTCTTGGCTTACTAAACTCCTTAATATTATTTTAAAAATTAAAAAGATGTCTGACGGAGGAAGAGAATTTTGGTCCCTATTTTTAAGAATAAAATGAATGCACAATAGTGTGCAAATTATAGAGGAATTAAGTTGATGTGTCATACTTTACAAGTATGAGAGAGGGTAATTGAACATAGGTTAAGACTTATTACAAAGATTTCTCATAATCAATTTGGATTTATGCGGGGCAGGTATACTATGGAAGCTATTCATGTATTGAGAGTTTTGATGAAGTACATAGAGAATAAGAAAGATTTATATATGATTTTTATTGATTTAGAAAAAGGTTTACCATAAGATTTTAAGAGACATTTTTTTGAGAGATCTAGCGAAGAAAGGCATTGATATGACTTATATTCAAGTTATTAAAGATATGTATACTAGAGGTGTTATTTGTGTTCGAACAAAAGGAAGATTGACCAAATATTTCTCTATTTTAGTTGGATTACATCAAGGTCTGGCTTTACACCCATATCTTTTTACTTTAGTTATGGATGTTCTTACTGGACATTTAGAGGAGGATGTATCTTGGTGTATGCTTTTTCACTGATGATATCTTATTGTGGATAAGACAAGAGAGATTAGAGAAGGAGCTAAAAAAAACTTGAATTATGGAGGTCTACAATCGAGTCTAAAAGCCTTTGTTTGAGTATAACTAAAACTGAATACATGAAATATAATTTTAGTAGTAGTAGCTATACTGATAGAGTTGTAGCTATGAGGGATCAAATTATTAAAAGGTGTGAACGCTTTAGATATCTCGAGTATAATGTTCAAAGTGGTGGTGATATAGATGGGGATGTTATTAGTAGAATTTAAGTTGGTTGGTTGAAGTGGATGAATGCTTCGGGCCTATTGTGTGATAGAAAAGTACAGTTTAGACTGAAAGGAATTTAAAACGATGTTGGTGAGGCCTGCAGTGCTCTATGACACAATGTTGGCCCTTAAAAGAGAAGTATAAAATTAAGTTAAGTGTTGCTGAGATAAGAATGCTTAGGTGTATCAGTAGCTTTACACTTGGAGACAAAATGTTGGTGTAGCTCCTGTGCGGACAAAATTATGGAGAGCCGTCTTAGATGGTTTAGTAACATTAAACGTCAACCATCTGATGATCCGGTTAGGAGAGTAGATGTTTTGGATTCGACTTATGTTAGGAAAGGTAGAGGTATATCTAGAAAGACTTGGTAAAATTGTATTAAAAATGATCTTAATTTATTAGAATTAAATGAAAATATGATATTCAATAGGATGCAATAGAGAAGAAGGATTCATGCAGCCCTGTTTAGTGGGATAAAGACTTATTGTTGTTGTATATATAAAAATTATAATTTGAATATGAAATGAGAAAATTAAGCTTAAAATTTTGAGATGACAACATTTTTTTGAATAAAAATTTCATTTTAATTATTAATATGATTGTAAGAGTTTAATTATAATTAAAATATTTATTGATGATTTAATAACTAATATTACTTTAACACTTTAATATCTTTATTTTTGTATAATATCATGATTAGTGGAAGGAGAACAAGCAATGTGGCATGTTGCTTTATTCATCCTTTCATTGATCTTGTGCTTGTGAGAACATGCCAATGATCATCTACCCTTGCTTCATAGGTGTCTTACAATCCGATCCAATATCTCAAAGTTATGATGAGGATGATGCAAAAAATGAATGTAACTTTCATCATGAATTCATCAAGATGATTAAATTAAAAAAATGTTTTATAAAACAGAGAAAATTTGGTCACAAAAAGAAATATATATATATATATA
>JXCR01100593.1:0-11344 GCA_002079205.1 Phalaenopsis hybrid cultivar | reverse complement strand
GTAAGTTGTGTTTGTAGCATTGTTAGAGATAAAAATTGACTTTTCTATGCCAAAATGATGTCAAGGAAGAGTTTTGTGACAGTTAANTTTGGATAAATTGAATCATAGTGTTGGCTAGACAAATGTTGTTGATTGACTGGTTGAGATTGACAGAACAAAAAAAGGAAATTCAAAATATTTGCGTGACAAAATGATAAAGGAAAGATTGAGGAATAGTTGTATTAGAGAGGTTGTGGAAGTAGCATCAATTGAAGCTAAGGTATTGAAAAATAGACTTTCGATGGTTTGAACATGTATGATGTATAGTAGAAAATTCACCTATTTGTTAAATAAAATTAGTGTTGAAAGATAAGGGAAAAGGGTTAAACCCCCGATAATGTGGATAAAAGATGTCCAGAAGCTTACTTCTCTTGCTATACTTTAGTGCAAATGAATGATTAACTTCAATTAGTTAGGATATAGGTAGCTATGATGATTTTTGGTGTAGTGGCAGCCTTCTTTTAAAATTTTTTATTTTTGTTTTGTATTTTTCAAAATGTTTTTCTTTTAATGCATCCTGAATTTATATGCATTATTTTTAACCAAAATAATGTCAGTCTTAAGTTTTGTAAATTAAGACGTTTCATTTTATCATAGAATTAGATCAAGATAGACAAAATTTCATGTGCATCTTATGTGTGAGAGTAGCATCAAGCCTCTTGTTAGTTTTAAATTTCAAAGTTCTTAATACTGATGAGGTATTTATTATAAATTTAAATGAACCTATATACTCGGTAGCTATGGATGAACTCTTTCATGGGCTTTCCATTTGTCCTGTGAAAAATGGGGAAACATGCATATTTAATGCAACTAGGCTCTTGATTGCAAGATATTTGATATGATAATCATAGATTAATAAGATTGTGCCATATGGTGTTTGTTGGAAATATTTTAATGAACGACTGCATAAGTAAGATTATCCAAAAACTTTTTGTGCTTTCATAACTAATTGATCTTTGTATTATTTCCCTTGATTTTCTTGCAATGCAAAGTTATGCAACTAGTAGTGTCATGGGAAAACTAATTTTTAATAAACTATTGATTTGTTTGATTTAAAGATTTTTAGCATTTAGTGAACTTGTCATACAAAAAGATCTTTTTTAGTTTTTTATTTGGCTATATGAATTTGTTTATTGATATTTGTCAGGGACCATGCAACCATGTTTATTTTTTCAATTAAATTGTCTAAAAAATTTCATTTATCGACTATCATCATACATGAGATTGATTTTATACTAAAGAAATCCTTGATGGAAGACATCGTCAACTATGAGGCTTTTAGGATGTAAATATGTGAGAAGAAAATGGGTTACTAGATATAAAAGAAGCTGACATGAAATTTATGCTATTATTAAAAATAACTTTTCTCTATATAAATTGGCGTAAGCATTCAATTATAATGCAAATATTCTTCTTCATGATAATGTTCTTCCCAACCCAAGGCCACTACGTACAACTACATTTGGTGAAATGATCGATAGGAGTGCATCACCTCTACTTAAATATAATCCTGGTGTACAAGCAATAGATTCACCGTTGGATGTTGGAAGATCTAATTGAAATTACCTGAAGAGAACATGCTTTTCTGAAACAGGTGCTTCAACTTTGAATCATTTGATGCCTATAATTAATATTCTTGATACTAATGCATCGAGCAGTTTATCAAACTCTCTGTGTCCTGTTGCAAAAGTTGGAAGTTTTGGAGTATTTCTTGCCTTTCGAGATAATTTGTCGTACCTATGTTCACAATAATGTCACTTTTTGTGTTGCCATAACATTCCTCAAGAACTAAATTATTTTGACGAGAAATTTCTTGAAGTGCAACCTTGTCTTCCTTCATAGCTATGCAATCATTCTTTGATGCACTGGCTTCACTAAACTTTGATTTTTACACTTATACAACTTTATCCATACTTAAAAATTGTATTTCATTTAAATATAGTTTTCATAAACCAGTAATAGTGGTATATGTTATGATATAAATCATTTGGTGTTATAAATATAAAAAAAATAAAAGTTTAGGTGTTAGATATGTAAATATACCGAAATTGTGTGGCATGCATGTATAGGGAAAACACGGATGAAACAAGCTCTAAAGAATGAAACAAGCATTGAGAAATATTAGTCTGAACTTTCGTATAACAATACTTTATTAGAAGATTTACATGCATACCACACACTTCTTATGTATTTACAACCCGTAAGTCAAAATTGCGGCAATAAAAAACAAGTAATCATATAACTTAAAAAAATAAATTAGCATATCCTATACAAAAAAGGTTTTTTAGGATGTTATTTCAATGCATACTCCGTTAAAGGTCGAAAGGTTATTCGCTCCCATGATATTATTCAAAGAATTTACATTTATCAACAACTTTATCCTAGACAAAAATGGAGCACACAAAGGAATTAAAATCAATTTAACTAGGGTAATATTTGAATTTGGAATTTAATTTTTTTATCATTATCCTTGTTACTTTATTTTCTTAAAAATTGATTGATGGTTTGTATTGTAATTTAACTATTGATAAAGAAAATTATTTTGTAAGGCTAATTGAGTTCTATTTAGATCCTAATTATATAAAAAAGTTATTGAAGCTATATTTATGATCCAAAAATTACTCAATGCAAACTCAATATTGAACCAAAACAACAAAATTTTATTACTTTTCTTGTCCTAAAAAGTTTAGAACATTCATTTCATACAATAGAGTTGTATGTAAGAAAAAAACATGATGTCACTGGATAAGCTGCTACACAAGCTATATCTATAAAGCTGATTTTAAATCTAATAAAACACTATTAGCCTAAGTCCAATCATCTGAGTTGTTTCACATAGGGGAGTCCGAATGCGGCATACCACCTGATGGATCTTCGGTATTAAAATCAACAACATGATGGAGAGATTCATCAAATGGAGTGGGTTGTTCAACAAATATAGAAGGTTACTCGAAAGGATATATAATACCATGCTATAAAGGCATATCAAAACTAGCATGATGAGAAAAGTTGCATTCAACAGATGAATAATATTGGTCGGTTGGGGGAATAGATTGAGCAAATAGAAAATGTTGTACAAGTTGGTGGTAAATGTCTTGCTGGAAACACATATTGAAACGAGCAAAAGGAGGAATAGGCTGGTCATGAGAAGGAAGAGGTGGTGCAGGTGGAGAAGTTTATTCCAGATTGATTAGAAAAAGATTATCCTACTCCAAAAACATATTGAAATTAGCAAAATCATGAGGAAGTTGATCATAAGAAAGAGGATCCTGCTGCAAAGGAGTAGAAACGACGAATTGCGCAAGAAGTGGCTCCTCTTCGCTCGGAAGTTGACGTGTCAAATTCCTCTAGCCCTCTATCTTGGTTGCAATTTGCAAACTATTCCGTTAGGATATTGTGTTTTAACCCACTTGTTCTATTAGACGATAGTTAGAAGTCCTAGATCATAAGGAATTTTAACGTTCTATTGGACATATTTTTTTGTAAATTAAGGCCAAAAAATTAACACATCAACATGAAAATCAAACTGAAAGAGATCAGAGAGAGGCTGCACTTCCTCCAAGCCGATTCTTATACTGAGAATTTGGCACGTCAACTTTTGGGCGAAGAGGAGCTGCTTCTTGTGCAGTTCACCGTTTTCACTCCTTAGCAACAAGATCCTCTTTCTTATGATAAACTTCATCTTGATTTTGCTAATTTCAATATGTTTTTGGAGCAGGATTATCTTCTTATGATCAATCTAGAACAAACTTCTCCACCCGCACCACCTCTTTCTCCTCATGACCAGCCTATTCTTACTTTTGATGGTTTCAATATGTGTTTCCAGCAAGACATTTACCACTCACTTGTACAACATTCTCTATTTGCTCAATCTATTCCTCCAACCGACCAATATTATCCATCTGTTCAATGCATCCTTCCTTATAATGTTGGTTTCAATATGCCTTTGCAGCATGATATTCTACAATCTTTTGACCAACTTCCTCCATTTGTTTAACCTTTTCAATATCTTGAACAACCAACTCCATTTGATGAATCTCTCCATCATCTTGTTGATCTTAACACCGAGGATTCATCAGGTGGTATGCTGCCTTCAAACTCCCCATTGTGGAGCAACTTAGATTATTGAACTTGGGCTGATAGTATTTATCTAGATTTAGAATCTGTTTTATTGATATAGCTTGTGTGGCAGCTTATCCAATGAAATCATCTTTTTTTTCTTGTATACAACTCTGTTATATAATTGAATGTTCTAAACTTTTTAGGACAATATAAGTAATAAAATTTTATTGCTTTGGTTCAAAATTGATTTTACTTTTGAGTGATTTTTTGATCATAAATATAGCTTCAATAGCTTTTCTAATGTCTTTATTTTTTTATATAATTTGGATCTAAATGAAACTCAATTAGCCACTCAAAAAAATTTTGTTTATCAATAGTCAAATTAGAATAAAAACCATCAATCCATTTATAAAAATAAAGTAACAAGGATAATGAAAAAAGGTTTAAATCCCAAATTCAAATATGACCCTAGTAAAATACATTTTGATTCATTTGTGTGCTCCATTTTTTATCTAGGATAAAGTTGTTGGTAAATGTAAATTCTTTGAATGATAACATGGGAACGAATAACCTTTCAATCTTTAACGGAGTATGCATTGAAATAACATCCTAAAAAAGATTTTTTCTATAGGATATGCTAATTTATTTTTTGAAGTTACATGAATACTTGTTTTCTGCTGCTGCAATTTTGACTTGCGGGTTGTAAATTTATAAGAAGTGTGTGGTATGCATGTAATTCTTCTAATAAAATTATGCTATACGAAGTTTTAGATTAATACTTCTCAATGCTTGTTTCATTTTTTATAGCTACATAATGAAAAGCCTCAAACTAACATTCAGCTGCAACTTGCCTTTTTGAACTTGATACCTGTATGTTAAAAAAGTACCAAAATAAGCAAATAAATGCTGAGAAAATATAATTTTGCTTGAGTAAAGTGGAAAAATAGTCTCTTGACTATTTACATGGGCCCATTTTAGTCCCATTGTCTATAACGGTGCGAAATTAGCCCTTAAACTCTTTTAATATGGGTTGACGCAGTCCCTAGAGAAGAATATTTTAATTAAAAGAGTAAGGTGAGTAAATTAAAACTTTTCTAGACTCTGAGACTAAAATGGACCCCTACAAATAATAAAGGGATTACCTTGACACTTCTCTCAATTTGATTAAAACCTTGTATGGAAAGGAAGAAATGACTCCAATGACACCAAAACCTCCAATCCATTAGAAGAACAACAAACATGAATTGTTTCTTGCAGAAGATTGATTAGACGGGTGTTGTAGCAAGCCTAATGCATTGTGTTGCATAGAAGTTGAAACAGATGTTCTTCGACCTATTACCTTCGGTGCGAACCTGTAAAGTGTTCAAACATTTCAACAATAAATACTGAAGCCTAAATATACAATTAAAAATTCATATTTTCATTTTCATCGAATAATTGGATAAACTAATTTGATTAAATCTTTATACTGACAACAACCTCAACAAATCTGAAACCAGTTTAGACACTCACGACAACATTACTTTGAGAATTATTTTTAACATTGTCATTCTTATCATCATCTTCATTATTCTCCTCCTCATCATATTTATCTTCAACAGCCTTCGAATAACTTGCCTCATCAACATCTTCGTCATCTTCATCATCCTCATCTTTGTCAACCCTCAGATAACTTCCATTTTCATCAACATCTGAAGAACTAGCTTTTTGATCATCCTCATCATCATCTATATCACTCGCAGCTTCTTCCTCTTCTTTCCCAAGCTCATCCAACCTTGCCATTAATTTAGCATCTACATCTTCATCATGAACTCCAGAATTATGTGCATTTGAAGGGTTCATAAACCTTGAATTTGAAACACCTGCACTTTTCATAGAACGAATTATGTGCATTTGAAGGGTTCATAAACCTTGAATTTGAAACACCTACACTTTTCATAGAAAAGGCCTCAAGAGTTGTCATGGGGTAGGCAAATAGAAGAATGAGAGTATTTGAAGGTTGAGAGACAATAGTCTCTTATTCGCTTATATTCAAATTACAATGTTTTCTCATATTTTATGGGGAACTGTTAGGGCAAACATAATTAAGATTATTACAATTTACCAAATACAGAGCAAACAATAATAGAAAAACATACAACACAATAAAAAAGAATAAAGCTGAAATAGGAAAATCCATCCAATAACTTTAACAATTTGAACATATGGCTGGCTGTTTGGGCCACATAACGGGGGTAGAATTTCACACTACCCAAGTTGGGTCATGGATATAGTGAAGACATCAACAATTTGAAGATGAGTTGGAATGTATATTTGAATATTACCATTATTGACTTTTTCAGAGATAAAATGTCCAACAATCTCAATGCATTTGGTCATGTCATGATGCACAGTGTTCTTTGCAATACAACTGATAGCTTGGTTGTCACAAAAGATCATTATAGGATTGGTCCTGGAGCATCTCAGCTCATTTAATAACCTTCAAATCCACATTTCATAAATTCCCAAAGCAAGTGTCCAACACTCAGACTTTGCACTACTCCTAGAAACCATTGCTTGCCCTTTTGCTCCTCCATATGATAGGACTGCCCCCATACATAGGAACAATACCGAGTTTTGGATCTTCTATCAATGAGTTCTCCTACCCAACTAGCATCAATATAAACTAATACATCCTTCTTATCTGATTTCTTAAGCAATAACCATCTGTCAAGAGACTTCTCAAGAAACCTCAATATTCTGTAAATCATCTTCAAATATTCTTTATTTAGACTAATTCATATGCTGACAAAATAAGTAATATCAGGTATAGTGTATGACAGCAGATAAACTTTTCCACCAATCTCTGGTATCTAACTTTTTTCACTGGTATTTTTTCTCTCCCTGAATGTTCTCTTAGCATTCTCGTCTCTTTTAATAGGTCTAGGATGTACTTTCTTTGGAAAATCATAATTCCCTTCTTGGAACTGACCACTTCCATACCCATAAAGTATCTTATAGCTTTTAAATACAGTGGCAAGAGCCTCTTTAATCTTCCTAATCTCTTTTTCACCATCATATGTCAGGATTATATACTTTATATAGACAATTAGTATAGCTTTCTATCCTCCAGTGTATCAGTGTATGATCAGCTTTGCATTTGATATACTCATCAAATTTCAGCATAGCAAACTTTTCAAGTCAAGCCTGTGAAGATTTTTTAAGTCCATAAAGTGACTTTCTCAGTTTACAAACCAGATATTTCTATGAGTCATTTTTCAACCCGGGTTGGATCTCCTTATAAACTTCCTCCTCAAGGTCTTCATTCAAAAAAGTCATTCTTGAAATCGAGTTGATGTAGTTCCCACACTTTGTTCACTGCCAAGGAAAGAACTCGTACATTGTTCAGCTTCGCCATGGGTGCAAAGATCTCTTAATAGTCTACCCCATAAGATTGAGTGAAACTTTTGGCCACAAACCTAGCATTGAACCTCTCAATGTTCCGATCTGCTTTGTACTTAATATTGAACACTCATTTACACCCAACGACTTTTAAAACTAGAAGTTTTGTAAAAAGGCCCATGTGTCATTTAGATCAAACGCAATAATCTTCTCTTCAATTACATTTTTCCATTCTGAACTTTGAAGTGCTTCATATATAGACTTGGATATTTGCACAATATGAAGATTATATACAAAAACTTTAGAAGGCGATGAAAACTTCTCATAGGCAACATATTCCTAAATAGGATACTTTGTGCAACTTTTCATCTTCTTTACTGGATTCCACCTCTCTTGGAACTTCAGAGATGTGTGGATTATGGTTTGGTTGTGAACAGTCATGTGGTTTTTATCCGGCTCAGTGAATTTATTTCACCTAGTGTACACACAAAGTTCCTTATGCATTTTCTTGTTGTCAATCTCATATTAGATATCCTCAAGTGATGGAACTTAGGAGACAGAATGATTAGAGGAAGGTAGAATAGCTTGTGGTGACTCTAATTCAGTGTGGGTATCCAGAGTAGTATCCCAAATTTGATATTCACCCAGACTCTCTCCGTGAATTTCAGATTTGGGGTAGTAGGATTATTTTTCAAAGAATGTAACATTCATTTAGTTGTAGTTTTTTTAGTAATGGAAAAAGAATGCTTATATTTCTTTTTGTTAGAAGCATGGCCCGGAAAGACATATTTGATGGATTTTGGATTAAACTTTGGGCGGTTTAGTTGGTAAACGTGAACAAAAGGGTGTATGCTTCTATCAAAACATGGAGAGAGGTTTTGAAACCAAGGACCATGCTTGGCATTCTATTAATAAGATAGGAGGCTGTAAGCACTACATCTCTCCAGAAAAGTTTTAGGATATTTTGAGAAAGTATTATAGACCTAGATAACTGGAGTAGATATATATTATTTCTCTCATCTATCTTATTTTATTGTGGAGTCTCAACACATGAACTCTCATGGATGATACTATTCTTAGCAAGATAGGATCCAAAGATCTAATTAAAGTATTCATTTGCATTATCAATTTTGAGGATTTGAATTTTGCATTGAGACTGATTGTAAATTATGTCATAAAAGGACTAACAGACTTGTGTAGTTTCAATTTTTTACTTCTTGAGGAATATCCAATTAGTTCTAGTATGACCATCAAAGAAGACAAACTATCTGGCTCCATTGATGGTTTTCACTTTTGATGGTTTACACTTTTGATTGTCTTTAAATATCATTTTGGATGATAAATAAAAAGATGCGAGAATTTGTGCTGAGACAGGATATACATGTTGAGTACGCTTTGCCAATTAGCAGGTTTCATACTAATAAAACTTTGAATTTTTATTAATAAAAAGATGAGAGTACAACTTTACAACATAATAAAAATTGAGATGACATGGACGAAAATGCCATAATAAAACTTGAATTTCAATAGATTCAGACGCAACAAAATCAGAATATCAGAAGATGACGGTGGAGTAGACACTTGCGTATTAAAAGAATAGCTCTCGTTGAGCAGGTATAAACTTCGATACAATTCAACACTTGTCAATCACATTCCCCGAATCCACCACCTAAAATTCATAAGAGTTGGAAGTTTGGAGTATTTCTTGCCTTCCGGGGTAATTTGCGATATCTATGTTCTACAATAATGTCACATTTAATGTCGGAAGTCTAAGCGTTTGAAGCTTTTTTAAAATATAGATTGGATATTCATTATCAAATACTCAAGGAGAACAAACCAATTTTGCAAATAAGGTTGAATTTGAAGAACCTGCATAAGTGTGTTCATATTTACAACTCTATTTTCTAATTATTGTTTTTGATATGTGCACAAGTAACTTTGATCGTAAGTTGATTCCCTTCTATTTCATAAGTATATTTCATTTTCATTCTTTGTGGATTATATTATGCTTGTTCCATTTCATTTTTAAGAATTGGCTCCCCTTTGGTGTCTTGATCAAGCCACAATCAAAATACTGCTCTAATGTCACACAACAATATGAAGCAAGCATGGCAACAAAAATGGCTAAACTTTGTAGTCGGGTAAGAAAATTTTTCGTGTTCTTTGGGAGTTTGTTACTATTTTACTGTTTCCTCATACCAAATCGTTCTTTTTCTCCACAACAATAACACATATAGCCTTGTATCATAGCTACTTATTGGAGCAATATAGCCTAACTTTCGTTTAATTTCTCTCCTAAGTTGCTTTGTATATTTGCTAAAAGCTTACTTATGGCAGATATATAGAACTAAAGTTGTCGAAGCAATTAAAGCATTGAAAAATGCACTACCATATTCTGAAACGGTATGTTTACTATGTCCTGTAGCTCCAGATAATATATATAAATAATTGTTGAATGTTTTGTGGTTCACAATTAATTTCATTGCTAAATATTAAAAAAAAAAATTATAAGTCAATCAAACCCAAATGACTAGAATGCTTTTTATTACAATTACTGTTATATTTTTAATAATTCATTTATTTTATCCATCTCAAAATAAATTCATAGCGATATAAATAATCCTACTCAAATTGGGGTCTACCATCCAACCCCAAATTTTCTCAGTTAAAAGATTTTAAAAAAACCTCTTATTAGATTGTACTCAGTCAAAGTTTATTATAAACTAGAGGAACAAATGTCTAAAAATTGTTTCATTTGATTATCTGTGTCATGCAAACAACTGAAATTTATGCAATTTAAATGACTTGGAAGCCTTGTTTCTCAAAATTTTTATCTCAATGTTGAGTTTTTTCGCTTTCTATATTCACTATGTTGTTTATGCATTCTAATTTTTTTTGTTTGTTTTTGCTTATTTTTAGGATAGTCACACATCTATACTTGATAATGTCATCGAATATTAATTTTCTGAAACTTCGGCTAAATGTAAGTGACAACTAATGCTCCTGTAATTGAAAGCAATCTTACATTAATCATATTTCAATTTTGATACATTTTATTGCTAAATAATTGATACTAAAGTTAAAACAAACGACAATAACCAAAGCACTATAATTACTCAAAAAGCCAACAGGAGGTTACAAGCAACATAAAAATTGAAAAAAAAAACAGACACGACACACACAGACGCCTATTATGGGGTTGATTCAGGAGTGGTGGTGATTGTTTAAGGCTGGGTAAGGTGGCGGCATGGCAAGGAATGTGGAGCAGTGGGTTGTATAGTAGGGAAGCAGTAGATATTTGTTGTCTGATCTGAAATGCTTATAAAAAGTTAAATAATAGAAGTAAATATTGTTACTTATTTCTAGTGAATTTGCTTTAGAACACTTGAATGATATTTAAACCATGCTAGTATCAATATCGAGAGAAAGATCACGACATTAATAGATTAAAGATACTATTCATCTTTGCATCAAATAGTTTGGTTTGCTTGTTATCATAAATTTATTGACATTATAATGCGTCTCTTTAAGAACGTTTATTTTATGAGGACTATTTCAAAATTAAAAGAATGTAATGTCCTAGAAAACTCAAGGATGCATTACTGGATCTCATTAGAATGTATTCCCTAGAAATATATCTATGATCTCCATTTTTTGTTTTTGATAACTTGTTTTTCTAGTAATTATCTTTTGTCTTTGCACGAGTATGTGTAACACTTATTAATGATTCATGTTATGGCTGCAATGAGATCAACATACCTTTAACACTGTTTTGTTAATGAATATTAATTCAATTCATATGTACTCAATTATATACCTGTAAACAATATATGAGAATTCTCTCTACTTTAATTATTTTCAT
>JXCR01100575.1:0-22467 GCA_002079205.1 Phalaenopsis hybrid cultivar | reverse complement strand
ATTAAAAGGTGTGAACGTTTTAAATATCTCGGGCCCATTGTTCAAAGTGATAGTGATATAAATAGGAATGTTATTAGTAGCATTCAAGTTGGCTAGTTGAAGTGGAGGAATGCATCGGATCTATATTGTGTGATAGAAAAGCACCGTTTAGACTTGAAGGAAAATTTTATAGAATGGTAGTGAGATGTACAATGTTTTATGGTGAAGAATGTTGGCCTTTAACAGAGAAGCACAAAACAAAGTTAAGTCTCGCTGAGATGAGAAGGCTTAGGTAGATGAGTGGCTTGACACTTAGAGATAAAATATGAAAAGAATATATTTTTGAAAGGTTTGACGTAGTTTCAATGACAGAGAAGATTAGAAAGAGTCATCCTAAATGGTTTGGTCACATTAAGTATCGACCATCTGATGATTCGGTTATGATAGATGTTTTAGATTTGACTTATGTTAAGAAAGGCATAGGTATACCTAAATATGCTAAGGCATATCGTGTAAAAATTAATCTTAATCTATTCGAATTGAATGAAAATATGACACTCAATAGGACTCAAGGGAAAAAAAAGAGTTCATGTAGCCAACCCCACGTAGTGGAATAAAGGCTTATTGTTGTTATTGTATGATAAAATTTGAATCCATTAAAACAAACAAATGCCATATATAGTTTAAAGCTTCTATTCTAGTTATGATGTGCACGGTTTTCAAAGGCATTCTCTAGAACCGAACTATAACCTTATGTGATATTAATCTAGCTTTGTTTCAATCAAAAACATTGGAAGCATTGCATTATTTTTATAAAGCCAATTTGTTCCAATAACATGTTGATTCTTAGGTTTTGAAACTAGCTCCAACGCAACATTCCAAATATAATATGATTTAATTGGCATACATTGTCATAAACCGAAATTCAACATATACAGCAGCTTCAGTGTTTAACAGTTCTATATGAGATAGAAATGCTGAATAATCTATTTCATTACAAAAATTACTTATTGTCCTTACAACTTGAGACAGTTCTCTAAGAATAAATTCATTCGGGTGACTAGATAAAATACTTCATTCCTTCTACTAACACTTCTTTTTTTAGATAATTCAGAAGCATGTGATTCATTCTTGCTTGTTTCAATTTGTCTAGGATTGGATTTTCAATTTTGATGAAATTTCATCATCTAAATCATTTATTATAGATAATGCTTGTTGGGATTCATCAATGATAGCATTGTTGAATTTTCTATTCTTATTGTTTTCTTATTAAATATTCTACATTGTCGGATCTCATATCGAATTTCTTCAATTCCCATTCCTATGAATAAACCACTTAAAACAAAATACATGGAAATTATATCTGTATGGTTTCCTAACTTTTCAAACTTCATATGAAGTTTTCTTAAAAAGTGATCTAATGCTTATAGAGGTAGTCACATAGCATACAATATTTATTACTTCTACCCAAAAGTATTTTAGAAGAGTGTTGAGCAATATTTAAGCCAAATCTAGAAGGGTTCTATTTGTATATTCTATAAGAACGTTCTACTGGGGTGTTCAAAAAGCAGAGAAATTATTTTGAATTCATCAAAACAACACTCAAATTTATTGTTTTCAAATCCCGCTGTGATCATTTATAATGCAGGTAAGTGATAATCCTTTGTGATTTAAATTCATCTATCAAATTTCATACTTTGGTTAAAGCCTCGAGTAAGCCTAGAAAAACAATCAACGATTACATGCTTATATTTCTTTCCTATAGACTTGTACAAGTCATTGGTCCAAATAAATTCATATATTCTTAAAACAATGGTTTAGTAGTCGAGATGTAGCTTTTAGTTTTTATATGAAATTCTAGTTTTTTTCCATAATTGGAATGCACAGCATAAATGATCATATGAGAAATCTAACTTAGGTAAACCACTAATTGAAGTATTTCTAGCTAATTTTATTTAGGTATGCATGCTAGCATGGCATAATCTTCATAAAAAACGGCCATCACAAGTAGCTTTTAAGAAAATTAAATTGGCTATAAAATAAACAATCTATTCCAACCAGTTTTATCAAAGCATAGCGTGCAATGCGATGCAAAACGCTTTATATTTGCCTCAAAGAATAAAGCGCAAAGTGAAGCAGCGTTTTTAATAACCAAGACATTAATAGATTATAAAAAATTATTAATGTATAAATATATTCATGAACAATTATAAAAAAAAAGTGTTTATTATATACCTTAAAAGTTAATATAAAATAGAAAAAAATGTGGTACAATACTTAACTTGGAAACAAACAATAAGGGTGAACATGGAAATTAAAATTTAGAACAATTTCTAAATGTTTATAGTAATAATTAAAACCTTAAAATTTTACCCAAGAAAACATATAATTCAAAATAAAATATACATTTGAAAACATAAATAAATTAATAAAGTATGAAATTTCACAAAACAAGCTAAAATAAATTAATAGTAATCATCATCATCATCATCTGTTTCATTTACCTAATCCATTTCTCCTTCAGGTAGAATTTTTTTACCTTCAAATTTTTCTTCTTCCTCTTTCTCTTCAATTTCTTCTTGTGAAAAAATTTCATCTCTTTTTCTAGCACAAGAGGAGCAAATATATGTCGAGATAAATTTGTCATCATTGTAGATGAACCATTTTTTTGTTAGACTAACTGTCTGTTTTTCACGACATTTAGCTTGATTTTTCTTCGAACAAGTCGTCACTCATTTGTTTATCACATTTATTATGTGTTTAAGGAAACGTGAACGTAAATTCCTCCATTTTTATGTCAGGTTCAATCACCTGTAGCCCGCAATTTAGTTAAGGTAAAATCACGAAACTATCCTTCATCTTAAATAACGAGTGAACAATACGTGATGCCCTAATTGTCTTGTCGAGCGAAAACATGTGTGTGAAGCCCAGAGAGGACCTTGATCGAGAGGGATTTTCTTTGCATAAAAGATAGATAGCTTATCCAATCTTCATTTTCTTTTTTTCATTTTCAAAGAATATACTCCTATATCTACTCATTTGTATGTGGGTCTGTTCCTTATCATTTGTGTTTCTGCATAGAAGACAAGGATTTCATACCCTACTTGTGCAGTCGTTTATATGTCTTTGTGTTTTCCTTTAACCTAACGATATTAGAAAAGCGTTTTGCTTTCAATAGACTTAAATGGAATTTGTGTCAAACTTGTACAATCATCTATTTCTTTGATTACTTGAAAATATAATTTCTCTGAAAGAGAGTTAGAGACCTCAAAAAGTTTGGCATTTGGCATACCAAACGCCAGCATCTACTTTGTTAGCTAGATTTTAGATTTTTCTTTTGTGTGATCTTCTCAGGGGTTTTTACCTAAAAAAAATTACAAGCGGCAAATTCTTTTTTGATATTTCTTTTAGTAAACAACATGTATTGTTTTTTTATTAAAGAAATCTAACTTGATTATTTTATACTGTATAGATTTCAATTGGTTGCCTATACCTCACGACCATGTGCTTGGATTTACTATTGAATGATTGTTAATCTTTGTGTGATAATACTTGGGAAAAAAAAGGGATTATTTGTTTGGCGGGTGGAGTAATCGACTTTATGATTATATAATGATAATTTTTTTTTGAGAGTTGGATTCATTGTTGGAAAGTATGTCGATGATATTATTGGTTATATAAAGGAGTATACTTAGTGCGAGTTGATGAAAGAAAGTTGGAATTAATTTTCATAAGAATATAATCAATAGTGATAGGAACATAAGATATGGATGTTTCTATATTCAATTTGATGAACCTTTGAAGTCATTTGAGCAAATTGGTAGAGCAAAATCTAAAGATAGATCTGAGATATTTCTTTCAAACTATTGGCCTTTGGGTGGCAAGATTTGTGAACAATATGTTATATTCTTGGTTGAGAGATCATTATGTGGACAAAGTAAAAGTTATCCATCTCTGTGGAGGAGTTATTATGTAGAGGGATTATTATGTGCTTTTTAGTGATATATATTGCTATAGCTCGTGTGTATAAATAACTCACTCATATTGAGTTTGAAAGTATAGTTGGAGAAATCATTTAAAAATCAATCTTTGTTTCACCTTTTCTCTCAAATCCCCTTGTGTTATATTTGCTTTTATTATATGACTACATTTGCTTTTTATTGTTTTCATAATTAGATGTGTAAATGGGTAAGACAGGGAAGGTAGATCTTCAGATATGTGACAAAGAGATATAAATTTAATCTTGTGATCTTTAACTAAAAAAGGTTGAATGGGAAAATAGGCCCACAATGTACTTCAATAAAAAAGGATGGTGAAACCTAATAAAAAAATTTAANGGTACATCCTCCTGTAGATGTCTAGTAAGACCATCCATAACTAAAGCAAAAAGATAAGGGCTTAAAGCTCAATCCTGATGTAATCCAATAGAAATAGGAAAATATTTGGTCAATCCTCCTTCAATTTGAACACAAGTAAGATGTAATCCAAAGAAATAGGAAAATATTTGGTCAATCCTCCTTCAGTTCGAACACAAGTAACAACTCTAGTATTCAAGACCATCCATAACTAAAGCAAAAAGATATGGGCTTAAAGCCGATCCCTGATGCAATCCAACAAAAATTAGGTGTCAATCCTCCTTCAGTTTGAACACAAGTAACAGCTCTAGTATACATATCTTTAATGACTTTAATATAAGTCATATCAACACCTTTCTTCTCAGGAACTCTAGTATACATATCTTTAATGACTTGAATATAAATCATATCAACATCTTTCTTCTCAAGAAACTCTTCAATAATATCTTGGAACCTTATCGTAAGTTTTTTCTAAATCAATAAAAATCAAATGTAGATTCTCCTTATTATATCGAACCTTATCGTAAGCTTTTTCTAAATCAATAAAAATCAAATGTAGATTCTCCTTATTATCTATGACTTGAATATAAGTCATATCAACACATTTCTTCTCGAGAACTCTCCAAAGGATATCTCTTAAGTTCTAAATCAATAAAAATCAAATGTAGATTCTCCTTATTATCTCTTTATTATCTCTGAACTTCTCCATCAAACCTCTAATAAATGTATAGCTTCCATAGTAGACCTGTCCGGCATAAATCCAAATTGATTATGAGAAATATTTGTGATGTGTCTTAACCTATGCTCTACTCTCCTTCCATAAATTTAAGTATGACACATCAACTTAATTCCTCTATAATTTGCACACTCTTGTGCATCCCCTTTATTCTTTAAAATGAAGAGTAAATACTCTTCCCCACTCCTCAAATCTTTTAGTTTTTAAAATAATATTAAAGAGTTTAGTAAGCCAAGAAACTCCCAAATCTCCTAAACATTTACATATTTCATTCCCCTTTATTCTTAAAAATGGGGATCAAAATACTCTTCCTCCACTCCGCAGGCATCTTTTTAGATTGAAAATTAGTAAGCCAAGAAACTCCCAAATCTCCCAAATATTTCCACACTTCAATTGGGATATCATCAAGTCCTACAGATAGCCAAGAAACTCCCAAATCTCCCAAATATTTCCACACTTCAATTGGGATATCATCAGGTCCAACAAACTTTCCACCCTTGGTTTTCTTTAAAGTCTTCTTAACTTTTTTTTATTAATGCGACGGTAAAAATGAAACGTTTTATTATTATTCACAATATTAAGATCACTAAGATCGATCGTATTTTCAGAAAATTCATTAAAAAGTTTATCAAAGTAATTCACTCACCTATGTTGAATATCTTTTTCTAAGAAAAGTACTTTTTGATTATCATATTTAATACACTTTACTTGAGTTAAATCTTTATTTTTCTTTTCTCTTTGTCTGGCTAGTTTATACATATATTTTTCAATCTCCTTAGTATCTAATATATTATAAAGATTATTAAAAGCAGAATTTTTAGCGTCATAAATTATTCTTTTAGACTCTCCGCGGTCCGTTTGATATTTTTCTCAATTCTCTAAGCTTTGACGTTTAAACTTAATTTTTGTAACATAACTTTTCTTATATTTTATCTTTTCTTACACATTATTATTCCACCACCAACTATTTTTATTTATAAATTTTTTTTTCTTTTGATTCTCCTAGCACATCTTTTGCTATTTGTTTAATAGTGTTTGTTAATTTGATGATATTCCAATTAAATTGTGAAAATATTTAAGAAATTTAGGAGTTCTTAGCTTATTAAACTCTTTAATATTATTTTAAAAACTAAAAAAAAAGCCTAAGTGGAGGAAAAGTGCTTTGGCCTTCATTTTTAAAATAACGGGGATCCACAAGAGTGTAAATTATAGAGGAATTAATTTAATGTGTCATCACTTATAATTATGAGAGAGAGTAATTGAACATAGGTTAAGACTTGATACAAAGATTTCTCATAATCAGTTTGGATTTTTGTCGAGCAGGTCTACTATAAAAGCTATACATTTATTAAGAGGTTTGATGGAGAAGTATAAAGAGAGTAAGGAGGATCAACATATGATTTTTATTGATTTATAAAAAGCTTATAATAAGTTTCCAAGAGAAGTTCTTTAGAGAGTTCTAAATAAGAAAAGTGTTGTTATAACTCATATTCAAGTCATTATAGAAATGTACACTAGAGTTGTTACTTATGTTTGAAGAGAAAGAGGATTGACGAAGTATTTTCCTATTTCAATTGGATTACATCAGGGAACGGCTTTAAGCCCATATCTTTTTGCTTTAGTTATGGATGCTCTTATTGGACATTTACAGGAGGATGTACCTTGGTGTATTTTTTCGCTGATGATATCCTTATTGTGGATAAGGCTAGAGAAAGAGTTTAGGAAAAACATAAATGATGGAGGTCTGCATTGGAGTCTAAATGACTTCGTTTGAGTAGATATAAAACTCAATACATGTAATGTAATTTTAGTAGTAGCTCTAGTGATATAGTTGTAAATATGAGATAAAGGCTCATTAAAAGGTGTGAACGTTTTAAATATCTCGGGCCCATTGTTCAAAGTGATAGTGATATAAATAGGAATGTTATTAGTAGCATTCAAGTTGGCTAGTTGAAGTGGAGGAATGCATCGGATCTATATTGTGTGATAGAAAAGCACCGTTTAGACTTGAAGGAAAATTTTATAGAATGGTAGTGAGATGTACAATGTTTTATGGTGAAGAATGTTGGCCTTTAACAGAGAAGCACAAAACAAAGTTAAGTCTCGCTGAGATGAGAAGGCTTAGGTAGATGAGTGGCTTGACACTTAGAGATAAAATATGAAAAGAATATATTTTTGAAAGGTTTGACGTAGTTTCAATGACAGAGAAGATTAGAAAGAGTCATCCTAAATGGTTTGGTCACATTAAGTATCGACCATCTGATGATTCGGTTATGATAGATGTTTTAGATTTGACTTATGTTAAGAAAGGCATAGGTATACCTAAATATGCTAAGGCATATCGTGTAAAAATTAATCTTAATCTATTCGAATTGAATGAAAATATGACACTCAATAGGACTCAAGGGAAAAAAAAGAGTTCATGTAGCCAACCCCACGTAGTGGAATAAAGGCTTATTGTTGTTATTGTATGATAAAATTTGAATCCATTAAAACAAACAAATGCCATATATAGTTTAAAGCTTCTATTCTAGTTATGATGTGCACGGTTTTCAAAGGCATTCTCTAGAACCGAACTATAACCTTATGTGATATTAATCTAGCTTTGTTTCAATCAAAAACATTGGAAGCATTGCATTATTTTTATAAAGCCAATTTGTTCCAATAACATGTTGATTCTTAGGTTTTGAAACTAGCTCCAACGCAACATTCCAAATATAATATGATTTAATTGGCATACATTGTCATAAACCGAAATTCAACATATACAGCAGCTTCAGTGTTTAACAGTTCTATATGAGATAGAAATGCTGAATAATCTATTTCATTACAAAAATTACTTATTGTCCTTACAACTTGAGACAGTTCTCTAAGAATAAATTCATTCGGGTGACTAGATAAAATACTTCATTCCTTCTACTAACACTTCTTTTTTTAGATAATTCAGAAGCATGTGATTCATTCTTGCTTGTTTCAATTTGTCTAGGATTGGATTTTCAATTTTGATGAAATTTCATCATCTAAATCATTTATTATAGATAATGCTTGTTGGGATTCATCAATGATAGCATTGTTGAATTTTCTATTCTTATTGTTTTCTTATTAAATATTCTACATTGTCGGATCTCATATCGAATTTCTTCAATTCCCATTCCTATGAATAAACCACTTAAAACAAAATACATGGAAATTATATCTGTATGGTTTCCTAACTTTTCAAACTTCATATGAAGTTTTCTTAAAAAGTGATCTAATGCTTATAGAGGTAGTCACATAGCATACAATATTTATTACTTCTACCCAAAAGTATTTTAGAAGAGTGTTGAGCAATATTTAAGCCAAATCTAGAAGGGTTCTATTTGTATATTCTATAAGAACGTTCTACTGGGGTGTTCAAAAAGCAGAGAAATTATTTTGAATTCATCAAAACAACACTCAAATTTATTGTTTTCAAATCCCGCTGTGATCATTTATAATGCAGGTAAGTGATAATCCTTTGTGATTTAAATTCATCTATCAAATTTCATACTTTGGTTAAAGCCTCGAGTAAGCCTAGAAAAACAATCAACGATTACATGCTTATATTTCTTTCCTATAGACTTGTACAAGTCATTGGTCCAAATAAATTCATATATTCTTAAAACAATGGTTTAGTAGTCGAGATGTAGCTTTTAGTTTTTATATGAAATTCTAGTTTTTTTCCATAATTGGAATGCACAGCATAAATGATCATATGAGAAATCTAACTTAGGTAAACCACTAATTGAAGTATTTCTAGCTAATTTTATTTAGGTATGCATGCTAGCATGGCATAATCTTTATAAAAAACGGCCATCACAAGTAGCTTTTAAGAAAATTAAATTGGCTATAAAATAAACAATCTATTCCAACCAGTTTTATCAAAGCATAGCGTGCAATGCGATGCAAAACGCTTTATATTTGCCTCAAAGAATAAAGCGCAAAGTGAAGCAGCGTTTTTAATAACCAAGACATTAATAGATTATAAAAAATTATTAATGTATAAATATATTCATGAACAATTATAAAAAAAAAGTGTTTATTATATACCTTAAAAGTTAATATAAAATAGAAAAAAATGTGGTACAATACTTAACTTGGAAACAAACAATAAGGGTGAACATGGAAATTAAAATTTAGAACAATTTCTAAATGTTTATAGTAATAATTAAAACCTTAAAATTTTACCCAAGAAAACATATAATTCAAAATAAAATATACATTTGAAAACATAAATAAATTAATAAAGTATGAAATTTCACAAAACAAGCTAAAATAAATTAATAGTAATCATCATCATCATCATCTGTTTCATTTACCTAATCCATTTCTCCTTCAGGTAGAATTTTTTTACCTTCAAATTTTTCTTNTTTTCTACTTCCTCTTTCTCTTCAATTTCTTCTTGTGAAAAAATTTCATCTCTTTTTCTAGCACAAGAGGAGAAAATATATGTCGAGATAAATTTGTCATCATTGTAGATGAACCATTTTTATGTTAGACTAACTGTGTGTTTTGCACGACATTTAGCTTGATTTTTGTTCAAACCAAGTCGTCACTCATTTGTTTATCACATTTAATATGTGTTTAAGGAAACGTGAACGCAAATTCCTCCATTTTTATGTCAGGTTCAATCACCTATAGCCCGCAATTTAGTTAAGGTAAAATCACGAAACTATCCTTCATCTTAAATAACGAGTGAACAATATGTGATGCCCTAAATGTCTTGTCGAGCGAAAACATGTGTGAAGCCCAGAGAGGAGCTTGATCGAGAGGGATTTTCTTTGCGTAAAAGATAGATAGCTTATCCAATCTTCATTTTCTTTTTTTTCATTTTCAAAGAACATACTCCTATCTCTACCCATTTTTATGTGGGTTTGTTCCTTATCATTTGTGTTTCTGCATAGAAGACATGGATTTCATACCCTACTTGTGCAGTCGTTTATATGTCTTTGTGTTTTCCTTTAACCTAACGATATTAGAAAAGTGTTTTGCTTTCAATAAACTTAAATGGAATTTGTGTCGTACTTGTACAATCATCTATTTCTTTGATTACTTGGAAATATAATTTCTCTGAAAGAGAGTTAGAGACCTCAAAAAATTTGGCATTTGGCATACCAAACGCCAGTGCATCTACATTGTTAGCTAGATTTTAGATTTTTCTTTTGTGTGGTCTTCTCAGGGGTTTTTACCTTAAAAAAAATTACAAGCGGCAAATTCTTTTTTGATAATTCTTGTAGTAAACAACATGTATTGTTTTTTTATTAAAGAAATCTAACTTGATTATTTTATATTGTATGGATTTCAATTGGTTGCCTATACCTCACGACCATGTGCTTGGATTTACTATTGAATGATTGTTAGTCTTTGTGTGATAATACTTGGGAAAAAAAAGGGATTATTTGTTTGGCGGGTAGAGTAATCGACTTTATGATTATATAATGATATTTTTTTTTTGAGAGTTGGATTGATTGTTGGAAAGTATGTCAATGATATTATTGGTTATATAAAGGAGTATACTTAGTGCGAGTTGATGAAAGAAAGTTGGAATTAATTTTCATAAGAATATAATCAATAGTGATAGGAACATAAGATATGGATGTTTCTATATTCAATTTGATGAACCTTTGAAGTCATTTGAGCAAATTGGTAGAGCAAAATCTAAAGATAGATCTGAGCTATTTCTTTCTAAGTGTTGGCCTTTGGGTGGCAAGATTTGTGAACAATATGTTATATTCTTGGTTGAGAGATCATTATATGGACAAAGTAAAAGTTATCCATCTCTGTGGAGGAGTTATTATGTAGAGGGATTATTATGTGGTTTTTAGTGATATATATTGCTATAGCTCGTGTGTATAAATAACTCACTCATATTGAGCTTGAAAGTATAGTTGGAGAAATCATTTAAAAATCAATCTTTGTTTCACCTTTCCTCTCAAATACCCTTGTGTTATATTTGTTTTTATTATATGACTACATTTTCTTTTTATTGTTTTCATAATTAGATGTGTAAATGGGTAAGACAGGGAAGTTAGATCTTCAGATATGTGAGAAAGAGATATAAATTTAATCTTTTGTGATCTTTAACTAAAAAAGGTTGAATGGGAAAATAGGCCCACAATGCACTTCGACAAAAAAGGATGGTGAAACCTAATAAAATAAATTAAAGAAAGAACTGGAAGAGAATACAATATAATGCAATTAAAGAATAAGTGAAATGTACTAAAAATTGATAAAAGTCTGAAAAGAATTAAAGCGAGGAGTTACAAGCTTTGATTGGAATCACACAAAGCTGATTATTGATGCATCAAAAAAATGATAGAAGGAGAGATTATAAGTGAAATATTAATTTTTTGNAAGAAAGAACTGGAAGAGAATACAATATAATGCAATTAAAGAATAAGTGAAATGTACTAAAAATTGATAAAAATATGAAAAGAATTAAAGCGAGGAGTTACAAGTTTTGATTGGAATCACACAAAGATGATTATTGATGCATCAAAAAAATGGTAGAAGGAGAGATTATAAGTGAAATATTATTTTTTTAGTTAGACTTTCACATATTTTAAATTATTGCATATATTAAAATACTTAATGGCTCTAACTTGTAGATCTTATCAAATATAAAAAAATTTAAATTTAGTGGCATTGATCAAAAACTAAAAGAAAAGCAAAACAAAATGATTGGAATTGTTATCACTGATGATCACACATGGACCTCAAGTAAAAATGTTAACATTGATGTATTTGAGCATGTAGATTCTGAGCACAAAGAGGACTCCAGCAAAGGATCCATTCGTAATGTAACTGATAATCTTGGATCCAGTGATTTGAAACGACAATCATCATTGCGGCTTCCAAGTGGAAGAAAGAAAAACGATGGTGTCATATACTAAAGAAATCTGATTTCACAACTCGTTACGACTTGTACTAATATTCTATAGAGATGTCAGTCCAGAGCTGACTCGAAACTAACATGACCCAAACCTAGCCTGTGTATTATACTAGTCAAAAATTACAACCATAACCCGAACAGCTCTGCCCCGCCTTTAACCCACCAACCTAAACCCGATCTACGAAGCCTGTTTAACATAAGTAATAACAGCTATTTGGGTTTAAAGCGGGTCAATTTCGAGTCAATTTAGGGCAATTCCGGGTTGGTGGATCAACTCGACCATAGATCAATCTGACCCTGACCCAAAAAATTAAATGGGTTAGAATATTTAACACAAGCCCGACCCAAAAATCTTTTGGGTCAACTTGAACACAGTTTTTGAGTTGTGTTCAGGTGGAATTGGCATGTTGGGTCAATTTTTGACACCCCCAATTTCCTATGGGCCTATCATATCACTTACACCAACATTTACTACAAAAGGTTATGAAAATACTAGAAAAAAATGCAGATATTTATGAAGATATATTTTTTTACTTTATTTAAATGAAACTGTTAAAAGATCTCACTTGTGCCTGAGCATAAGATTAATTACATATGTTTCTTTTATAATAAACGCGATGTACGAGTATAATGAGTGATATCTTGTTTCTTGTTATTTCATCGTTCTATTATGCTTCATGATTTTTTTAGATCAATGATGAATAACAATGTCAGGAAAAAAAAATTATTGCAAAAGTTATATGCTTAATAAATGAATACTATACTTTATATTAAGCGTACTTCCATGATTTCATCATATATCAAAGATAAATAGATTGGAGATTTAGTTGCGGGTCACCCACAGAGATTTCAAATGTTTCATATGAAACAAGAAGTTTTCAGGATCTGTTGGAAAAGCTACACCAAAATCATGGCTTCCATGACTCCACTAAGATGACTTTAAGAGAGTTATTAACTATAACCCTCAATATTTTATCCATAATGAGTCAATTAGGGCACTCATGAAACGATTCCAACACTCCTCAGAAATAATTAGTAGATATTTTTCAATTGTTTGGATGTTTTGATTAGTCTATCTTTCAAAATTTTTAAACCTAAAAATCCAACATTTCAAAGCATGACCAAAGAATTTTTGCATGATCCTCGGGAGTGCCATAAGTTAAGGTAAATTTCAGCATTCATATTTTCCAATATGATTTATGTACACGACCAATCTAAAGATCTTAGTTCCATGATATACATATGGGATTGCATTTAAGCTATTGATGGAACACATATTGATGCGCGTGTACAGACAGATAGTTTACTCTTTGGGCTAGAAAATCCCGCTCAAGTTGGTTGAAGCCCGTAACTCCATGGTATATCGAGGGAACCTTCGGTCGTCTCTGACATAAGAGTGAGTCATTTGAGCGTAAATTGTCGAATCGGCTTGGATGATCTCTGGCTAGCATTAGCCAATCGGTCTTCTGATCGTCAGGTCAATTTTCGGTGGGCCCGCCTTTGCCACATCATCCCTTCCTGAGCCGTAGGATTACCTCGAGACTCATGCTGACACATTTATGTGTACAATAAATGATAAAGTCTAGAGTGTTATGTATGTAAATCCCCCTTTTAAATTTAAAAGCCACAAATGATTTCAGCGAATATAGGTTCTACATTAGGAGATGCAACTTATATGCCATCTGAAAAGTTGGATGTAAGATTCCTCTTGACTAATACCTAATATAATTAAAAGAACTCATATGAAAAAGTTCACATAATGAGTCGCTTGCAACAAACAAATACAACATAAACAATGCCTGCCTAAATAAACAATTCCCTCCACATTTATTTATTTGCATTTTATTATTCTAATCTACTGNTTGTTATCACTGATGATCATGCATGGACCTCAAGTAAAAATGTTAACATTGATGTATTTGAGCATGTAGATTTTGAGCACAAAGAGGACTCCAATGAATGATCCATTCGTAATGTAACTGACTATCTTGGATCCAGTCATTTGAAATGACAATCATCATTGCGGCTTACAAGTGGAAGAAAGAAAAAAGATGGTGTCATATACTAAAGAAATCTGATTTCGCAACTCGTTACGACATGTACCAATATTCTATAGAGGTGTCAGTCCAGAGCCGACTCGAAACTAACATGACCCAAACCTAACCTGTGTATTATACTAGTCAAAAATTACAACCAGAACCCGAACAGCTCTGCCCCCCCTTTAACCCACCAACCTAAACCCGATCTACGAAGCCTGTTTAACATAAGTAATAATAGCTACTTGGGTTTAAAGCGGGTCAATTTCGAGTCACTTTAGGTCAATTCCGGGTTGGTGGATCAACTCGACCACAAATCAATCCGACCCCGACCCAAAAAATTAAATGGGTTAGAATATTTAACAAAAGCCCAACCCATAAATCTTTTGGGTCAACTTGAACACAGTTTTTGAGATGTGTTCAGGTGGAATTAGCATGTCGGGTCAATTTTTGACACCCCCAATTTCCTATGGACCTATCATATCACTTACACCAACATCTAATACAGAAGCTTATGAAAATACTAGAAGAAACTGCATAAATTTATGAAGATATATTTTTGTACTTTATTTAAATGAAACTGTTAAATGGTCCCACTTGTGTCTGAGCATAAGATTAATTACATATGTTTCTTTTATAATAAACGTGATGTACGAGTATAATGAGTGATATCTTGTTTCTTGTTATTTCATCGTTCTATTATGCTTCATGATTTTTTTAGATCAATGATGAATAACAATGTCAGGAAAAAAAAAATATAGCAAAAGTTATATGCTTAATATATGAATACTATACTTTATATTAAGTGTACTTCTTCCATAACTTCATCATATATCAAAGACAAATAGATTGAAGATTTACTTTCGGGTCACCCAGAGAGATTTCAAATGTTTCATATGAAACAAAAAGTTTTTCAAGATCTGTTGGAAAAGCTACACCAAAATCATGGCTTCCATGACTCCTCTAAGATGACTTTAAGAGAGGTATTAACTATAACCCTAAATATTTTATCCATAATGAGTCAATTAGGGCACTCATGAAACGATTCCAACACTCCTCAGAAATAATTACTAGATATTTTTCAATTGTTAGGATGTTTTGATTAGTCTATCTTTCAAAATTTTTAGACCTAAAAATCCAACATTTCAAAGCATGACCAAAGAATTTTTGCATAATCCTCGGGAGTGCCAGAAGTTAAGGTAAATTTCAGCATTCATATTTTCCAATATGATTTATGTACACGACCAATCTCAATATCTTAGTTCCATGATATACATATGGGATTGCATTTGAGCTATCGATGGAACACATATTGATGCACGTGTACAGACAGATAGTTTACTCTTTGGGCTAGAAAATCCCGCTCAAGTTGGTTGAAGCCCGTAACTCCATGGTACCTCGAGGGAACCTTCGGTCGTCTCTGACATAAGAGTGAGTCATTTGAGCGTAAACTGTCAAATCGGCTTGGATGATCTCTGGCTAGCGTTAGCCAATCGGTCGTCGGATCGCCAGGTCAATTTTCGGTGGGCCCGCCTTTGCCACATCATCCCTTCCTAAGCCGTAGGATTACCTCGAGACTCATGCTGACACATTTATGTGTACAATAAATGATAAAGTTTAGAGTGTTATGTATGTAAATCCCCCTTTTAATTTTAAAAGCCACAAATGATTTCAGCGAATATAGGTTCTACATTAGGAGATGCAACTTATACGCCATCTGAAAAGTTGGATGTAAGATTCCTCTTGACTAATACCTAATATAATTAAAAGAACTCATATGAAAAAGTTCACATAATGAGTCGCTTGCAACAAACAAATACAACATAAACAATGCCTGCCTAAATAAACAATTCCCACCACATTTATATATTTGCATTTTATTATTCTAATCTACTAGAAAGCCCATAAATTGCTGCAATTATCTCTTACCTCCAACAAGTTTGCAAGGCTCCACCGCACAATATTACGGACAATCCCTCCAGTAGTTAGACCTCGGCATTCAAATTTCTGAAAAATTTGCCCTACCTACACAATCACTGAATTATTTATCCAAAAAAGTGGCCAGTAATACTGACAACCTCAAAACTGTCAGGATTCGCAATGGATCGAAAAACTTTGCCTGAAAGATGGGGAGACGGGCAGCGGCCTCGAAGAGGACGAGAACGTCGGCCGCAGAAGTATAACCAAGTCTCCAGGTGCCATCAAGGGTAGAAAGATTCACCTCGGAGCCCGCGCCGAACTTCTCCACACTCACCTATGGTCAATCAGCTACCATATTACCATCACTGAATTTTAAATAATCGTGTTAGAAGCTGGGAGATTGTGGTGTCAATTTACCAGCGCCTCTTCAATAGAGGAACGCTGTTCAGCGGTGGCTGAGATGCCGCGTTGTGTGTCCTGGACGGCTCTAAGGAGTTCATGCTTCCTACTCTCCAGCTCCGCGACCTAGAAAGATAACTGGGAGTAAGGTGGTTAAAAAANCTCTTCAATAGAGGAACGCTGTTCAGCGGTGGCTGAGATGCCGCGTTGTGTGTCCTGGACGGCTCTAAGGAGGTCATGCTTCCTACTCTCCAGCTCCGCGACCTAGAAAGATAACTGGGAGTAAGTTGGTTAAAAAAGCGCAGAAAAGAAGAGTTGGAGACTAAACGGACANCCTGGACGGCTCTAAGGAGGTCATGCTTCCTACTCTCCAGCTCCGCGACCTAGAAAGATAACTGGGAGTAAGCTGGTTTAAAAAGCGCAGAAAAGAAGAGTTGGAGACTAAACGGACGAATACATTGGCTGTGGAGGCAGCGGCCATGGCGGGAGCGGAGGCGGCCGCTGCGGTTGCCGAGATGACCCGATACATTACGCATGGTTTCTTCGAGGGCCACTTCGCGAAAGAATTGGACCTGGTTTTGTGAAAGGGATGAAGGTAAGTGTTTGCCGCGGACATCCTAAACGAGGAAATGCGGATGGGCATAGTCACGAACTAAGTTCGTGACTATATATATAATTTACAGCAAAAATTAGTCTTCATGGACCAATTCTATTTGTTGATGAGCCAGCTGCCTTACACTAGCTTCGGAGTTGATTTGCTAGACTGATTTGGCAAACTGGCTTGTCAATCTGATATGTTTTTCCTTGTGATGAACTGATAATTCAAACTCACTTGTCTTGCCGGACTCCTTGTAGATCATCGGGACTATCAAAATGCAAAAAGTCAAGAGCGATGAACATGTCACATCCTCATTTATAAGCTGATACTGCTTGTATTTTAATATTTTCTTGAACATGTATAGCCCGGTTGGTGGGGAGGAGGAGGGGGACAAAGGGACTGCGGAAGGATCGCTTCTCCGAGCCTTTGTTCGAGGGATCAAGCATTGTGGCTCCGAAGAAAAAGAAATCATCTTCTTTTCTTCACCGGGGNTGCGGATGGGCATAGTCACGAACTAAGTTCGTGACTATATATATAATTTACAGCAAAAATTAGTCTTCATGGGCCAATGCTATTTGTTGATGAGCCAGCTGTCTAAACACCAGCTTAAGAGTTGATTTGCTAGACTGATTTGGCAAACTGGCTTGTCAATCTGATTTGTTTTTCCTTGTGATGAACTGATAATTCAAACTCACTCGTCTTGATCGACTCCTTGTAGATCCTCGGGACTATCAAAATGCAAAAAGTCAAGAGCAATGAACATGTCACATCCTCATTTATAAGCTGATACTACTTGTATTTTAATTTTTTTCTTGAACATTTATAGTCGGGTTGGTGGGGGGGAGGAGGGGGACAAAGGGACTGTGGAGGATCGCTTCTCCGAGCCTTTTTTCGAGGGATCAAGCGTTGTGGCTCCGAAGAAAAAGAAATCATTTTCTTTGCTTCACCGGGAGAGGATCGAAAAATAGAATGCACAATACAAACTTGGAGAACACATTCCATCTTTTTCCTTCACCTTCATATGAACTCAAGAATTGCATGGGACCCGTTGTCTAAAATGATTTAATATACTGAAAGGTGTGGTGAGCATGGATTTCATTCTCAAGCTCTGCAAGAAGATTTTTTAGTGCAAGAAAAAATAAGGAGTATGGTGGATTGCACTAGAGAATTTGTAAGGCAACAAATCAATGATATGAAGAAATAGGTGATGAAGGATATACGANAGAATACAATTTTGTACCTGATTTCTCTAAACCTCATGGGTCAAAAAAAAAATTCAAAAGCAATCCCGTGGGGATCATGAGATTCATTTTAGTATTAAGAGCTTCCAGAGCTCCTCTAAATAGCACTTCGGATGCCAGGAGCAGAGATTTTCTGCTAGCACGTAAGTTGAGAAAATATCTGAGAGGAAGCTAGAACCACCTTGATTTCTTTCAACTAAAATAACACCATTAAGGTGTCAATGGTTGAGATTGTCAAGACCATCCAAAACAAGAAATTCTTTAAGAAGTCATTCCCAATGAAGTTAGTAAGTTATATGCATGGTCCTAACAAATAATCATATAGATCATAATCATGAAACCAAAGAATGTTGATATCTTCAAGTCCTGATTGAAGAGTTGATTAAAGCAGAGATACTAGAGGAATTTATGACCCCAAAGGCAAACAGATAGATAAGGCAAGGCACATGCCGAAGGTGCCAACAATGAGCCCATTCTAGCAAGATTGGTACATGTTTTTGGCATTGTACCAGCCATCTTTGGATGATACAAACCTGAAGCTTCATGAAGGTCCAACTTAAAGCGACAGAGGATAAGCGAGGTTCGCTCAGCTAATATGGCCAAATTGATGCCATCGGTTTATCTCTCCTATCACTTTCACAAACGTTGACCTGCTTGTTAGTCCAAATCCTTTCAATAATGCCATCATGATCACTATGATGATCTTTGACTACCAAATTAAGAGCATTCTAGTGGATACGAGTAACTCTTTGAACATTTTTTTCAACAGGGTCTTCGAGAAGATAGGCAGAGTCGCCAACTGACTTGCTCCTACCTCAAGTCCACTCTATGGAATTTACAGTGAAAGAAAACAAACATGTGAGATGACTACCTTTTTCATAAACTAGTTGGAAGGAGAGAGGCAATACACAACATCAACTGACTTCATTGTCGTGGACACGCCCAATGCATACAATGTCATCTTTGACAGACCGATGTTGAATACCTTCAAAGCCATAAATTTTACTTACCATATTGTAGTAAAGTTTTCTAGCAAAAAAAAGTCATAATTATTTCGGGAGACTTAATCTAGTCAAGAACTTGTTGCCTACGAGCTTTAGAGAATATACAAGAAGATCTTCTCCAGCTAGTCATGAATAAAAATATCATGAAAGGAAATAAATGTTATATTAGATTGCAATAAAATCATTAACCATCTTATTGATTTTTTGGATATAGTTGGACAGAACATCAATTATTATAAGAGAGCAAACCTAAAAATAAGACTAGCTTTGTGAGAGAGCATGTAATGTCTTAATTCATTGACACAAAAATTAGGGTTAAATAATACATTTAAATTGGAGGATAATTATTTTTGGCTAGGATAAAATGATGAATCAAGTGGTATAACACATTCTCCTTACATGTCTCTTTAGTTTGGGCTAAAAAGACACCAAGAGATTCATCCTAAAGCAGCTGTTTAAAAAATTAAAGGCTAGCCTAGGATGGGAGCCGCTAATACTTAAGGTGTCATTAAATATTATTTTTTGCTTTTAAAAGCTTTTTGATAGTTGTCGTCATAGTAAAACTTGGTGTTCTTCTTGGTAAAAGTGACAGTGACTTTTTATATACTTAAAAATACAAGAATTTGACACCACTACTAGAATATTTAAACTCTCGTCAATGACGCTAAAAACTTGATGCAACTTTTAATATGCAAGAATTTATGAACCCATATTTATACATTTTATAATGATTTTATAAAGTCGCAATTTCAAATGCAAGTATATGTATCGCTCAAGTAATACAGGGCTCTAGTGGAGTCCCGTTTATTGATCCCACAATGAAGCGAGGTAAGAGGTCCTTAGTTAAATTCTAATCTATTACTATTAGTCCTTAGTTTGGAAGTGTGATTTAAGAGGTTTTACTAACAGATACTTCTAAATGTAAGTCTTAAGTTTAACACAACTAATAACTACTCATAAATGTAAATATTAATTGTAAAGATAACCCTTTTTGGATGAATTGGTTTGGAGAATTTTGATNAAGTTTAACACAACTAATAACTACTCATAAATGTAAATATTAATTGTAAAGATAACCCTTTTTGGATGAATTAGTTTGGAGAATTTTGATATATTAAAAATTATTATTTTTATGTAATGAATTGGATAATGTAAAGGAATGAGATGCATTAAATATTGTATATGTCAAATAGAAGCAATCATATTTTTTACCCTTTGGTCCAGGTATAAAGAACATTGACTAATCGTATGCTTGTTTACTGAATTTGTGGCTAGGCTGGGAGGATACCGGCTCTCACTTCGGAGCTCCCACGTTCCCCTCACCAGAAGGCTAACATCTCCGCTTCAGTTTCTAAACCCTAGGACCAAATTGGAGATTTTAGTCTATCGCCCTAAAATCTCCAATTCTACGCCCATCAAAGTATATTTCCCTATTTATTTGCGCTCAACTCCCATGAATGTCACCATCCATAGAATTTGAATGCAGTTCCACTTTGTTGAGAATTACACCGCTCTTTCGGATCTTAATGCAATTACAATGAATTTTAACACTATNTAAAATCTCCAATTCTACGCCCATCAAAGTATATTTCCCTATTTATTTGCGCTCAACTCCCATGAATGTCACAATCCATAGAATTTGAATGCAGTTCCACTTTGTTGAGAATTACACCGCCCTTTCGGATCTTAATGCAATTACAATGAATTTTAACACTACAACGGGCTCTTGTTATAATGTAAATGAAGTGCAAGTAAAAAACCATCACATTTATAATTAAATCTTCTTCTAACAAGTATCCCAAAATCCTAAACATGAATTTTGCTCATTTCAAAAGAAAAGTAAAGTAAAAACAATGACATAATCTTCTCATGCCACTATTTCCAAAAAAAGAAGAAAAAGTAAGAGAAGCCAATCACAAAGCACGAAGAAAACGCAATAGAAACTTCATTTAACTAAAACAAATCCACTAGATAAATATTTACAAATATCAAAAGATAATGAAGAACACAGTACTTAGTTTTTTCCCTTTGAAAGAAAGACGAATATCTCTCCGACAAAGTCTCCCGCCGATCCATGCAATGCTAGAACATTTCCTTACAAATTCTCTCAAAATCAACTCCAATCTCTCCAAAAGGGTAGAAATCTACATTTCTACTCCTATTCTAAAAATCCTAAACTGTCTCCACATTTTTTCTAACATACCTCTCACAAAGAACTCTAAAAACCGCCACTTTTCTAACATAAATTCGTTCTTTTAAATTGTAGAGATAAATTTTGAAGAGTTGTCATAAGAATTCCTTAAAAAAGCGTCCAAATACATTGAATTTCAGCCCATAACCGCCAAAAGTCGGTCTATAGTCGTCCCGGCTGCCGTCGGTGGGCTCGAGGGCGCCGTCGACGAGCTTTTCTGTCATTTTTCAGTTTTCTCGGGTAAATCTCGCCGTCAACGTCGTTNCGCCGTCGACGAGCTTTTCTGTCATTTTTCAGTTTTCTCGGGTAAATCTCGCCGTCAACGTCGTTTTGGGCGCCATCGGCGAGCAAACTGAGTAGCTCCACCGTTTCACTTCGTTTGGCTCCGTTTTAGCTATGTTTCGCCCCATTTCAGTTGCGTTATGTTCCTAACAAATAACACTACAAAATAAGTATGCAAACAACCTTCCTTTAAAGTGTTATCTCATTCAAAAATATGCAAGAAGTGTAAAAGAGATTAAGCATCGAAAGACTTATCAAAAGATAACAGGGCAAAATTTCATTTCTTGCTCGTTTTTGCTCCAAATTGCACTGTTTTAGTTTTTTTTTCTCCAAAAGTCCATTTCTTGTACCGGAAACCAAGAACATGCAAAATATCTTCCTTTAAAGAGCAATATCATTAAAATTAAGCATAAAATATATATGAAAAATCAGGCATTTTTTAGGCGTGTCAAAAAAGTATAAAATGATCGACCCGTGTCAATAATGTTGAAAATAAAGTATCTTCGGTATACCAACCTATCCTGAAAATAATATTAATTTGGTTAGGCATTTGGAAGGTGCAATTTTTAATATCACCTTAATTTTTTCTGGGTTAATTTCTATCTTATAGTTATNAAAGTGACAGTGACTTTTTATATACTTAAAAATACAAGAATTTGACACCACTACTAGAATATTTAAACTCTCATCAATGACGCTAACAACTTGATGCAACTTTTAATATGCAAGAATTTATGAACTCATATTTATACATTTTATAATGATTTTGTAAAGTCACAATTTCAAATGCAAGTATATGTATCGCTCAAGTAATAC
>JXCR01100566.1:40373-63136 GCA_002079205.1 Phalaenopsis hybrid cultivar | reverse complement strand
CATACCGTTTGGTTCGCGCTTTTCGCCAGCTTATCCGAAACTGCGTTTGGGTTTTTACACTAAACGCAGGCCGCGGGCCGAACCCCGCGGCCGGCCCGCGGGCCGCGTTTCAGGATAAGCAGCTTATCCTGAAACGCACAAGCTGCCCCAAACGGACCCTATAAGTGATTAGGTAATCCACCACTAAGAAATCTGATATGGACATCAATTTTTTTTTCTGCTTCTCCCTAAGTTACTAGCAGGGATATGACTTTGTACATACATGAACATGCAAAGAGGTCATGATGTATGAGCGAGTTGAGCTATCATCATTTTGTCTCAAAATACTTTCTCAAAAATGATGTTGGTGCAGCTCTTCACATCAACTAAAATACTTCTATTTTGATGATTGTTGATTACTATAATAACAATTATATCATTGTTAAAAGGGTTCTCAACCTTGGGTAAGTCAGCTTCGGTGAAAGTTAACGATGGGTGATTGGGAGTGGTAGCTCTGTTCATAATAGTGGAATAAACATCTCCTTCATTTATCCACATTAAACACAAACATCATGAGGCTTCAAATCCATCCCAACAAAAGATGTTGAGTATGACACAATTGATATGCACTATTGTGGTGAGAACTTGACCATAAAAAATTGTCTCAAATAGTACCTTTTGTTGTCTCTATGTATGGGCTCCTGGAGCACAAATTTTTTCCACTTCCTCTTTTGGATTTATTATTTGATCAAATTTTAGAGGTATCAACATTCCTTGGTATCATTATTATGGTCACAATGAAGGAATAATATTCCTTAGGATTTCATTAGAAGCTCCCGACCTTATTCACTGGAGGCCTCTTGGTGAATTACTTTTTTTATAGCCTTTATGATTTTGGCCATTAATACCCATAGGAGAGTGATTTCCATTGTAGAGGTTTGGGGTACCTTTTGTCTCCTTTCAGTCCTTTCTACAAAAAATTCTTTGATCAGGCTACTTCAATTGTTGTTGTGGTCGAGGATACTTTCTAGGGACATATCGTTGGTTTATTTAAATGATTTGACAATCGGTTCCCTAATATTCATTGGAATCTCTTTGACAAAATTACTTCTCCAATCTTTCCATCCTAGAGGTTTAACAAAGAATTATATTCTTTGGCTCATATTTGATTATTGGTTAAATCTAGGAGTTCAACTTAATTTTTTTGACTTTTGCAAGCCAAGTGAATATAGAAATAGGATGTAGGCAACAAAATGCTAAAGATTATTAATGTAACAACTTGCATTGGAATTTGGTAATAAAGCTCTATAGGCTTTCAAGTGGAGGCATGTCAGATCCATAACAAAGTTTGAGAGATTTTTTGTAGCTTTTGAGTGCTAATGAATTGAGCTATGAATATTCCTTTCAATTTATCAAAAGAGATAAGGAAATGTATCAACAAATTGTTTAAACATCACAAAGCTGACTCCTTGAGTGTTGTGGGATAACCATCACTTAAGGTCCTCGTTTACTTGTAGCATGAAGCCTCCATATTTCAAAGAATGCTACATGATTGGTAGGATTAGTTTTTTTTTTTGTAAGAGTTTGGAAAATGAAAATTTGAATACTTGGGTGGCTCTATTTCAATGGTTTCTCAAGACAATGCATTATAAATGAATCTTCTCTTTCTTCTTTTTCACCTTTTACCTTCCTCATCATTTGAGGACTCCAACATATCCGGTGCCAAATCATCACTACCTTTTTCTACACCTTCTAATGTCTCTGACTCATGGTGCCTCTTAACCAGATGATAGGTCCCTTAGTTGTTCTTACCTTCTTGATACTGAACCTGATGATCATGTCTAATTTCTTGAATGGGTTCCAGAAATCTCTTTCCTTACTTATTTTATCCTCTTCTTTAATTGTACTTTGTGCTAATTTATTTGCAATGTCACGAACAGTCTAGTGTAATCCATTTCTCCTTAAGATAAAAAATCTACTCACTAGATTTTGATAATGAGTTCTACACTCACCTTACATTTTAGGATGTTGAATCACTTTGAGAAGTGAGAGTTCATATAATTCCTGAACTCATATAATCCACGAGAGACATTGTGAAAAAAGTGAGAAGAAGCTGACAAATTTTATGTGAGAGAGAGAGAGAGAGAGAGTGAATAAGAGACTTCTTTGAGGGACTAGTTCATACAAGTTTGTTTGAAACAAGAAATAGGGTTTTTGTGAGCGACCATGTCTACAAGAACTAACTTGAAGATTAAGGCATGATAAAATTTTTCTAAGAAACTCGCAAAAATATTGGCGTGCTTCAGGGGAACTCGTGGGATCCTTCTTGATGGCAGGAGATGTGTTGTCTATCACGTTTTAAAGTACAATCAATGGGTACGATTGATCTAGTCGGTACAAATACTATTAAATACATCACAGATTGGCTCGATCCATTAAGCCCATCAAATTCATTTAATACTTGAATTTTCTTATCCCTTAAAAGAAATTCATTTTCGGCTTTGCACCGATAACCCTAGTCAAGGTCATGTTGAGGAATCATTAATAATGAACATATATTATTATTTGGATATCAAAATATTACCTGAAGATAAATTATTTGACTCATCGGGGACATGAAATCGTCAATATTATATGCTTAGAACCACAGAAGGGTCAACAGAGGCAATTCCTCGAAACAAAATCACAATTAAATATTGCAAGAGAATTTCCAAAGAAAAAATTCCTAGTAGGGATTAAGATAAAAATAACATACATTGAAATTTAAAATTATTTAATAAATGAGTTGGCTTTCATGCATGTATAATTAATCACGAAGTATTATTACTTTAAAATAAATTTTAATCACACTTGCGGGATATAATTGTTTGAAATTATAATAAGTTATATAAAAAAACAAAATTTGACAATTAATTTGGTGTTACGAGAAGATAGAGCACTCTTGCCAGGATGGTTTTTTTAATATTTAAAAGCTGTTTTTTTTTTTTTTAAACAAAACCTAACCATCACGTATGGACTTAGGGTTGTAACCAGCTCGTGTTCGGCTCGTTCGAAATAGCTCGTGTTTGAAATTATGTTAAAAAAGATATATGTTTAACTAAAAATTTTTGGGAGTATTGTATAAAAATGATTTTAATTTATTAAAATTAAATGAAAATATGACACTTAATAGAGCACAAAGAATGATACAAGACTATTACAAGAGTAGCGGACCCCACTTAGCAGGACAAAGTAAGAGTTATTCTTGTTGTTCTAGTTGTAGTAGCAGACATATTGTATATGTGTGTACTGTGGCCTGTTAGCAGAGCAATCTCTTTGAAGGTCGTAATTCTCCTCAGGTCACAGGTTTGAATCCCCCTGTGTGTAGGACATGATACTCAACTATTTAGCACACCTAGGGATAGTCTGNAAAAATAATTTATAAATGGCAATTTAACTATAACCTTAATTAGAACAGAAAAATAACCAATTAACACCTAGAAAACCTTGATTTGTCACCACAACCAATAATTTTTAGGAGAAAACAAATCAATTACTAATTATCAAACTCCAAAAATAATAAAATTGACCAACTCTAATTTTTATAACCACACCATAAGATAGTTACAATCTATGCCCCTAGGGTAGCGAACACAGTTAAAAAACCTATGATCATACACATACCCTAGATTAGTCCAGCCTAGAAGCCTTAGATTAGTAACTAGGATCCTTCCATAGATTAGAACAAAAGACTAATACCTATAAAACAAGTTGACCTACCTCGGAAGACTATGAGCATCCTAGATTGAAGTAGCCTGTGTTACGGACAATGATACTCACAGACACTTTTATAGTGAGAAGGACTGCATTAAGTCATTGTTGTGGCAATAAGGGAGAACTCCGGGTATTCTAGTGGTTAATAGTTTGAGGCTACTAATGTACCTGAGATGATGGAATTCCATGGGCATATTGACCAGATAAGTTACTCCCAAATTCTAATTATGTCACCTATTATTTCACATTTAGAGGTATTTAGGTTAGGACATCACCCCCAACTAGAAATCTTCTCCCTTTTCCTAACCTTTAGACTACGATATCTCTTAACATCAATTCATCCTAAACAAATTAAATTTAATTCAACCAATCTAAACTTAGTGAAATTCAACCCTTTCCAATTCTAACTCAATAAAATCTTAAATCAATTCCAAACCCAACCTAATTTTGACGCAACCCTTTTATGCCCATATTTAAATTCAACCCTTTCCAATTCTAACTCAATCAAATCTTAAATCAATTCCAAACCCAACCTAATTTTGACTCAACCCTTTTAAGTCCATCTTTAAATAAGCCTAATACAAACTCAATTCCAATTTGATCTAAACTTGTTCAAATTCCAAATCTAGCCTAATCAAGATCCAATCAAATCGAAATGATTTCTCAAACCCAATCCATTGATTCAAGCTCTATATCATCATGTTGACTATTAGATTATCGAGCTTCACTTGAAAGGTAAATATTTTGAAACTCAGGTGAGGTTAACTTATGTCCAAATTCTTCAAATCTTTTTCATTCAATAAAAATTCATTAATAAATAAGAAATATATAAGGCATACTTTTAATTGAGAGTTTTCTCAAGAGTAATTATTGAGATATTATTAACTATGAGGGATCCCCCTCATAAAGAAATCTAAACCCCATATTTAAAACCTTATCTTACACCTGTAAGGTAAGGGAAGAAACTTGTTTCCATTGAACCATAAAGCTCAAACATTTTCCCATTTGAATGAATACATCCATTCTAAGGTAATATTTTTATCATTCAATATTGTATATTATTTTTTGAATGTTGTATCTGATCATTTAGATAGAAATCATTAGAGTTCTATGGTAATCCATAAATAAAAAAATCCCACCAATTCTCCTCATGAACCAAAATAGAGCCTACAACTTATTTCTTGGTTCTAGGGTAAATGAACTATTCCCCTAGTTTTAGACTTTGCAATAAAAGCAGTGCATGCATTAATCTCTTACAACTTATTTCTCTATTTTAGGTTACAAAATGTTGCAGTAATCCCTTGAATTCAGTAATCCCATACATATTCCTCACTTGTTGGTCAATTTTCAGACCATCACCACATTCTCTAGCCAATCCAAATGTTAAACATCATGGATGAAGTTGATTTCCAAAACCTTTTGAATTTTTTGTTGTGTAGGTTCAAACAAAGTAGTGGACACAGGTCGCATATTTTGCTTGATGGGTCCGATTTTAGGGTTGAGGTTGTGCAAACGGAAAGTAACATCAATTTTAACTCCAGACATCTCCTATGTGGTCCTTGTGAATACCTCATAGTGACCTCTTAAATTTGAAATTCACTGCCCTGTATGCTTTTGACTTATAAAGGAGCTGATTTGAAATGTTCACTCACATTCACCTTTAGATATAAGCAATTTTTTAGTGGTACCGATGGTTTCCAGATTGATTCATTTATGTAGTTCAAGCTTTGAGGGGACTCTTTTATACATTCCCAATTACTCACTAATAGCATGTTTGAGATTGGAACAAGTTCCACCGAATAGTGACACTTTCTTCTTTTCAAAAAAAATTGAAAACTAAGCGATTGGTGAAAATTGCTCCTTTGAATACATTTAGGACTGGTCTGCTGAAGATGACATTATAAGTGATTAGGGCATTCACCACTAAGAAATCTGCTATGGACATCAATTTTTTTTTTGCTTCTCCCTAAGTTACTAGCAGGGAGATGACTTTGTACATACAAGAACATGCAGAGAGGTCATGATGTATGAGCGAGTTGAGCTGTCATCATTTTGTCTCAAAATACTTCTCAAAAATGATGTTGGCGCAACTCCTCACATCAACTAAAATACTTCTAATTTGATGATTGTTGATTACTATAATAACAATTATAGCATCGTTAAAAGGGTTCTCACCCTTGGGTAAGTCAGCTTCAGTGAAAGTCAACGATGGGTGATTGGGAGTGGTAGCTCTGTTCATACTAGTGGAATAAACATCTCATGCATTTATCCACATTAAACACAAACATCTTGAGGCTTCAAATCCATCCCAACAAAAGATGTTGAGTATGAAACAATTGATATGCACTATTGTGGCGAGAACTTGACCATCAAAAATTGTCTCAAATGGTACCTTTTGTTGTCTCTATGTATGGGCTTCTGGTGCACAAATTTTTTCAACTTCCTCATTTAGATTTATTAATTGATCAAATTTTAGAGGTATCAACATTCCTTGGTATCATTATTATGGTCACGATGAAGGAATAATATTTTGTAGGATTTCATTAGAAGCTCTCGGCCTTATTCACTGGAGGCCTCTTAATGAATTACTTTCTTTGGATGGCCTTTATGATTTTGGCCATTGATACCCATAGGAGAGTGATTTCCATTGTAGAGGGTTGGGGTACCTTTTGTCTCCTTTCATTCCTTTCTACAAAAAATTCTTTGATCAGGCTACTTCAGTTGTTGTTGTGGTCAAGCATACTTTCTAGGGACATATCTTTGGTTTATTTAAATGAATTGACAATCGGTTCCCTAATATTCATGGGAATCTCTTTGACAAAATTACTTCTCCAATCTTTCCATGCTAAAGGTTTAACAAAGAATTATATGCTTTGGTTCATATTTGATTATTGGTTAAATCTAGGAGTTCAACTTAAACACTCTAGTGTAATCCATCATCATTCTTCATTTCTCCTTAAATAAAAAATCTACTCACTAGATTTTGATAATGAGTTCTACACTCACCGTACATTTTAGGATGTTGAATCACTTTGAGAAGTGAGAGTTCATATAATTCCTGAACTCATATAATCCACGAGAGACATTGTGAAAAAGTGAGAAGAAGCTGACAGATTTTATGAGAGAGAGAATAGAGACTTCTTTGAGGGACTAGTTCATACAATTTTATTTGAAACAAGAAATAGGGTTGTGTGAGCGAGCATGTCTACAAGAACTAACTAGAAGATTAAGGCATGATAAAATTTTTCTGAGAAACTCGCAAAAATATTGGCGTGCTTCGGGGGAACTCGTGTGATCTTTCTGGACGGTAGGAGGAGATGTGTAGTCTGTCACGTTTTAAAGTACAATCAACAGGTACGATTGATCTGGTCAGTACCAGACTATTAAATACAACACATATTGGCTCGATCTGTTAAGCCCATTAGGTTCATTTAGTACTTGAATTTTCCTGTCCCATAAAAGAAATTCATTCTCGGCTTTACACCTATAACCCTAGTAAAGGTCATGCTGAGGAATCATTAATGATAAGCATATATTACTATTTGGATATCAAAATATTAGTTGAAGATAAATTATTTGACCCATCGGGGACATGAAATCGTCAATATTATATGCTTAGAGCCGGAGAAGGGTCAACAGGGGCAATTGCTTGAAACAAAATCACAATTAAATATTGCAAGAGAATTTACAAAGAAAAAAATACCTAGTAGGGATTAAGATAAAAATAACATACATTGAAATTTAAAATTATTTAATAAATGAGTTGGCTTTCATGCATGTATAATTAATCACGAAGTATTATTACTTTAAAATAAATTTTAGTCATACTTGCGGGATATAATTATTTGAAATTATAAAAAGTTATATAAAAAAACAAATTTTGACAATTAATTTGGTGTTACGAGAAGATAGAGCACTCTTGCCAGCATGGTTTTTTTGAATATTTAAAAGCTAAATTTTTTTTTTTTTAAACAAAACCTAACAATCACATATGGACTTAGGGTTGTAATCGAGCTCGTGTTCGGCTCGTTCGAAATAGCTCGTGTTCGGCTAGATTTAAATATTTGTGTTCATGTTCGGCTCGAAATTGATTTTTTAAAATTAAATTGAAAAAAAAAATATGTATAGTGTGGGATTCGAACCTGAACAAAATGTATACAAAAGAAAGCACTAACAACATTACCACATGAGATGTTATGATTTAAATTTAGATATAAATATATATAATATATTATTATATAAATAATATATGTAATATATTATTATATAAATAGTTATATAATTTTTTTTTAATTTCGAGCTAAAAGGAGCCGAACACGAGCGAACATAGAGCTGTTCGTGTTCGACTCATTTATAATTCGAGTTTTAAAAACTTGTTCGTGTTCGGCTCGTTTACTTAACGAACGAGCAAAACACGAGCTATTTAACGAGTCGAACACGAGCTGTTCGCGAACAATGAGCTTTTTTGACAGCCCTATATGGACTGATAATAAGTAAAAACTATTAGGCACTCAAAATAAAATGATATTTTTCTATGCACAACTTTGATAAAAATGAATATTATTTTAAAAATATATCTAACGGTCATAATTTAATTATATGGGCTTCTTTATGGTCGGATCTAGTCCACAAGAAAATGCATTAATTCAAATGTACTTTTTCTATGCACATCTTACTGGTCCATGCAAGAAAGGGTGTATTTCAATTAAAAGGTTAAAATAGTGGTGGTTTTATGTGATACCATTGTTTGGGGTGGTATAAATATAAAAAATAAAGTTTAGATGTTAGAAATGAAAATGCATAGGAATTGAGTGGTATGCATGTAAATGCCGCTATATATATATATATATATATAATTTATTTATTTTTTTTTTTTTGTAACGGGCATTTTCTAAATAAGATAATGCGAAATTACCATTGATAAAATTTGCTTCATTAAAGTGAAAGATTGTATATAAGACCCGAAAAAATTCCATTAATAACTTGTTAATAACCTTTAAGAAAGAACATATAATATTGTTGGAAGCAAAAATGTACTGCGGATCACACCCAAGAAATAGAGTGTTGGATGGATGACAAAAATAGAAATAGAGAGAGAGAGGTAGAGAGCCTAATTACACTAGTTATCCCAAAATAGATTTAGTAGCATTTTCTTGAAGAAATGATTCCCTATTTATAAGGGTATCTAGTAAAATTACATGTTTGTGAGAGTTTAATAGGGAAATTATGAGTAATTATCATAACTGACTCTGGGGCCCTTTAATATTCATATTGGCATCATTTCATATTTGTAAATGCTTGAAGAGGGGGCGTGTAATGGCCAGCTAATATTGAAATTCATTCACCTAATAATCGCTCGGTCGAGTAGAAGGTCATCAATCAACTGGAAGGTCTTTAGTCGGCTTTCTCGAGTGAATCCTCATAAGAGCCCCTCTTGTAGTTTGGGTGAACTTAGACCATCAAATAGAGGGTGTATCACGGTAATATAATTGACAGCTTATGTTTGGACAAGGGACCACCACCGATGATTAGAAAAGAATTCGATGAGGGTGCTTTTTTGCCATCTTTGTGAAGAGTCCCAGGATCAATTGATGTAGTTGATTGCAAAAAGTTGTTTCTCGTGTAAGATGCATAATGTTCTTTAGTTTGGTTGTATTTTCATTCAGTCGACATGTGGTTTTGACTGAAGAAAATGACTCATGACGTTTTCATTTTTCAACCACCTCGATGCAGTCGTTTGGTATCTTCTTTGTGAGTTCAATTGATTTTTTTTAGATTCTTGCAATCATATTTTTATGTACATATTCAGTTCCTTAATTGTCTTACTTATTGAATGTGACAACTGCGATATGAATGAAGGAATTAAACAAAAAATTTGACTTATCTATTGTGTAATATGTAATTCATAGAATTGAACTCCTTGATTTTTGTGTCCATACTACTTATACATAAAACATGATCGATACTTTTCCATCACTATTTCCAAATTTTCAACGCTTCAGCTGGCTTTTAATAGAGAATAGTGATGGTGAGGGGCAAGATACCTACAGGTGAAAAAACTATGTTAAAGTCTTTCGAACTTTTGACTAAAGGACTTCATCATCACGTTGGATTCACCGCGTTGTGTTGGTGACCTGTGCCCCAGTCGTCGCCGCTATGCCTGCATGGTTGTCGATTCAGTCATTGTTGTCATTGAGTCTCCAGCTTATCTCTCTTCGTGTTGATCTTTCTCTATGAATAGCTCTCTCTGATCATGTGGATGATCTAAAGAGGGCAGAGATTAGAGGGCTAAGGCATTTAATGATGAGGACAAACAAAAGAAATATGTTAGGAAGTTCTCGTTAAGTGAACTTCGTGTAGATGGCTCTGAAGTGTATTGGTTTAAGACATCTCAGAGACATTCTCACGAAGAAAACCTAACGAGAGCAAACCCACAACAAGAGATTTAAGGTTGATGTGCATGTCCTAAGGTTCGCTCCTTGTTATAAGGGCAAGCCCCTATAGTTGATTACATCTTAAGCAATATGAGAATTGCTTACGAAAACTCTCGATTAAAGTTGCAACTCATCTTTAGAAAATTTTAAACGTTGTTGTGAAGGAATATCATTGTCTTATCCTTAGAGTAGCGGATTCCTAAAAAATTCAAACTATTTAAGAGTTTTGTTTTGTCGTTACTAGTTTAGTTGAGATTCATCTATTTTGCTCCAGTTTTTGAATGTCTTCTCTGCAAAATAGAGTCAACACACCCTAATAACATGCAAAGTAGATCTAGGGTGACGCTCATCTTTTGTCTTCAACATCCTTACAAAATAGAGTAAGTATAAAATATGTTTTGGTTTGTTTGGTTGGGGTTTTTTTTGTTTTGGACAACCTGGTTAAGGTATCCATGCCTTTGCATCACCCTGTGGATGTCATGTTCCCTAATCTACTTAGTCCAAGAGGTGGTCAAACCTGCTCAAACAAGAAGATTCCTATCAACAATTATGGGTTATGTCATCCAAATGATTTTCGAAGACCCGGGTTTCAGGGGTTCAAGTTGTATTCGGTGATCTTTGGTCATTATGGTTTCATTTAAGTCTTAATGTCTTTTTCAAATTTTAAGAATTAATTTTTTTTTTTTGTTTCTTAACTCTTCTTAGCCGATTAATTTTTCTTGTTTTGTTGATTTATTTTATTTTATTTTTTTTGGATGTCTCACTCAAGTTCCCATTGTTATGTCGTCCTAGTGTTATTAGGGTTTGCGGTTAAATTAGTTATAAGTGACAGAAAGATGGTAAATATCACAGTGTAGGCAAGAGATGGATAAAAAATATGATTTGTGTGTTAGGTATATAAATTTCACATTAAACATTAGGCATTAGATTGTGCAAGATCTAGGAGATGAGCACTAAATAAGAAACAATCAAATGCATCATCAAAACTATAGAAAATAGAATCAAAATTTCATTTTTCTTCAAACTAATTTTTTTCAAAATGCAAAAAACTAATGCTTCAAATTAAATAAAACTTGGAGAAAGATTGGAATCGAGATTATTTACAATCTGACCATAAATACTTGAGAAACAGTTAACCTTAGCAAAAATGTGATCGAAATCTGCTCAGTCAGCTCCGAAGGATTTTGTGCACACGTGAAACTGAAAATAGGGATTTCGGATGCCACTTTGATATAAGATAATTTTCAATGGCTTTTCAGCTGACTTCTGAGTGTTGATTCATTATTTCTTCAAAAATCAATGATCTTTGTCGTCAATTAGAATAACGTGACCGTTAGTTAATAATGGGTAAAGAAACTATGGGATAACTTTTTGATGGGCTAGGGTAGTTGCTTTAGAATTAGCCATGAATCAACCATTTGGACAGTCGGGGATTATCTCAATCCTCAGAAATGTGATTCACTTATAAGCCAAGGTTTAAGTTGCAGGAAATGTGTCAGAAACGTGTTTCACTTGTAACCAATCAACAAGCCGTCGGAAACAAAAGTAAATTTTCCTATAATGCACATTAAACATCAACCTTATGATGACCCTTTTAGGAGAGTTGTTATGTTAAAAAAGGTATATGTATAACTAAAAATTTTTGGGAGTATTGTATAAAAATGATTTTAATTTATTAAAATTAAATGAAAATATGACACTTAATAAAACACAAAGAATGATACAAGACTACTACAAGAGTATCGGACCCCACTTAGCAGGACAAAGAAGAGTTATTCTTGTTGTTGTTGTTGTAGTTGTAGTAGCAGACACCGTATATGTGCGTACTGTGACCTGTTAGTAGAGCAACTTCTCTGAAGGTCATACTCCCCTCAAGTCACGGGTTTGAATCCCCCTGTGTATAGGGCATGATACTCGTCTAATAGACTTCCACCAATCTTTTATATATATATATATATATATATATATATATCCAAGCATGCTCAAGATTTACGTGCCAATAAGATTCCTTGAAAGGCCCTCGTAGAATTTCATACCCCTAAAATTATAATATCACGTGAAGACTTTTTATCAACCAATCTGAATAAATTTATTATGTCATTTTCATACTTGATGTGAGGATCTATGCACCCATTGGGGTTTCTTTTTTCTTAAAATATATACTTTGCATAATATGAACAAGAACGTTAATGGTTTCCATGAAAGAAACAGAAAGCTAACTCATTTGTAGATTAATAATGCTGTTAAAGGTAAATAAATTTATGCTTTATAAACTAATTACTTGATAAAATACGGCCATGAAAAAATCANTATATATATATATATATATATATATATATATATTATATTATAATATCACATGAAGACTTTTTATCAACGAATCTGAATAATTTTATTATGTCATTTTCATACTTGATGTGAGGATCTATGCACCCATTGGGGTTTCTTTTTCTTAAAATATATACTTTGCATAATATGAACAAGAACATTAATGGTTTCCATGAAAGAAACAGAAAGCTAATTCATTTGTAGATTAATAATGCTGTTGAAGGTAAATAAATTTATGTTTTATAAACTAATCACTTGATAAAAAATGGCCATGAAAAAATCACGAAGAGTAATCAACTCCTAAACATTTCAGGAAAAGGCCGTTTTTTTTTTTTTCACCNTATATATATATATATATATATATATATATATATATATATATATATATATATATATATATATATTATAATATCACATGAAGACTTTTTATCAACCAATCTGAATAATTTTATTATGTCATTTTCATACTTGATGTGAGGATCCATGCACCCATTGGGGTTTCTTTTTCTTAAAATATATTCTTTGCATAATATGAACAAGAACATTAATGGTTTCCATGAAAGAAACATAAAGCTAATTCATTTGTAGATTAATAATGCTGTTGAAGGTAATTAAATTTAAGTTTTATAAACTAATTACTTGATAAAATGGCCATTAAAAAATCATGGAGTAATCAGCTCCTAAACATTTCAGGAAAAGGCCGTTTTTTTTTCACAGAACAAATTGCCAAAACAGAGAAGAGAAGCTAATTTGAAAAATGAAATTGAAACAAAACAAAAAGAGCTCCCACTCAAATATCGCCCAAAATCGGCAACAAGTTATTTTCCATCTTCCATCAAATCCCATTCCAATTCCTCCAATATCACTTTCCCATTTCAGAGACCGCCGCGGCGGCCTCCGGAGCCGCCGCCATCGATTCCGTAACAGTGGCGAGCTTCTGCAGATTGAGCCGAACAACAGTGTCAGCGAAGAGCCTAGTGTCGTCCTCCGTGTTCCCCTCCGGCACATCGACGATATACGATTCAAGCACCACTGTCCATNAACAACAGTGTCAGCGAAGAGCCTAGTATCGTCCTCCGTGTTCCCCTCCGGCACATCGACGATATACGATTCAAGCACCACTGTCCAANAACAACAGTGTCAGCGAAGAGCCTAGTATCGTCCTCCGTGTTCCCCTCCGGCACATCGACGATATACGATTCGAGCACCACTGTCCATAAACCTTTGCCCCGTTCCAGATCCGGTTCCCCAATCTCCGTCACCGAAGTCACCGATCTGTAATTCGTAAGGCGGTGTTCGCCGCCTATGATGGTGAATCCGGTAACCCGCTGATCTTCGTCGAGTATGTTGAGCCGCTCGGTGCTGGTGCTCGCCGGAAGGCCGGAGATAACACTGACCTCGCGAAGGCAGCCGATGCAGACCTCGCCGCCTTCTATAATGGAGCAGCTGCGGATAAAGTGTTTGTATATTTGGGGGCGGTCGAATCGGCGAACCACAGACCAGACGATGGCGGCTGGAGCCCGGATCCGTTGCGCAATCAGGGAGGAGCATTGACCGCTGCTTAACTGGTATCTGTGGTGAGCATCGATCGTCGACAGGAGGGATTCGTATTCATCCGGAGTTAGACCGGCCGGAGGATCGCCGTCCGCCGGCGGCAAAGGGGACTTTGGAGGTGAACCGTGGGGGGCGTTGACGCTCTCCATCGTAAGGATATCGCTGCTATGGCCGATGCGATTCTGCAGGAGGGATCGAGAGCAATGAAGGCACATCCGGAGGCTTATTATAATAAGAAAAAAAAATTCGGTGTGAACAGCCGATTGAAAGGATATAGATTGATTCATAATTTATATGCCTAAATTAAATTGATAATTTAAAAAATTCAATTTTAATAATATATTTTAATCCATTTTTTTCTTATAATAATTTAAGAGTTAGAGATTATCTTTAGTGACATAAATAAGTTTAGAATATATTAATACATAAAATAATGTGCTTCATTTTATAACTATGTTGAATGAAAATTATATAAAGATATTAACAAATTAAATTTGTGCATTTATTGTATCAAAAATATAAAATAGTTAATTAAGGTGAATATTTTTTTACCTAGTATTTAAAAAAATGACATCTAATTTAATTGATAAACATTTAGTTCTCAATCTGTATGCACCGAAATTGTAAGTATGAATCTCAGAATGATCAAACGATTAGGGATGAAGGTATAATAATCGAAGCGTCAGACGAAAGGAGTATGAACTGAACCAGCCACCCGACGACTAGCTGTTTGATCAAGGCGGCAGACATGCAAGGTCGGTGGGTTGAATCGGTGGACCACGCTTACGATCCCAGCTACCCAAACTTCTTGCATAAACACCCGGTTACAACTAGTCGTCCGACCGGCTGTACCACAGCAGGAGCGATCGTCATGACCCAAATCAAAACTAACCTTATTTGGGTCAACCCAGCTTAACCTAGGTCAAACCCAAGCCAACCTAGGTAAGCCCAAGCCAACCTGGGTAAACCCAAGCCAGTTCAAGCCAACTAAAAAAAAACTCAGCTTAACCTGAGCTAACTTAGAGCCAACCTAGGCCTAAACCAGCTATTTCATAAAACACCTCGGCTCGACCCCGAGCTAACTTTAGCTAAAATCTTAGCATACCCTAACTCAACCCTAGCCCAAGTCTAATCCAAGGCTAAATGTTACTTTATACGTTTTATCTCACATCTCGTTTCATTTCGTATGTCGTTTCATGTTTTGTTTTCTTTCATGTGTTATTTCATTTTCAAAACAAAACAAAAATAACAAAAAAATTCATAAAATAAAAAAATAAAGATGAGAACTTCTAAATTTTCTTTGCAAACATAAAAAAATCAAAATCCATAAAAAAAATAAACTTAAAACATAGAAAACTTTGGTTTCTCAAGATGACTGACAAACTTAGAAGCTAAACAAGACATGAATTAAAATATTGAACTTCAATTAAATATTTAAAACACAACAAGACAAAGAACAGAAACTGAAACAAGGTAGATCCAACAAGAATTTTAGTTTAGCTAACTTACACACTGAACCGAGGATCATACACATACCCTTGGCTTGTTTGAGTATAGAATCCTAGGATAGTTCTTGTACCTAGTTAGTGTTAAATGCTAGGACATGCAAAATAATAAACCTATCCCCTTAGACTAGAGGGAATACTTTAGAATGAAGTAACTCATGGTTAGTGAACAACATATTTCTGACTACTTTGAAAATGCAAATCTTTCATGCTTTGTCATTTAAGGGGGACTCATGGTTATGAGGTTGGTCATAGTCGACGGTTACCAATGTTCAAGAAATGATGGAAAACTAAGATCATCTTGACTTGAGATGTTATTCCTAAAATCTTGGTTTGTCTTCTCATAGAATTATATATAGATTATGATTTCATTTTTTATCTAGAAATCATTTCCTATCTTACTCTATCCTTAGCTTAGGGTTTTCAATCGCTCGTGTTAGTGAAATACAATATCTCTAATCTATCTTTTAACTTCACCCAATCAGTCCAAATTCATCAAATGTTTTCAAATCTTTCTTATACCTCAGGCCTTTCTGATGAGATGTCGTTATCAGTTTGTAAGTCATATACTTTTGAATGTAAGTCTTTCAATTTTTGACCCCAACTCCAATTATGAAAATAGGATCTTTGATAATTCAAGTTATCATATTAATCAAGAGATTTTCTTTAATGCTTACGGCTCTAAAGATGTAATCAACTGTGCGAGTTTGCCATTGCAGGGAACGATACCCTAGAATTAAAACAAAACTTATCTTACACCCATAAGGTAAGGGAAGAACCCTGGTTCAGTAGATGCCAAATATTTCTATTACTCTAATGACTGAATCCATTCTAAGATAATGTATCTGTCTTTTGAGATATTATTTTGTTCTTCGAATGTCACATTCGATCATTTAGATAGAAATCTTTCAAAATCTATGATGTTCCTAAAACATAAAAAAAACCTAAAGGTTTTTTCTGGCATCTCCATCGGAGAGTTGTTCTCATCTCCATCTCTTATGATAAGTTAGGTTACCCTTTCATCCATTATGGATCCATCAAACTGATATAAAAATTTGGGTCATATCCCATGTCTTTAATCCTCAATTCTCTGCTACTCACAAAAACCTAATTTAATTAGTAGATTTGTGGATATTCTCTTTAGGACCTCTTTGTGCATGGTTCCGTACCTTAGCATACTCTAGAGCCTATTGATTTCTTTATTTAAGTTTGGTTCTATCATTTACTAATAACTATTCAAAATATAATTTTTAATCTAAAACTCTTTGAGAATAAAATTTGAAACAAAGTTCAACATTTCAAATTAAAATTAAAATGTCTTTAAAGCTAAAACTCTTTGAAAACAAAAAAATATGAAACTCTAAACTTCAAACTAAGAAAATGAAGACGCTTAAAAACTAAAATATTTTCTTTTTCACCTTGTGGGTATGGTCCAACTTTAAATTTCTTCATTAAGTTCCCTTTCAAATAAGTTTAATATTAAATTCAATAAAATTGAGAGATTCAAGTGTCCTTAGAGAATATATGAGAGAACCACCACAAAGTTCTATCGGTGTTATCTCTGGTGAAAACATGAAACCATTTGACACCTAAGCAAAAGAAGAATGGAACATCTTTTTGTCCATGACCCTCTGTAAAATCAAAAACCAAATCAATATGTTGTCGATATTCTACTTATAATCCATTTACAATAAGATGTCTTTGATATAATCAATTCTTTCTTTCAAACTCATTCTTAGTTCAAACTCTGTTGATGAATTTGTCATCAAGCTTGGTTGAAACTTTGTAAATCGTAATAAAATTGATGTTAATGCTTTTGATCTTTTATAAAGATAAGATTGTTATCAAACATGAATGCAATAAATTACGTTCTTTAGTCTTCTTAAAATTTATGATTATTTAAAATTTTTGCCTTTACATAGGTCATCAACTTAAAATGTCTAAGATGATTGATGTTTACAACAGGTTTAAGGACCTGTCTTACAAGTTATACCAAACACATCTCTCGTTGAAGACAACACTCATAATTTCAACATCAGGAGAAGCTTTAAGTACCACAATGTTTGAATAGATCTGTCAAAAAATTTCTCTTAATAGAAAACTACCACATCCAAATTTATTGTGGGAAACATCATATCTCCTCAAACATAAGCTAAAACATAAATAAGATTGTTACCTTTGATGGAGAACTTATACATTTATAGGATATGTTTCTAAATGGTTAATGTCCAACATAATGATTTAACTCATAAAACTGCGACAAAATTTTCCTAAGGAAATTCTGAAAATCTTGTTCTTTTGATAAAAATATTCGTATTATTATTTTTACTTTCTTGTGATGCATGATTGATTTTCTCACTTTATATTTCTGTAATTGTGATCATTCAGACTATTCTGAATTCATGTGGAATTGAGCCTCTCCATCCACATGTCGGGTCAAATTGGTCTTTCATGAACTTGAATATAATTTATAAACAACTTTTGGAACCCTTTTTGGTGGACATTGAAATTAAGATAATATTCTTCAAAGATATAAAAGTAAAAAAATAAAAAGGGTGAAGGAACATACAAGATGTTATCCCATAGTGTCGATTATCTTTATCCAATATTTTGGGCAATTTTGCACCTTTCTAAAATATGAGTAGATGATGGAATCAAGAAAAGTTCTAAAGTGTCCCAGAATAAAGACAAAACACTAACTACAAAAGTTGCTTCATCAAGGAAATTTTGAAGGAACGGAAAATATTTTATTTTATAGCGATGATGATCTTCAGACAATATTTTGGCAATTCCACTTTTTTTCTAAACATATGAGTAGATGATGAAATTATGAGATGTTTTAAAATGTCTCTCGACAAAGACAAAATACCAACTACGAAAGATGCTTCGCCAAGTGAAAGTTGAAGAAACAAAAAAGTTATTATCTAATAATTGCCATGATCTTCGGATAGTATTTTTGCAATTTCACTCCTTTCTAAACATATGAATAGATGATGAAATTATGAGAAGCTGTAAAGTACCCTTGGATAAAGACAAAACACCAAAATCTGCTTCACCAAACAAGAAGAATAGACCATTTATAATGCATATTGGCTTGGAATCCAACTCGAAGGATGAGTACAGCACTAAAGGTTCGTCTATTACTCTGACAAAAGTAAGAACCACAATGAAGTTTTTGTTAGAAGAAACAGAAGGGAAGAGAAACAGGTTGACTTGATTAATCATTCACCATAAAATAGTACATAAATCTCTGAAGACAGATATCAATAAAGACAGCGTTTGAGAAATGATTGCACATTAAATATTGATAAATGAAAAGCCCTACTTGATTGTTGAAGACTTTGGCTTTAATTCAGTTTGAAGTCAATGCCGCCATATTTCACATAATATTCAAGGGCAATTGCTCACAATGATGCCATGTTGGCGTGTGAATGGAAAAGAAGAAGCTAAGCAATACATTAAAAAATATCAACATAATAAGTTTCACAATGGATATGGTTATCACAACGCATTATGTTGATTCAAACTGAAAGTGTTGGTGCATTTTTTAAAATCAACCATACATGAATAGTGCATACATAGAAAAATCAAGTTTATTTTTTCTGACTTGACTGCCTTGTTAAAAAGGGCCTGGGAATTTTGAGGATCTCAAAATGTCTCCTTGAAGTGGCAAAGGCTGAGTACATGCAATTGGTATGCCAAAATCCCTTCCATCATTTATTAGTATATGGTTCTATTTTATTTGATGAGATGGGAAAACCTTAGTTTGTTATTTTTTATAACTACAAGAAATTTCCATTTCACATATTGAGACTAGTCTTCCATCTAACTTGCCAAGGGAAACAGTCCATGAGTTTCATATTTCACTGAACTCTGATTACGGCACTTTTTTCAAATCTATATATCTTCTTTTTGTCTTTTTTTTTTAATTTAAATTCCATAATTAGTTTAGATATATACTTTCACATTTTGAATAAGAGTATACCTTACACTAACCTAAACAGTCCATGAGAATTAAAGGGAAGTAGGAAAAGTATTGTAGCATACCCAACACAGACCTAAATTTGGAGGACTCCTGGTATCAACAATAAAGGGAAAAAAGGAGGAAGGCAAGAAATTATAGTACATGTTTTGTATCATTTTGTTTGTGCAACTTCTAGTTCATATTAGTAGTTCTGATATTTTCTTCTTTGTGTATTTGAATGAACACAGGGAGGCAAACAGAATGCTTCTGCCAAGTATGTCCACACAAATATGATCTTTTTCTGGACTATTTGACTGACGAAGGACAATCAATGGAACTCATAATGTATTTTATTTTCTCTAGCAATTGATTTATCATTGACTTGAACCAGATTTTCTAATTTGAAGTTACAATAATCTGTAGGCATGTATCAGTTATTCCCATGGTTTAAGTAAATGGAAGTGATGGAATTGGTACAGGTTGGAGCTCTTGCATTTCTATTTGTAATCCAGGAGATATTGTTAAAAATGTTAGGCATTTGCTTAATAATGAGCCAATGGTGCCGATGGATCCATGGTATCAAGGTTTCAAGGTAAAGATGACATCTTTTACATATTTTTATGTAAATAGGTTAGGGTTTGCTGCAGATAATATCTGGAATGACATTTTTTCTGCACATATAATCAAAGCCTGATTGAGAAAACAGCTGTGAAGAAAACTACCTTTGCATGAAATTGGGCATTCCACTTTTCAGAAAGTTGAAACAGTGGTACTTTTGTTGTGATATGGAAGATTGTGGTGGCATAAATGTAGAAAGTGGAGATATGTAAATGTATGGAAATTGGGTGGTATGTATGTAATGGTTTTTATGAGTAACTTTCTTTTGAGATGATGATCAAATTTTTGAGAATTTATTTATTTTTAATTAATTGCAATATAAATTTACAGCTCTTTCCAATTGCTTGATTTAAACCAACATAAAAATTTTCAAGTGCAATCAAGTTTATAGTATAAGTCGAGCTCGAGTTTATGAGCGGAACACGAGCCTAATATATTTTTCTCAAGTAGAGCTCAAGCTTGCAATTTGAGCTTGAGTCGAGCTCAAGCCAAACTTATATTATACGAGCTAAGCTTGTTTGAGACCAAACTCAAACTTGACTCGACTCGTTTACACCCCTAATATCAACCAAAGAAGACAACATAATACCATTTAAAAAATCAAATTGGAAAGTGGGGCTTGGCTTCATGAGCAATCTCAGATTGTTGAAAGTGGCATTGCTTACATTACGTCATTATTTCAAGATAATGGTTTTGATCAGTCCAGTTTTGATTGAGCTCTTTTCACTGCTTCCATTCTCTCAGATTTTAGTGCTGTCCCTAATGCTCCCTCAGTTTTTTTATGCTAGGGGGCTGCTTTGGTGTCTCATTTTCCCTATGCTGATGTTGTAATTCTCTTTGCCAATGCTAGCAAAACTAATATGAAGCAAATTTATAGGATCCTTCAGAATTTTAAAAAAGTCTCTGGTATGGTTTTTAATAAAGCCAAATGTGAGTTCTTTCTGAGCAAGAGTCCCTGTGGCAGAGAAAGTGGATTCAGGATTACACTGGTTTTGGTATGAAGTCTCTTCTTCTAAAGTATTTGGGAGTTTTTATATCAAACATAAACTGCGGTAGGCTTAATTTTGAAATGGTGTATGATGAAATCTAAAGGAGAGTTATGTCATGGGAGAACACTTTCTTATCTTTGGTGGAAGGATCACTCTTCTTCAAAGTGTTTTAACTTTCTGTTTCTTTATTTATTTAATGTGATTAAATTTACCAAGTGTATGCAAATTAAGATTGAGAGGATCTTTAATAAATTTTTGTGGGCTAGCAATGTGCATGGCCTGCACTGAACTAATTAGAGGAAGCTTTGTAAACCGAACCAGGAGTTTGTGTTGGGGTTCAGATCCTTGGAACAGATCTTGCTTATAAATTTTTACAAGTTGAGGATAAAACATAGATCTAATCTTAGTCTATGGGCAAACTTTATGAAACTCAAATATTTTAATAATCTCTATTATTCCTTTTAATATTGGGCAGGGTGATTTGATTAGATTGAAGACCTGTAACAGCTATTCGCTATCTAAGACAGTGGCTTAGATTTTTTCTTCTCAGTTTCAGAGATTAGTTTGGTTATATTTTTGGAGCCCTATACTGAAACCTTCACAATCCTTTTTCTCATGGAGACTACATTTTAAGATGCAGCCTGTTGATTATATTCTAAAGTTAATGAGCCTCAAATTTCCTTCCATTTGTCCTCTTTGTAGAGAGGATGAGGAGACCTTTTCACATTTTTCTTTTTGTGCAGGTTTTCAATTAACATTTGGGATAATTTATGCTTTTTATTTCATGTTTCATATCCTTTGCAAGGTTTCTTCTCTTTAGTTCATTGCCTCTCTGAATGGAGTGGGCATAATTCTCCTAAAACATTGAAAAGTAATGTTCCTTTCATCTGTTGTTGGTTCCTTTGGCTAGAAAGAAATAGTAGAAAGCGCCAGAACCTGCTCCATTCTGCTAAAAAAGCATTAATTAATATTCTCAAAGCCTTCTCCGATGATAACTTTATCAGCTCAAAACTGGACTGAATTTTATCAAACAGGACCTTAACATTTCTTATTCATACTCCAAGCATCTTTGTAACTTAGTATTTTGGTCTCCACCAATTGCTCCCTTTATCAAGATTAATATGGATGGAAGTTTTTTCTCAAACTAAAGATGGACAAGGAGGCATCTTCAAAAATTAAAGAGATCAATTTCTGCTCAATTTTCCTGCTCCTTGCTTAACCATGTCTACTCTTTTTCTGAACTACGGATTGTGTGGTGTTGCCTCCTTTTTGCTCTTTTGCTCAATTTGTCCTTCTTGATTCTGGAAAATGACTCCCTGCTGACTCTTAATATTTTCACTAGAGTCGTGTGTTGTCATTGATATGCTATCCATTCATGGAAAGAAATTTTAAAGCTTTTGCCCAAATTTAATATACAATGGTCTCATATTCCAAGAGAAGCAAATCATCAAGTTGATCTCCAGGCTAAGATGGGAGCTGCCAATGATGTAATCCCCTTAAAACCCTCCACCTCTTCTGAACTTATCTTACTTATTAAGGCTGATATTCCTTTTCTGGCCTGCTTTTAATTTTGTTATTTCATTGTAAAACTTTGATTGATCAATATAGATCATTTTTTCATATATATATATATATATAT
>JXCR01100566.1:0-24384 GCA_002079205.1 Phalaenopsis hybrid cultivar | reverse complement strand
ATTGTAAATGTAGTAGTACTGTAAAATGTTTCCTAAAATTTTTTATGTGCATCTTTTAATGTTGAAAAAAAAGATTTCCCATGCGCATTTAGGCGCCGTGATGAGAGCCCGCGTCATGTGCTTATAATCCAAAGCCCCCGTGCCACGGTGGGATCGAATCCTTGACCTGAGGGGGGTTACAGTGACCCTGCCACCAACAGGCCAAGGCTTGCATCATATATATATATATATAAGGAAATCGATATTCGACGGAGGCCAAATATCGATTTCCCATGCGCATTTAGGCCCCGTGATGAGAGCCCGCGTCATCTGCCTATAATTCCAGAGCCCCCGCGCCACGGTGAGATCGAACCCTTAACCTGAGGGGACTTACAGTGAAACTGCCACCAACAGGCCAAGGCTCTTGCGGTATATATATATATACCCTTCTAAAATACTTGCTTAAAAAGGATCATGAAGTAAATTCTGATGAACAAACATTCAATTCAGGAACAAACATTCAATTACACCTACTTAGATAACTCAACCACCAGTGGGCCCTTAGTTGTAACTTGGAAGCGTGTTAAGCCTCATAAAACGTTCAGCCCAACTTAGAATCCAAGAATAGGTTGAATAACCAAACCCTTAAAATGAGAGAACCTAGACAGCTGCAGTAGATTACTCCATTAAAACTGGGATGGTACATGAAAAGAATTCAAGAACTAGAAGGGAATGTCAGTAAAAAAAAAAGGAAGGCTGTCCATACGTGCCCCTCAATTTTTCTGTAATTACCTATATAACATTTTAATTTTAATTTTACATATATTACATATGCCTATCTTATTTATGCATGAAATTATACATTTCATTTTTACAGACAGCATAAAAATAGAACAATAATAAAATGCCAATACCAATAACCAATACTAAAATGCATTAATATGAATTAAATAGCATAATCACAAACTAATGGAGCTTAAGATTGGTTGCAAGCAAGGCAAGCCAACCACCTAGTATACCACGAAGGCTTTTTCTTCTTCTTCCCCTCCTTCTCGTCGTCTTCATCAACCCACGGTAGAGCGACGACGTAACAGTCGTCGGCGCCGCAATTACGGCATCTCTCTNAACTAATGGAGCTTAAGATTGGTTGCAAGCAAGGCAAGCCAACCACCTAGTATACCACGAAGGCTTTTTCTTGTTCTTCCCCTCCTTCTCGTCGTCTTCATCAACCGGCGGTAGAGCGACGACGTAACAGTCGTCGGCGCCGCAATTACGGCATCGCTCTGCCTCTTTCAAGAAGGACTTGAAAGCATCTTGGGTGTACTTGGCCCCCTCCGCCACAGTCATGCCGTGGAGGAGGGCGTGGGGGAAGATGCCCGGATTCGCATGGTCGCCGTTGAGAACGGCAGCGAGCTGAACCAGTTCTCGCTGGAAGTCGGAGAGCTCCGAGTCCTCAGCTGCTTCGGTCTTCCTCATCTTCTTCACATCCGGTAGGGTTACTGTACATAATAATATTATCTCGCATCATCAAAACTAATAGACGTAAAATCATCTTTTTTAAATNTCTTCCTCATCTTCTTCACATCCGGTAGGGTTACTGTACATAATAATATTATCTCACATCATCAAAACTAATGGACGTAAAATCATCTTTTTTTAAAATTAGGTTTTGCTTACGTGGACAATCAGTTCTCGGAGAGGTTCTGCTGATGAGGGTCTCAAATGTTCCCGCCCACTCATCACGCTTATTTAGAAATGCTTTGAGATTGAAGATCTTCTTCACTGTCGCTGGAATGGAAGAGTGCTCATACTGCGACGAGAGCTCCGGCCCTGATGGCCTGTGAACCACTGCATTTGCGCATGGAATATTCAATTAATTTCTTTTTTTTTTTTATTTTGAGGCAAAAAAATAAAATAAAAAGGGTCATTTATATACCTATCCCCCAATTTCTATATATCTACATGTCTAACACCCAAATTTTGCTATTTACATTTGTACCACCCAAATCTTTCATATTACATTTAAAAACATTGTTATTTCGACTTTTAAAAAGTAATATATATATTTTTCATGTATAGATAAAATGATACATATTATGTACATATGTATATGTATATTTGTATATGTATATATGTACATATGNGAGCTCTGGCCCTGATGGCCTGTGAACCACTGCATTTGCGCATGGAATATTCAATTAATTTCTTTTTTTTTTAATTTTGAGGCTAAAAAATAAAATAAAAAGGGTCATTTATATACGTGTCACCCAATTTCTATATATCTACATCTCTAACACCCAAATTTTGCTATTTACATTTGTACCACCTAAATCTTTCATATTACATTAAAAAAAATTGTTATTTCGACTTTTAAAAAGTAATATATATATTTTTCATGTATAGATAAAATGATACATATTATGTACATATGTGTATGTATATCTATACATATGTACATCTTTATATGTATATATGTATATATATAGAGAGAAAGACTGAACCACCTAAATGTGAAATTTGCCAAGCCTTCATATAATATTTTGCCCNATATATATATATATATATATATATATATATATATATATATATATATATATATATATATATATTTTAAATAGAATGGTCAGAGGCTATTATACAAGCCCCGGCGGTCCCTCATGCGCCTAAGAGATCGAGTACTATACCCTACACTAGGGATGTATTTATATATTCATATATCTATCTATGTATGTATAAATATGTATGTATGTGTATATATGTGTGACTATGTGTGTGTGTGTGTCTATGTATCTATATGTATGTATGTATATATATGTATGTGTCTATATACATAGATTTATGTATGTATCTTTATACATACAACGTGACTTCTTGGCCACCCTACAAAAAGGAGTTGGATTCTTTCCTATATATAGGGCTAAAATAAAATGAATGGCTATGGCTTCAAATGAGAAGAGAGACAAACGACTTGTATAATAGTAATATATATATAGTTTTTTACCATCACGTACATGTGGCAGTCTGGTAGAGCCAAGGGGAGGGGTTTTAATGGGAGTAATGTCCCCGCCCAGAATACATATCATATATTAAAATCCCTCCTTCTACTTGTTACTAAATACTTAACCTGTCCTATGAAGTTTGTAAGGAAAATCTTTGTACTTATTCGAACAAAACTTCATCCTTATTTTCTGCTATTAAAAGTATTATTTTGCTATGGTTAGTGTTTGATGACAAACATGCTTTAGTCAAACTGACNGAATATCATAAAAATGATAGTTTTATTTAAACTCATTTTGAATGTGAAAAAATATTAAAATTTTGAATTTTGTAGAATATCATAATATTTTAATATATTTTCCATATATTTAGAATGAATAAAATTGTTTTAGGATCATCTATCTTTATACGAAAAAATTATTGTATCAGGACACTGATGCAATGCAAATTTGTATCAGGTGTCCAATAACAGGGGCTACATGACAACACGGACCCAAACCGTGTATGTCAGTGAACCCAAATTATCATGTGGCCCCTATTATTGGACACCTGATGCAATAATTTCTCCTTTATAAGGCCATCTCAAAACCGTGGACAAGAAATTAAAGAGTGTATCATGATAGAAAACTTTTAATAAAATTCTAATTTTTTAGGATTTTTAATGACTTATAGAGTTGAAAATCAATGTTAGATTGTAATTTTATTAAACAAATGATAAAATATAGGGGATTCGCATAGATAGAACTCCATAGATCAAGATTTGCATTTTTTAAACTTAAATTTTACTATTTAAATCATATATTATTTAATGAACTCTGTTAATTATACTTGTCATATGCATAATGTAAGCGACTTTTCGTGACGTGAAATATATTATTTCATAAACTCTCTCAAAGGTGAAACATATCTTAATAAATTTATGATATCAAAATATTATAGGCCTAAATATTAATATTTAGGCATTGGTTATATAAGTACATAAAAATATTATGTTATATGCAAACGCACACGCGTGACTTTGTAAGCGTTTAAGGTTTTCCGCCAGTCCTGCGTCATCAAACGCTTATTATGCAGCGCATATTCGCGGCTTTATCATTAAATTTGTTTATAATAAGATAAGAGAACACTAGCTTTCTCACTTCTCGATACATGTGAATATCAAATCCCATGTCCGTGGATTTCAAAACAAAGACTCAAATTTTAAACAATTGTTAATGACAATTTTCCAATTTAGTCTTACTTAAGAATAAAAAAAATAAAAATTACGTATAAAATTTGATTTAGTGGTGTGGCGGCGTCTTGAAAATGCATCAAATTTGTTTCGATAAATTGTGTTTTGGCAGGTTATTAATTTTGAAAATCCTGAAAATAGCGTTTTCACACCGCATCTTTTAGGTGTGGTGACAGCTTTCTGGCAGCGGTCTGACATTTCTAAAAAAATAAAAATTTATAATAGCCACCGTACCTAACTATTTATCGGTTTATTTTTAATCAGTTTATCAACAGATTATTCAACAAGTTGCAGTTATCCCAAACACCAAACAGACCCCCAAGAAGAGGGAAAAATATTATATCAGGACTGCTAACGTAGAGCTACGTTCGGATTGGAATATTCGGCTGTGTTACGAGAATATTTCATATGTGTTATTTATAAAAATGATGTGTTATTTGAGTATTATATGATGTTATTCGATTATTTTGCGTTGTTATTGAAATATTTCATCGCGTTACTTGATTTGGGGCTGAAGTGTTATTGGAATATTACTTGATTTAGGGTTGTTTTATTCCAATAAAATAGTGGAAATTGAAACAACACCGAGAATATGTCAAATAACATAGCCCCAAATCAAATAACGCGATAAAATATTCCAATAATACCGCAAAATAATCAAATAAAATTATATAATACTCAAATAACACATTATTTTTATAAATAATGCAGATGAAATATTCTCATAATACAGCCGAATATTTAAATCCGATCGTAACTCTAGATTTTAGGAGTTANAGTTTTCCGATTTAGTCTTACGTAAGAATAAAAAAAAATAAAAATTACGTATAAAATTTGATTTGGTGGTGCAGTGGCGTGTTGAAAACGCATCGAATTTATTTGGGTAAATTGCATTTTGGCAGGTTATTGATTTAGAAAATGCTGAAAATCGTGTTTTCACACCGCATCAATTTAGGTGTGGTGGTAGCTTTCTGGCAACTGTCTGACTTTTCTAAAAAAAGTAAAAATTTATAATAGCCACCGTACCAAACTATTCATCAGTTTATTTTTAATCAGATTATCAACAGATTATTCAGCAATTTGCAGTTACCCCAAACACCAAATAGACCCCCAAGAAGAGAGAAAAATATTATATCAGGACTCCTAATGTAGAGCTACGTTCGGATTGGAATATTCAATTGTGTTACGGCAATATTTCATATGTGTTATTTATAAAAATGATGTGTTATTCGAGTATTATATAGTGTTATTCGTATTTTGCGTTGTTGTTGGAATATTTCATCGCGTTATTTGATTTGGGGCTGAAGTGTCATTGAAATATTCTCTCGCATTACTTGATTTAAGGTTATTTTATTCCAATAAAATGGTGGAAATTGAAATAATACCGGGATAACATAGCCCCAGATCAAGTAACGCGATAAAAAAATTTAATAATACCGCAAAATGATCGGATAAAACTATATAATACTTGAATAAAATATTATTTTTATAAATAATATAGATGAAATATTCTCACAACAAAGCCAAATATTTAAATCCCTGTTCATTAGGAGTTCATATTTTTCCCAACAAAAGCGCACCTGTAGAAAAGAGTGGCCGGCGGATATTGATAATAAATACCAAAGTCAAAACCCGCCTCATCCAGCGAATCAAAAATGGTCTTCTGCGGCAAACCTTCCACGAGCTTCTTCGTAACGTTGCTCGTCATCCCATGCGACGTGGCCGAGTGCACGAACAATCGGTTCGGTTGAGTCGAAGCCGGCATCGACGCGAACCACCGGTCGCAGACCGCGAACTCCGACACCAACTCCCGATAAACCGGCACCGAATCGGGCCGAAACCCGTTCATGACCGCCTCCGATAACCCCTTCTCCTGCCCCTCCGCCTGCTGCACGAAACCGTTCATCGGGGGCGTGACGCCGGCGGGGGTGATGGGGGTTTCGCCGGCGGAGAAGGGGACTCCATAGACTTGCTCGTAGATGGCTTGGATGGAGTGGCCCGGATCCGGGTCGACGTATTCGGCCCGGTCGGAGAAGAGGACCGTTGCGGAGGATGGGTCGGAGGTGGAGATTGGGTTCGATTCGGAGCCGGTGACGCCGTCGATTTCTGGGTTTATNGCCGGCGGAGAAGGGGACTCCATAGACTTGCTCGTAGATGGCTTGGATGGAGTGGCCCGGGTCCGGGTCGACATATTCGGCCCCGTCGGAGAAGAGGACCGTTGCGGAGGATGGGCCGGTGGTGGAGATTGGGTTCGATTCGGAGCCTGTGACGCCGTCGATTTCTGGGTTTAGGGATTTCATCCAGCCGAGCATGTGATCGAAGGAGCGGTTCTCTTGGACGAGGATCACGACTGTGCGGATTGGGGTTGAGGATGAGGACATGATTGGATGGATGTTGTTTGATTGATTGATAGACCGAAGGTTTGTTTCTCTAAAAATCGTATTTTTATGAGGAAGAGTGGGGATTGCTTGGGACGAGAAGGAAGGGATATCCGAGGATAAATTCTTCGATGGGGGGAAGAGGATAGAATGAAACGATCGGGTTGGTGAGAAGTTTCAGAGGTGATAAGGGATTGGAGATCTGATGACCGGAGGTGATGTTACTCTCTGAATTGTATGGGTGGAGTGGAGTACATTGGAGTATGGGAAAATTCAAGTTTGGATGAATGTCTTAATTAACTATTTTGTGATCATAATTTTTATTTTATTTATTTTTTTTTTCATTTGAAAGCTAAAATTTTGAAGATGTTAAATATCATTTAAAAAACTTGAGGGATTTTTTTTTTCTAGTTGATTTATTTTTTTAATTGGACTAACAATTGAAAGTAAATTTAAAGTTTAAGGAGTTTAAAAATATAGATTAATTTTGAGATCTAAATTAATTTTGATTTATTGCTCATTATTTGTACAAAAATTACTTAGTTGTAACTTTCCACATAATAAAATTATCAATAAAAAATGAAAATGAAAATTAATAATTGATATTTACTAGTTGAAAGGAATTTGCTATCANTATAAGTAAGAGTGGGGATTGCTTGGGACGAGAAGGAAGGGATATCCGAGGATAAATTCTTCGATGGGGGGAGGAGGATGGAAGGAAATGATCGGGTTGGTGAGAAGTTTCAGAGGTGATAAGGGATTGGAGATCTGATGACCGGAGGTGATGTTACTCTCTGAATTGTATGGGTGGTGTGGAGTATATTGGAGTATGGGAAAATTCAAGTTTGGATGAATGTCTTAATAAACTATTTTGTGATCATAATTTTTATTTTATCTTTTTTTTTTTTTCATTTGAAAGCTAAAATTTTGAAGATGTTAAATATCATTAAAAAATCTTGAGGGATTTTTGTTTCTAGTTGATTTTTTTTTAATTGGACTAACTATGGAAAGTAAATTTAAAGTTTAAGGAGTTTACAAATATGAATTAATTTTGAGATCTAAATTAATTTTGATTTATTGCTCATTATTTGTAAAAAAATTACTTACTTGTAATTTTTCACATAATAAAATTATCAATTCAAAATGAATATTAAAATTAATAATTAATATTAACTAGTTGAAAGGAATCTGCTATTAAATGTTAATGTTTCGATACACTCAACATTTTTGTTTGTCAAAAGAAAATAACATGGATTTGAAAAAAAAAAAAAAAGAGGAGCACAAATGGATTGTAAAAGTTGTAGACTCTATAAAGAAATTAAAAAAAAAAACATATAGTTGTAGCCTCTCATTAGATTGCACAATTTTTTTTTAATGAAATGTGAGGGACACACCCAGCTTTAGCGAAAATAAAATAGGATTAGTGCTAAAAAAAAAAAAACAAAATAATATGTGAAAGTTCGACACAAGAAAAAACAAATAACATACCAAAAAACAACAAAAACTCTAAGCCTATCGAAAGAGACAAAACTAAAAAATGGTGAGTAGGTACAAAAACCATGCCTTCCCCCTAAACCCTAAACAACCAAAATAACCAACATATCCGAATTTCAAACAATTCAAAGTCTCAAAAATAGCATCCGACATCAGCCGCCAACAACAACCAAGAAGAAGAGACCAACATTAAATATGAAGAGCTATCCAACATGAGTCTGAATGGCCAAATAATCACAGCTGTGAAAAAGAAACTTAGAGAATACGTAGCAGGAAGCAAAGAGGGGAAAAACCAATAAAATCACAATAAAAAAGGAACAACCATTGTGAGCCCTTTCAACAGAGAAGAAGATCAAACAAAAAAGGCAACATAACTGAAGACTAACAAACAACACCCAAAGTCAGCCAAAAACAGACTTCAACAACAATAAGTTAGGAGACATGAAGGACATAAAAAGAAACTACAAAAACTGAACCACCAAATGGGAAGTGAAGAAGAAACAACAAAAAAAACAAAAAACTACAAAAAAAATATGGCCTCAAACCAACTAAAGAAGAGGGAAAGAAAAAGAATAGAGAAAAAAGGAAAACAACTATAAAAAAAAAAGATCAGAAAAATGAGCTCAGAAACTTACCTATAGGAAATATTTAATTTCCTTTCAAATATCATAAATATCTAAAATCAACAGCACTAAGATATTTAAAATATAGTAGAAATTTAATAAATAGTTGAAAACAACATAGCTCAGCCCATACTTAATAAATCAAGTGTAGAGCTGAACTTAAAAATAAAGAGATGAAGAACAAACAAGCCAAAATAATAACTAAGAAAGAGAAAGCATTAGTTGAAAGAGAAATGAGCTCAAAAACATATTTAAAAGGAAAATATTAATATTCATTTCAAATGTCATAAGTGTCTAAGTTTATAGAAAGAGAACAACTATGAAAAAACCAACAAAACATAGGCACCAAACACAACCCATAAAACACCAACAACAATAACCAAGAAGATGAAACCAACAATAGAAAATAAAGAAACAACCAATAATTACAAATTTGAAATCATAAAAATCTGGAAGAAAACCAACACGATACAAAATTATAGAGAAGATCAAGTAAGAAATAAAAAGAAATAACCAAAAAATCATAAACAGAATAACAATAGTAAATCATCCACACAAACTAAAAAGAAAGAATAAAATTCAATCAAAATATCATGAATATCTAAAATCAAATGGCCATATATATTCAAAATATGGTTGTTTATTAAAAAAAAGGAAAAGGAAATAAGGAAAGCACATGCAAAATAATTAAAAAAGAATGTGAAGACAATATAAAAAAAAACAATAAAGATCAAATAGAATAAGGAACCTAAATACATGAAGGAATATTATCTCTACATTTATATGTTTTACTCTTTCAGTTAATGATCTCTTCAATGTTAAAAGTCATACTATCAATAGAAAAAAAATAATTACTAAAATTTCTTGCATTCCTATCCCTCCAAATATAATAAGTAATTATGTGAACATCTAATTAGTAATATCAAATAATATTACTAGAGGAAAAAAAATCCACTTGAGAGAGAATCTATACTAAATTACCACTTAAAAGATGGAAATTCTAATAAGGAATACATTTAAGAAAAGTATGAGCAAAATTACACTCAAAAGAAAAGATGATTTTGAGTTTCATTATGAATTTAGCATGAAACAAAAGAAATATTAATTGTAATACATATAGTCATCAGAACAACACTTGTTTTGAGACTATTAAGTAGAACATTCTAAGTATTAATAGCATATATAATAGAGTAACCTTTAAACCAGATATATTTATTCCAACCCGCAATAAAATAGATATCAAAATACAGGCTATAAATAAATTTATGAGTGCATTTATCATGAATATTCTAAAGGCAATAAGTAAAACAAATTTTAAAAGGAATACTGGGAATAGAGTTTAAATAAAAAAAATTAAGAATATTATAAGAGTAATGAAAATTACAATTGTTGTTAAAAATAACTTAACTAACTTTAAAGAAGGAAGAACATTAAATCAAATAAAAACATCATTATAAAACTTCTTGAAAAGAGAAGAGCCATTCAATTAATGCTTAAAAAATAAATGAAGCTTGCTATAATTAGAAGAAATTTGAAATTGAAAACAATTCTTAATTTTAGAAGCCACTTCAGATAAATTCTTCCAAAACGAAGAGGAGTCGCTTCTATGTTTAATACAAAGAAACCCATAATGATAAAAAAAAAAAAAACAAGTAGTTAAAAGAGAAAAAGAATTAAAAGGTCTCTATTTAATTTTATATTTACTCATTAAAATAATCATATCAAGATCAGGCAAACAAAGAGGACCATAAATTTTAGACTTAGAAGTTTTATGCCAAGAAATAGTATGGAGTTTAAAATTATAATCTTTATTGAAAAAAAAAAACTATGATATAAAAAATATTTCTTAAACATTTAAAAATATTAATAACATAAAACCAATAATGTAAATAACTCTAAATACTATGTTTGAAAAGCCGAAATCTACCGGCAAATGATAAAAGTTTAAGTTTTCAACCAGCATGCCAACTTTCCAAATTATCTCATGACTTGGAACAATCAGCAACAAACACCATAAAAGAATTCATAGGCACACCTAATCAATACCAAGTTAATGATTGTAAAGAATAACCTCTAACATGATAAAGATAGCTTTGAAAATTATATTAAACGAAATTTGAAAAATAAATGACAAATATAGCTCTTTTTGCTCTCAAATTAGTAGACTTGAAGAGAATATCAAGAGTGCAATTTAAATTTTTAATAGAATTAACAAAATCTTAACAAAAAAACTAATAATTCATTAGTATAAATGAAATGAGAAATTTTATAAATATCAATAACATGATTAAAAATATTAAAATTAGAATTATGAGAATCTAATAGGAAAGTAAAGCATCGATCACAATGGTCAAAAAAATAAAGTGAAAGAAGGCACTATGTCTTATTTTAGAGGACGAACCAAAACAGTTCGTCATTTCCTTATTAATGATACCATTAAAATAAACATTAAAAAAGCAAGCCTTAATCCATTTGAGGAAACTATTAGGAAAACCCATGCTAGTAAGTCTATCAAGAATGAATTTATGATTAGCATTACCAAAAGTTTTTTAATATCAATTTTGGCTCAAAGACCTTTATTGAAATTAACAAAGTTATAATTGAAAAAATGTTCTCTTACAAGTTTCTTGTGGGTTTCGTTCGTTCCTCTTCAATGTTGCCTCTAGGGTTTGTGCTGCGAAATGTTTCTCGGATCTCTTGCTAATTTGGTACAATTCTTATGGTGTCGTCCCTTGTTCATCCATCATATAGAGAAATTTTTTTTAGGTAATCATGCGTCAACTATTTTTAATGTCGCTAATTATTTTATTCCTATTTTCTTAAAGAGCATATGGTGGACTACTCATTTAATGGGCTCTTGAAAAAGTAGCTAAGAAGAATGGTAAATTGGCCATTCTCTTTCAAGAAGAAGAAACTAAGGTTCTTGTGGAACTTCTGAAATTTTCCTTAGTTGGTAAGTTTAAATTTGCTCTTTAAACAAAATTTTGCGAGCTCTAAAATTTTGCCTCTTTGGTAAGTTTAAGTTTTTGGCATTGTATAGCCTGATTTACAACCTCTTTCGTTCAGGTTTTTTCTCTTGTTGTTGGAGCCAATGTAATTGTGAAAGCTTTTAATTTAGCTTACTATGGTTGGGAACTTATTCAAGTGGAAATGGATTCGTTGCTTATGTGAAATTATTGCTGGTTGAAAAAGGATTATCCATGGATCATTCAGTTACATATGAGGAGAATTATTGAGTTGAATTCTATTATTCATATTAATTGGTCTCATATACTTTGTGAATGTAATAAAACATGCCAATTGGACAACAAAGTTGAGATACTTTTCTCAATCTATTTTTGTTTGTAGTAATTTACCTGTTGATTTATCTATTCTTTTGTAGATTCATAAAATTGGTTTTCTTTTTGTTAGGTTTGTTTCTTAATGTCTTGTTTGGTTGGGTGAGTTGTATTTTTTGGTGGAGAATCTATAGGTTTTATTTTGTGTATAGTTGGATTCTCCAGCCAGCTACTGTATTTTTTTATCATATTAATAAAATTCCCTCTGGGGTTTTAAGAAAAAAAATGTTGTGGATTGTAGTGGTGTTTTTAAAGATTGTTTTGGCAATTGTTTAACTTGGTTTGTGGCTTCTAATTTTTTTGTTTCTCCTTTAGTTGCTAAACCTAAAGTTGTTACTAAAGGCTTATATAATGCTAAATGCTGCAATTGGAAGTGCATTCAGGTGGAGATGGATTCTCCTTTATTTTAGAAGTTTAGCACTTTAAAGCTGGAGTATCCGTAGATTATACAGCTGCAAATGAATAAATTTTTTGAGTTTACATTAGATTTACAAGTTTCTTTGTGCCATATTCTTAGAAAGGGTAATGATCGATTAACTGGTTGGCTCACGTAGGTTATTCTTTGCAAAATGTTTTAGTGTTTGATTCCTTACTTTTTGATTTGTCCATTCTTTTACAGGGTGATAGGATTAATTTTCTCCTATTTTTATAATCGTCCCTTCTATTTTTTGAGTTATGGTGTGAGTTGTAATTATCGGTGGAGGAGCCTTAGGATTTTACTTATGCAAGTTGTTTTTTAGGGGAGTAGTGGGAACCTCCAGCCAATTGATGTACATTTTTGCAAATTAGCAATAAATTTACCTATGAGGTTCCTTTAAAAAGACATTAACAAAGTTAAGGATAAATGAAATTTCATTAGCCAAAAAAATATTATTTATAATATCAAAAACATAAATAAAAGCAACTTAAGCATGTTGAATAATAGTAAGAAGCAAAGTATAAAGTTTATTAGCAATAAGCTTATAGATAATCTTATAAATCATATTGCAAAGAGAAATTTATATGATTCAGAAAAGTTTGAACCTGATTGTTTTTATGAATGAGAGTAATAATAGTATGATTGATTCTATTAGGAAGATTAGAGAATTGAAAAAAAAAATTAATCATTGCAATAAATTCATTTTCAGAAATATTCCAAGATTCCTTAGAAAATTTATCATTTGAACCATCCAAATCAGGGGTCTTATTGGTCCCAATAGAGAAAATAGCTTGCTTAACCTAATCATTCAAAAAATCCTTAATAAGAACTGAGCATTCTTCAGGATTTAAAATACAATTAACAAGCAATTAGGGTCATAAACATAATTAATAATAGAACTATTGAAAGTCAAATGAGAGTAAGAAATAACATTACTAAAAATATAATCCTAATAATTAAAAAGGAATGATTATAAAAAATACTTTAATATAATTCTAGTAACCATTAGTTTTAATTTTTTTCATATAAAAATTTATCATCTTCCTCAGTTTTAGAAAGCAAAGAGTATTTAGCTTTATATTTTAACTATTTATACTCACAGTGTAAGGCATTAGCTAATTTGGCTTGGATAGCAACCGCCCCAAAATGGATTTAACATTTGGACTTTTATCTAATTGAGACTTCGCCACAAATTGTTGAAACGTTAAAGAACTGATATTATTAAAGATAAAACTATAATAAATCCAAGTACAGCTTCTTAAATCAATTTTAATATTTTTCAACTTGTTATAGAGAGCAAAGGGAAGAGCTCTCTTTACTTTAATGTCCCAAGCAGAACTCAAAATAGAAGTAAATTTATTAAAACAACTCTAATAATTTTTGTAGATAAACTGACAAATTAAATATTGAGAATCACTAAAATAAATAGCAATGGAAAGATGATTAGAAGTTAAAGGTCCCAAAATCTTAAAAAAAGAGGAAGAAAAAATTTATATCCAAAGTTCATTGCAAAAAGCTCTTTTTAAAAGACTTCTATTGAAAAATCTTTTTATTGATTAAATCAATTAAAAGAAAGACCATTATAAGGAAGATTGATCTGCCTGGGATTAAAAATTATTATTTTTTAAATCAACAAGTTTACTCAAAATAGGAGGAAAACCACTAATTTTCTCTTTAAGTCTTATAATGCAGTTAAAATCTTCCAAAATAATCCAAGGTTCATGAATATTATTCACTTAAGATGTAAGGGAATTCAATAAATATTTTCAATAAACAATACTATTCTCAGCATACCCAAAGATAATAATAAAATAAATAGAAGAATAATCAGAAATATTGTCATCACAAAAGTGAGCTTGAATATTCAAAACAGTGAAATTAATGGTAGAAGAATTCTACTTAATCAACTAAATTCGAGTTATTAACACCCTTCTCAAAAGAAAACAAATTAAATTTATTGGAATGAAAATCAATAAATGAAAAAGGATCAGATATTGTAGCAATCAAAATTTTAGTTTCCAATAAATAAAAATGATCTAGGTTAAAATTTATAATATGATGCCTATAGTAAAAAAATGACCATCATTATTAAGAACACTAACATTCCAACTTATAAAATTTTGAAAAGAACATAAAAATCACAAAAAGAAGGAAATCAACTTTAATGTGAAAAACCAACCCCTTTTTGTCTTCCTTTTCTAGGCTTAGAAATAGCATCCGGGGTGGGAATTAAATAATTAAGAATAAAGGAAATACCTGAATTAGATAAAGAAGAAGAAATATTACCCACAAAATTACCTCTTCCATGATTTTAAGTCTTGGTAGAAATCTCTAATTAAAAGTTTCTAATAGTAATATTAGAAATAATAAACAAATTCACAGAAGCACCAACGTAAGAATTGTCAGCAATATTAATAGAATGTAAATTATCTTGATTAAGCATGTTAGAACCATTAGTCATAGTAGCATCATGATTAATACTATCATAATGTATGGTAGCAAGAATCATATCATTAACAGGAAGAACTTCACCTTCTTCTTTCTCCATAGCTAAATGATTTTTGGAAATATTCACAAGAACATTAAATTCAGGAGTCATAGTAATAAAAGAAGTAGAAATATGTAAAATTGTAGGAACAATAACATTTGAAATAGACACAACTGTAGGAAGATTATTTCTTATCCTCTAATTTTGAAAAGAAAAAGTATTGTTATTATTTTTATTTTAGCCCTTGTTATAGGAAGCACATTTGCATGAGTATTAGAAATTGTTTTTTGATAATTTTCAGAATTAAAACCAATAGTAGTGCGAGATTTCCATATATTTGGTTTCCATTCACAAATAAATTGTTGTTGAATAAAATGATCCTTAAAATTAAAATTCAAAAATTTAGAAAAAGTAAAATCAATAATAAGCTGAATATTAGTATGAGCGAAAGTTAATCTTGAATCTTTGATTATTAAGGAATCAACAACAAGAAGGATGTCCAACTTAGTAGCAATTTTAGAGTTGTGAGACTCCGACCAACAACATAAAGGTAGCTTAGGCAAATGAGCCAAAATGGGAATATCCTTAAAATCTTCTTTAATGTGCTTAAAATTCAGAGACTAGTGCTTAAAGAAAAACGGCTTACCATAAATGAACCAAGGAGCATCCTGATAACACCAATGCAATTAAATTTAAAAAAAAATGATACCCTCGTTTAAAGAAAAAAGTTATAACAAACCTTTGAGTTTCTAAATTTTATTAATCACTTACATTAAATTGCTATAGAAGGGTCTATTATCCAAAAAGAATTCAATCAGAGCCAGTTCCACTATTTATATCCAACTTTAATCTCCCATCCGAGAAATAAACTTTATCTTCCCAATAAGAAATGAAAGATAAATTAAAACATGTAGAGTTAGAGATATGAGAAGAAATCAAACTTTTCCAAATGAAGAAAGGAATAGGACCTTAAAAAGAACTCGAAGAGGGAAGATGGCAAAAAGAGCTTAAATCTAGGAATATTCAAGGGGCAAAGTCTCTAATACAACAATCAACTAGCCCCTAAGATGTTATAAAACGAGCCTCTAGAGTATTATTTCTCAAGAAGAGTAAGAAAAGGGAAGATAAATCAAAACCTTAAAAGGTATCTTAAAATTACCAGAGTACGCTGCAAGAAACTCTTACACATGTCAAAGCTCATGGTAAGAAAAGTTAATGTAGAAAAGGAAATGTTGGTAGTTAAACAACTGCTTGATGTAGGATGCAGAGCAATCTGAAGGTATCCACATTTTAGTAATTATTTATTTTATTTGAAATAAATTTGCTTAAAATATTTTACTTATAATGACGTTGGTATGATAAAAATAGTTTTAGTTTTGTAAATGTCCTGAAAATTAAAGACTAAAATAATTAATTTAAAGCTATTTTGAATTGAAAATATTAAAAATTAGTAAAATTATTTTTAAGCAGTTTAGTGTCGTAAATTGAGTTAACTTAAAAATCAACATAAAATATGAGAGGTTGAAAAAATAACACATTAGTTGAAAGTAAATATTGAATCATCTGGTGTGTGTGTGTGTGTGTGTGTGTGTGTGTGTGTGTGTTGAAGCTAGATTTGTACAGTGAGGCAAGCTCAAGGATTAGGCTGGTAGGAGCCTAGCGGGAGAAGATGAGAGATGAAAGGAAATAAAAGAGCACACATACACTTGCTCGCAGAGGTGAACTGGGGTATTCTTGGGCATTGCGACCCATTTTATATACTTTAACAAAAAGGTTACAAAATTTAAGTGGAGAGAGATATCATTACAAAGTATGGGTCTAATGAAGAGAGCCAAAAGCTCTTTATTACATGTACTGAACCCCTATTTATACAGGATATAGGATCAAAAAGTGAAAAATTATATGATTAACCCTGCTACCAAGGGTTATAAGACATTATTATTATTTTCTTACTTGTCATTTTGTATTTAAAACTTATTGAGCATCCTTTAATGTTCATGTACCTTTTAGTTGGCAAATCCTTGAGCCGTTGATTATCTTGGTGTTAATCAACAATTTCGTATGGATACAAATTATCTCTCCGGTTGGCTTTGTGAGTGGTAGTCAGTTAGTACTAGTGTGGCAGGGTAGCTTGAGTGTTCTGTGGTAATCTTTGAGGGAATTACTACACCTCATTTTAATGCTTCTTATATTGTAGGGGGTTCTCAAAATTTCTTCGGTCATTAGAGAGATTATTTGTTTTCAGTTGACCTAAGTGGCCTTTTGATTGGTCGGTAGCCTTTTGGTCAGCTAGTTGTCAGTTGACTAATAGTTCTTCATCTGGTCAGCTTTATGAGTTCTTAGCTTTTGATCTGAACCATTTGATCATCTCAAGATTCATGTGGGAAATTTTTGGGTGAGCATTAATCTCATCATTTTTTTTTCTCCTTGATAGTGATAGATGTGATAAGGACAAAGAATTTTTAAATGTAATAAATTGAATCTTGATACAACTAAAATATATAGTATTTTTATACACATTTTTATACCTATTTTTTTAGATATTGCGCTTTAATAAAATTTAATTGTGTGTTTTTCTTTTAGGTAAAATCAAATGGAATAAAAATGCTCAAAGGAGTGAAAAAGGAAATGAAAAAATATGCAAAAATGAACTGGGGCCCCTAAGTGCTCAGATCTGACACCTAAGCGCTAGGTACCCGCGCTTAAGTGTCAAAAGTAGTTATTTGAAGATTCATTGAATTTAGACGAATTTTTTAAGAGGTATTTGAAGCAACCCTTGATAAAAACGTGGGAAATATCCCACAAACACAAAAATTCATTCAATTGGCTTTTGAGGAGGCAACTTCTAGAAGATTTATTGAATGAAGACACATTTTGAAGAGACACCAAGGCACCTTTTCAATTTTTATTAAAGAATACTTGGATCGTCAAGAGAAGAGGCCAACCACCCATCAGATTTTACAGCCATCATCCATCCAAGTAACCGCCGCCGCTGCCGCCGGCCACTTTCTTTTTATTTTGAGTGTTAGTTTGTAATATGAGTGAAAGAAGAGAATTCAAAGAAACTTTAAGACATTTGGTGGAGAGGATTTAAGATAAGTGTTTATCTTTGTGACTACACTTGGTTTTAATATAGATTTCTTGTTTGTGTGCATGATTTCTACTTTTAAACTCATGTGTGGTTGTGTTTTCTCAATGGATTCTGAGTAGTTTTCCTTATATTTTTCCTTGAAATGATAAGTGATCAAGTGTTGAAAGAAAGTTGTGTGAAGTTAGACTTCAATGTTGAAAGAAGTTTTGTTGATTAGAAACCTTGCACTTCATTTACTTCTTAATTTGGCCAATTAAGATGTTAATACATGTTGTGAGAACATGTAAGATCCAAGATGGTATTGTATCAATAAAAAAATGGTTAGAATCACATATTTATTTCATGAATGAGAATGTAGTTCATTGGGGAATAAACTATTCAAGGTTGTAGAATTAGAGAACTTTAGAGTGATAGACTAAAACCCCCAATTTGATTTATAGTTTTAGGTTTTGATACGAGAGATTAGCCCCCAGGTGAAGGGAGAAGAGGGAACTCTAGAGTGAGATCTAGTATCTTCCCTACCTAACCGATTGTTAAGATTATTCAAACTATAGATTAATCAATGTTCTTTATAGAATCTCTAGTAAGGGTAAATAATATTATTGCTTCTATTTGACACAACACATTTAACATACTTTCACAACAAAATTTTTATACTTATTACTAATTCATGATAAGGAAAAAAATATTTTACTTATATAGCCATGATCTTGCAAATATTTAGTTAAGTTAATTAGTTGCTTACTTTATTTTCATAAAACAAAAATTACAAAAAGAATTGAATTTTCATTCCTATTATAACATCTTAAGTTTAAGTAAAAATATTTTGCTAAGTAGAATTTTGTCATCTAAATTTTCTAGTTTTTCTAAGTGCATATTGTTAGTCTCCCTGTAGGTTCGATATTCGGGGTTTAATCAAAAAGTTCTATATTACTTGATAAAAAAAAGTATACTTACGCAGTATCCCATATTTAAATATTATAATTGTATTCTTATTTATTTTATAGTGGGAAACTTAAGTAGCTTTTGTTTTGGATCAAGTTTTGAACTTTGATGACAATTAAAAATAACTATTAAAGAAATTAAACATATAATCAAATACATCACAATTTTACATACATATAAAAAGTCGGGATCAAATCTTAATAATCATAATTTAATTTTATAAATAGACTCCTTGGATTTGCCTGTCTACAGTCCTTATATATAAAGCATAAGGGGTAGTTCTATTATTCACGTATTTTCTTATTTTATTTTGCTCAGTCTCTATGATTTAATATGGAGTAAGATTTGTATTTTTAGCTAAAACTTGCAGGCGAAAAAAAATGTTGTTGTCATTGGTATAAGACAATGTTAGCCTAAGGGTGAGCAAAGGAACTGTCTGGCAAAGAAATCATAACCCATTGTGCGAGTGAAGATAGGGGAGTTGTCTGATTGAATTCAAGGAATTTAGAAGCAGTTTCATGTGATGTTGGAGGAAATATGAGGGGGGATAGTCAGTCTTTGCCAAAAGGTTGTATAACTCCGAGAAAATGCGCTTATGTGGATGGTTCATTCTGAGGTTGTTCTATTGAACTAATTCAAGCTTGACGATCAAATATTATATAGGATCTTGGTTAAGGGAGGTCTGGTCCTAGCCAATGGAGCTGAGAATAAATTTTAAAATAGCTTTTGTCGAACTAAGTTTTGATCGTAATTATCTTTTTAATAAATAAAAAAAGTTTTTTTATTTGTCTTGATTTTTATGTTAACATTACATTTTCTCTCAAAATCCTCACATGGTGTTTCCACTTCTGTTGATTTCTATAAATAATGGTTGAGGGCCCACAAACACGCCTTCTGTATTTACTTCCTTATTGTTTCCACTCTATTTTGTGTTTCTATTCGGTTTATCTACCCGTTTTTCTTCTCTATTTTTTTAATGAATCTCAAGAGAACTACTCAAACTTTCAGTCTTGAGGTTGTGGCCAAGCATTCCATTTTGTCTCTAATAGAGATTGCTTTCATGATAAAAGCCTTTATATTCAATCCTTCCATCAGGCTAAGCACCACCCACCCAAATGAGAAGGTGACCGACAAGTATAGGCCAATTAAGTGATCTGCTGAGGCCAGGTTTGGTATAGGCTCTACTTACCATTATGTCATGAACTTCAAGCTATTTTTCAATTGGTATGGAGTTACCCCCACACAAATCAAGCTAAATTCCATCATTGCAATAATGAACAACATTGTTTTCTAGTGACGAAAGAGAATCCCCTATTCGACTGATCTATTCAACCATATGCTCTTCTTTCATGTGAAGTCGAATGGATATGTATAATTTGGAACAACTGATCGATTCTAATTTGCTAGATTGGAAAACAAATTTATGGATTAAAAGAGTAAACTTTTAATTTCCTCATCATTTGAGAGCTAGAGCATGAGGACTATTCTAATCAGTGATGTCTTTCAAAAGAAGAAGGGAACCGATTACTCTTGGATTGAGGGGGCTAACATTGAGGGTCAGATGCTTTCAGCTCCCCTGTATACCAAGTTGTTACTATGAACTGAGTTCTCTTTCTGATAGTTTCGGCTGGATGCAAGCAAAATTGCAGGCCACCTCTAACATTGTCAAAGTCATGAAGGAAAAAGATGCGGCTTCGTGGATAGCCAGAAAGAAGGACAAGGCCAAGGTTAAAGAAGGACAGGCCTCCAGTAAATAAGCGATGGTGGCTGAAGAGAGGTCGATTGAGGTTCATGGCAAAGTAGTCAACTCATTAGATAAGAATTTTATCTTTTCTAATTCTACAACTACAATAGCGATTCAACATTTTTTTATTGACAAATTGACCATTATCGCAAGAAAATGTGTGTTCCATGCTAACTTTGACACTTTTCTTTTTAATGAAGCACCTTCTAGTTGATGAGAAGCTAAGGGACCATCCAGCCACCCTGATGAGGGTGTTGGAGATGAGGGAATATTTTAGGGAAGAGGCAAAAGGACAGTCAACTGCACTTTGCCAGAATGCTTCATTCATTAGTCTATCTACCATGAGTGAGGCCAGTTTGCCAGCTACTCATGTGGGGACCGAGTTTGAGACCGATCCTAAAGTGGAATCTTCAGAGGGAGTTCAACATTGTGAGGGTAAGGAGCTGATCATGGAGTCAACTCCTCCACTCCTCTATTGTTTCAAAAGAAAAGGAGGGGCTCCCCAATTAGTTGGGTTCCCTCTTAGAGTCATGGGACCAAGATTTGGAACTCTTCTGATGGTCAGCTAACAACTATAGCCAATCGGTGGATTGGTATGGTAACTCAATATCTATTGAGATTTGCCCTTTTACTTTTTTAGATGTTATCTAGTCGCAAGCACTTATAAAGTCTCTCTAGAAGCTCAAGCGACCAAATCTATATAAGAAGACTAAGCAGTACCATTTGAAGGCATGAGAGGCTTCCCACCTTCATTAGATGCCTTTGGAACAGACTAAAATGAAGTGGGCAGCCAACGCAGAGAGGGTCAAGACTTTAGTCAGGCTTGCAAAGAAGGTAGAAAAGCAAGTCATAGTGGCCGAAAAAAAACTTGCAGCGACCAAGGAGGAGCTTACCACTATCTCAGATATTTTATCAATCGCCAAACAATAAAATTGTGTGTTAAAAAAGAAAATGGCAACGGTGAAGACCGAGGAAGAATTTTTTTATTTGCTTCCATTCCACCCAAGGCAGGAGAAAAATTTTGGCAAGCATCCCTAGATTGGTAGCATTACAACAACTGACTGGTTCATTCATTCAAACTTGATCGATCTAAAGTATGATGACTTAAAAGAATCACTTCTCTCTACAATAGTTCTAAGGGGTCATCCATGAAGGGCGACTTAGATGCTGGAGATGAAAGAGAATCTTTCGGTTGACTCTCTGATACTTCGACCTTTCTTCTTTTTTTAAGAAACTTTTTGAAAAGTTTTTATGGACAAACTCTTTTGTAAACATGGAAACTCGTTACATAAACTATATACATTTCAATGAGTTTGAAATGAAAATAAAACCATTCAATCATTTTCATACCTTTTATTATTTTTACCTGTACCGTTTCTTTGTGATAAGTGCTTGATAATGAGTATGTGTTCGATTGATGACTCATACCATATGAAAGATCATTGGTCTTTTTTTGATTTGACGTGGCCTGACTTGTCTCCTTTTGCTTTGTTAACCCGCACCTTTTGCCCGGACTTAAGCAGATGCTGTCACTGCCTTCATAGGAGTAATTTTCAAGACTCATTGCTGAGGAGGGAACCTCATTCAGAGTGATATTGATGTTGAAATTGGATACTAGTTTTTTTATGCTTGGCGCTGTGGGTTGGTTTTTTGGTTGGTGCGCCGCTCTTAGTTGCCTTTGTCTTTTGATATTATCATTTTTCTTGAGTTTTCTATTTTTGAAGGTCTAAATTATTTGGTCGGATTATCAATTTGCAAGTGTAACCGTCGATACTCGCTGCTAAGGTGATTTATAATTTACCTTTTATGGAGTTTGTCAAAACCAGATAAGGAACCACCTCCCAAACTTTATCAAATTCAAGATTAAAGACAAAGATTTTTTTTATGCAAGTGTTGTGGAAAATTCTGCGGATCAGACAACTTTATTTTTTTTATGCAAGTGTTGTGGAAAATTCTGCGGATCAGACAACTTTGGTGTCGTTATCAACATAGTATTTTGGTTTCATGTCTCTAAGTGTCTATTGGACCTAGGTGGATATTAGATAAATGCATCATAACTTTAGAAAAATTTTTAAATGAAATTCTTTATGGTGAATAGGGTGTCAGCTATTTGGGGCAAATCAAGCAGCATGCTAGTAGGGTCGTTTTATTCATTTTAACCATTGGAAGCCAAACATCCATTTAGAGGTACTCGCCTCCAAGCCAATGCCCCTAGGAAAATGACAGAAACAATGTTTTAGGCTCCAATTCTGTTGCATGAATTAGTTATCATTCTCCCTATTTAAGAACCTTTGAGACACAATTCTCCTCATTTGTGTCACTTCTCTTCTTGTTTGTAGCATGCTTTAGGCTCATCGCATCTTTTAGGATGTTGAATTCAAATTTGTCCTGTAAGGCATGCTTAATGATCAGATCAGTTGGAACCTAGAGGAATAAGTGAAGAGAGGGAAAGAAATAAAAGAGCACACACAAACTTACGCCATACTGACAAACTAGGGTATTATGGGGCTCTACGGCCTATTTTATATATTGTAACTGCAGGGTTACAGTAGAGAAGTTGAGAGAGATCTCCTTACAGAGTATGGGTTTTGGGAGGAGAGCCAAATGCCATTTTCACATACATTGGACCATTATTTATAGAAGATAGGGGTCATAAAGTGAAAAATTACATATTTTCCCCTTTTTTTTTAATTGAAGGGTTACAAAATATTACTGTCATGAGTAACTTCTTTTGGTATTTATAACTGATTTAGGTGTCTTTTAATGTCCTTGGAACTTTTGGTCGGTAGGTCCTTGAGTCGGCGACCATGCTGGTATTGTCGACTATTTTGTTTGTATGCCAGTCAAACTTGGCTCTGGGAAGCCGGTCAGCTTGAGAGTGGTACTGGTTGGTCCTCGTGTAGCCAATCGGCTTGCATGTTCTGTGGTAATCTTTGGGTGAATTTTTTAGAGAGCTTTACTTTAATGCTTGTGAGATTGTTAGACATGTTCGACCTTTGTTTTGTCGTTGGGGAGATAGTTTGTTTTCGGTCGGTCCGGGTGGCCCTTCGGTCGACTGGCGGTTATTCAGCCATTCGATTTTATGAGTATTTAACTTTTGATATGACCCATTAGATTATCGTGAGATTCATGCAAGTCATTAGTTCAAAATGACATTGACAAATTTTTCAAGGAAAAAAATTTATTTAAATTTTAAAACATAAAATTATTTAAATTTAAATTTGTATTTACTGAATTATTGTACCTTTTTTTATGCATCAAGTTATCATTCAAATTTTAAAATAACTTATAAAACTTCTATTCATAATTTTTTTTTCATCAAATTTTAATGATTTGATCATATAATATCTGCATTTGCAATCATTTTCAGTTAGACGTATAATTATATATATCTTGGATGGCGCGTGCGTGTACTTTTTGCTTTTCTTTTGGATTTGTTTACGAGGGCCATGCGGACATCGTGTAGCAAGGTATTCACAAGTTTCGCAATGGCGTCACGCATGCACGAGAAAAAACGGCTTATTTACGCTATTAATCTTTGAGATACATACCCATGCAGCCATGCAGCCATGCAGCCATGCAGCCGGAACCAAATGAATCAATTCTGCAATATATCTATACATACATGCATGCATGCATATATATATATATATATATA
>JXCR01100553.1:0-18867 GCA_002079205.1 Phalaenopsis hybrid cultivar | reverse complement strand
GACATTGGGTGATTCAAATTGATTTTGGGAACATTTATAGTGAATTTGGGGATTTTAGGAATTTTTGGAGTAATTTTTTAGATTTTCGGGAATTTAAGGGAAAAATTGGGATTTTGGCCAAAATTGGTCAATTTGGTCATGTTGGGCCCATTGGGTGGTTGACATTGGTTTAGGGGAGGTTTGGAATTATTTGGGAGTTTTTGAAAATTATTGGTATATGAAGGGTATTTTGGAAATTTTTTTCAAATTTAGGGGTATTTTGAAAATTTTGAGGAAATTGTGGTTTTTGGATCACTTTAGGTAGTTTGAAATGGATTGTCCTGATTTTTGGGAGAGAATTGAGGATTTAGGCCACTTTTAGAAGTTTAGGTTTCTAGGGCATTTTGGTAATTTTGGTAAATTTTGGAAAAATTGGGTATTTTAGGTGTGTTTAAGTTTTATGGGTATTTGGTCATGGGACTTGACCATATTTAACCACCTTAGAACCAAGCCTTGCCAAATGTCAACTCCTTCATGAACTTTCACATGCTGGTCCTAGCCATCTCAACCAAAGGCTAGAGGCTTGGAACCATACATATGATTTTCTTAAAGTGCAAAGGGAAAAAAGGTTCAATGAGAGTAGATTTCAAGGCTTTAAGACAAGTGGGGAATTGTGATGTGCTTGAGTCTGTGAAAGACCAAACCCTAGCCACCCAGAGGTGCCCTAATTTCAACAGTCCTTTGAGGGCTCATCCTTGAATCCTCCAATTTTGGTCTCAACCTTCCAAGCACTTGAGGTTTATGACCATCCATGAAGGGTTTCAACCATCCATGAAGGCTTTCAAAGAGAGCTAGGAGTTGGTTTTAATTTATATGTAGGTTGGTGATATGCCTAAAAATCTACTATTTTTCATGCTTTATTTTATAATGATATCTCACTTTAAAGGTATGTTTCCTTGTGTTTTTGCTTTTTGGTACATCAAATTGAAGAATTTGGAGTGATTGGAGCAAAAGGAACAAAAATGGACCAAAATGGAGAAAACTGAGCAAATAGGGTCAAACCGGGGCACACCGGAGCCATGTGGACTGAAACCAGACACTTAAGTGATTTTGCTCAGTGCTTAAGCACCAAAAATGATGCTTAGGTGCCACCAGATAGAGAGGGAGGTGCTTAAGCACCCAAAATTGGCGCTTAAGCACCAAAGACAGTTTTCAACATATCTTCTAGAATATACATCATATTTGGACAATTTTTGAAGCGGTGCTTCGTGTATCTCTTGGAGAATTTATTGGAAATGAAAAAATGGACTTTCTTGAAAAATTTTGTGTGGTTATATGGAGTTTTGAAGAGGCACTTAAGGCACCTTTTGGAAGATTCATTGAATTTGGATAATTTTGAAGAGACACTTAAGAATCTTTTGAGAAATTATAATTAAGGCTTGGAAATGTTTTTAAAGTAATTCTTGGACACTTGAATTAATATAAGAGAAGAATAAGACATGGAGAAGAAGAAGAATGCTTGGGCATGAGCACTAAGTGGGGCGGCAAGGTGAGAGAGAAAGAGAAAGAGTGAGAGATTTCTTCTTTTCTTTTCACTTTATTTTTGGAGAGGATTATAAGGAGATTGCTTTTGCTATATAAGGAGAGTTTGATTTACATTAGAGATAATTATTTTCATTGTATTTTGATTTGAATTTAGTGCTTTGTTTGTATGGTTTCAAATTCTTTGTTCAATGAAAAGTTCTTGTTGTTTCTCCATGTGTAGTGAGTAGTTTTCTTTACTCTTCCATCTTATAATGAATTACTATGCATGTGTAGGATATAAATTTGAGTAGAGTGAGAATATATTGTGATGATTTTAATTTATTCTTCATTTACATGTAAACTTGATCAACTTGCATGTTAAAATATGTTGTGAGAACATGTAAGATCCGGGATGGTATTGTCTTAGTCAACTGTGGTAGAATCACATGAGATTGTATGAATGAGAATGTAGTCCATATTATTGAGTGAAAATAAATAGGAAAATAATATTTAATAGGTGTAGAATTAGAGTACTTTAGAGTGACAGGCTAAAGCCCCCCAATTTGGTCTTTTTTTTAGGTTTTGATGCGAGATGTTAGCCTACAGGTGGAGGGATAAGAGGGAACTCTAGAGTGAGAGCTAGTACCTTCTCTGCCTAGCCTATCTTCAAAATTATTCAAACTTTAGATTAACCAATGTTCTTTATAGCATCTCTAGTAAGGTTAAATAATATAATTGCTCCTATTTGTCACAATCTCTCTCATTACTTGTTTTACTTTTACATATGTCACTAATTTCATTGCATGAGGACGAGTACTTTTAATATATTAAACCCCATTTTATAATTTTCACTAAGCATTTTAGTTTAGGAGTAGAAGTATTGTTATAGTGATAATTGTAGGATATAATCAAAATCAAACCTTTATCGACCTTCCAAGCTAGGACGTGTTATTCTCAACTAGAATTTTTCTTGAAAGCCACTGTGATTAACATCGATCTCTATGGGATCGATATTCGTGGCTTAATCAAAAAATCCTATATTACTTGATAGTGATACATATACTTGCATAGAATCCCTACAAATATAATTGAAATCTTACTTTACTTGGGATCAAGTTTTGGTGTCATTACCGGGGATTAAAATTTTTAAGTAGTGGTGTCAACTTCATAAATCCTTACCTATACAAAAATATCGGGATCAAGTTTTTGGCACCGTCGTCGGGGATCGCAATGGTTGATCTTGACTTTTAGGAGAATTTTAGTTGAAGTAATTAGGCTTATACTTGGAAATCTGTACTGTCGTAAAATCAGTTTTTGTGTGAAAAGTGTTTTTTGTATAAAAATGTCTTGTGAAAAAGTTGTTTGTGTGAAAAATATGGTATATGTGAAAATGTTTTGTTGTGTTGAATAAGTTTTTTGTTTTATTTTTTTAGTTGTTAATGTATTGTTTGTTGTGTTGTATATGTGAAACAAAGGATCTGTAGGACTTGTGCCTTATGATCCCGAGTTAGAAAAAAAGAAAAAAAAATCAAAAAATAGGAAGGACTTGAAAAACTAGAAATGGAAATGGAAAAAATTCAAAATAATAACTTGAAAAATCATCATAAATCATTGAGAGATTATGAAATTCTACAACATATGAAGTTCACTCAAGTATACAAATCCCTTTTGTAGATGCTGGCTCGTTTAAGCTAAATCCAGCAATTTTCCAACTGGTGCAGAACAACCAGTTAGGGGGAACTCCTTCAGAGGATCCCTATTTACACTTATCAAGTTTTCTAGAGCTTTGTGCTACATTCTGTTATAATGGCATGCCAGACGATGCTGTTCGACTAAGACTTTTTCCTTTCTCACTAAGGAATAAGGCTAAAATGTGGTTATACTCATTAGCACTTGGATCTATTAAAAGTTGGGAGGAGCTAACTCAGAAATTCCTAGCTAAGTATTTTCCACCTTCAAAGACAACTAAACTTAGAAACGATATTTTCTCAATTTGTCAGTATAAAGAGGAATCAATATATGAAGCTTGAGAAAGATTTAAGGAGCTCCTAAGAAAGTGTCTACAGTATGCTCTACCTGATTGGTTATCATTCAAACTTTTTACAATGGGTTAGTAGGATCCCTTAGGTCTATAATTGACGTTGCTGCTTGTGGATCATTAATGTTAAAATCATTTGATTAAGCATATGCGTTAATTGAAGAAATGACTACAAATGAATTTCATTGGTCCTTTACAAGGTAAATCCTGAAAAGGTAGTCAGTGTTCATGATATAGATGCAATTGCAATTCTTGCATCTCAAGTTGCTACAATATCAAGGAAGTTGGACCAACTTGGAATGAACCAACCTCAATTTACTTCAGTAAATGAGGAAAGTTCATTAGGGCATATGATTGATTCTAACTTATCATATGAAACTTTAAATACCATAAACAACCCATATTCTAATTCTTACAACTCAGGTTGAAAGAACCATCCTAATTTTAACTGGTATCATACTACTAGGGATGGAAACCAACAATGGGAAAATAATCAAGTAAATCCTAATAGAAGTTAGAACAATCAAGGGATTACAAACTATGGACCTTCATATCCACCGAACTTTAACAATGGTCAATTATTTGAGGATAAGAAGTTGTCTATAGAAGAAGTGGTATTGTAAATGGGAAACTAGTTGCAAAGTCAAAATGCTGCAATTAGAAACTTAGAGAATCAACTTGAACAAATCGCTAATTCACTTAGCAATAGACCCCAAGGAACACTTCCTAGAAATATTGAGATCAACCCTAAAGAGAACAATGATGAACAAGTAGAAGCTGTCCAATTAAGAAGTAGAAGAGAGATAGAGGGTGTGGTTAGAAAAGAGAAAGAAGTTGTGAGAGAAACAAAGGAAACTAAAAGACCTAAAGAACATATTTCTAAGGATCTGGAAAATTTAATATCTCCAACTAAAATCAATTTAGAAAGACCACCACCTCCTTTTCCTCAAAGAATTAGACAACATGAGTTGGATAAACAATTTTCAAAGTTCATGGAAGTACTTAAGAATTTAACAATAAATATTCCTTTCACTGAAGCTTTGGAACATATGCTAAGTTATGCAAAATTTATGAAGGAGATATTAAACAAGAAAAGGAAATTTGGGGATTACGAGACAGTTGCACTAAGTGAGGAGTACAGTGCTATATTTTAGAAAAAGCATCCTAAGAAACTTAAAGATCCTTCTAGCTTAACAATTCCTTATGTATTTGGAGAAAGATTATGTGGAAAAGCTTTATGCAATTTAGGATCGAGAATTAATGTGATGCCTTTATATATATTTAGAAGGTTAGGTTTAGCCAATATTTCTTCCACTACTGTAACCCTTCAGTTAATTGATCAATCTATCATTTATCCAAAAGGGGTTATAGAAGATGTGCTTGTTAAAGTGGATAAATTTATCTTTCATGTGGACTTTATTGTATTAGATATTGAGGAAGATAAGAAAATCTAATTATTTTGGGGAGAACTTTTCTTGTTACTGGATAAGCTATGATACATGTGCAAAAAGGAGAGTTAGCTATGAGTATTAATGACCATAAAACCACTTTTGATGTGTTAAAGACCATGAAATATCTAGCTAAAGAAAAAGATGATGAAAGTTTTTGGATGGATGAAGTTGATTATCTAAGTAAAGACCACTTCCAAGAAAGTTTTGAGAGTAACTTAATAGATGAGATCGAAATTGACTATCATGATGAGTTGAAACTGTTGTTTAAAGAAGACTGTATGTATGTTAGGAGAGGTGCAAAATAATGGACGTTACCAAAATAATAAAATTTTAATTCCATCTATTGAAAAATCTCATGAACTTAAGAAGAATGTACCCCATACAATTTTAAAGCCTACCTATTTAGGGAATTCATCTACACCACCAGTCTTTATATCTTCAAATTCAACTCAATCACAAGAGGAACCTAAATTGAATGACGAAATCAATAAAAGATCTCTTAAGAAAGAGTTATTTAAAATCACTAAGTGGCAAATTCTATGGTATACAGGCATAATGAATGAGATTTTGATGTTGGGGCAACCAGAGTAAACATTGTATACATCGGATAATCGATGTTAGACCAAGTGCTTCATGGGAGGCAACCCATGGTTATCTTTGTTATCTGTTTAGTGTGATTGTTGTTATGTTGGATTGGATAATAGTGGGATGTTGACTTTGATCCGTGTTTGATGTGTAAGAGTGGATTAGATTAATGTTGTGAGGTAACTCCTTAGTCATGAATAGATTTCTACATGATTTCTGATAGTAGCAGGTTGACGAGTCTGTTACAACTTAGTTCTCAACCAGAGCTGAACATTACCTTCAATCATGTAGAGTTTGGACTTGGACCACTCCATGTCAACTCTGTTACTTCCTTTATCTGACTTTGTCTTCACTGAGTAAGTTCATGAACTTACTTAGTCAACAACATCTGGATGAACTGCCCTATTTTTATTTACCAGAATGTGTATACCTTAGACTTAGAGTGACCCTGAAATTGGCAACACATAAAAGAATTTTAGTCCATGAGTAATAACCATATAAAGTTTTATAATGCACACACATTATTAATGTAGTTTCTTCAGTTAGAATTTGAATTATGGAGGGGAAATGTAGAAGGGAGATTGAATTATCCTCTGTTATTGTTTATTATGAATCTGTGAGTCTAGGTATTGGAGTTTGTGTGTCTATGTTTGTGAGTCATATTGAATGAGTCATTGGAGATGACAAAACTTATCTCAATATTTTAAACTTATTAGCATCCAACAATTTATTTATAAAGTTTAAATTGTGTTCCTATTTAATCTTCAGTTTGTACCTATTCTACTATTTAAAATTCCTTTATAGTGTTATGTCAAGCATGTTTAAGCTAGATTTACTTTATACTACAATATTCTACCATGTATTATTTGTTTATATATTTGTAGGATGTGTAGTAAATTATAAAGGTGATCTTTCCCAGCCGCATATTTTTGTACTTCATTGTTACACATGTTTAAGCTTAAGTTTGGGGGGGAAAGAATAATGTTTCAAATTTAAACCTTACCTGTTTTCAAAAGTACTACAAATAAATTTCTATTTTATTTCTAATAATTATTGCTATGTGGAGTTATCTTAAATATTTTATAATTTTAAGTATAGAAATGAAGTAGTAAAACTTAGTTGATATTCTTAGTGAAATGGGCGAACCTAGAGTTAAGGATATTTAGTGGAGAACTTGGGAAAATGAATAACTATCTTTAGTAGGAAAATTGTATTTTTTGAAAAATTAAGGATTCTTAGAATTTTTATTTTCAAACATTTAAGGCTCTCTTAGAAAGTATTTAAAAAAAATATACATCTTTTCAAGTGAAGGAAAGTAATAAGTTTTAACTTTAGAGGAGGATAGTGGAATTCAAAATTATTTAAGGACTTCTCCGGATATAGTAATTCTTACATAAAAAAATGAGAAAAAATAATGGATAAAAAAGATCCTGAAAAAAAAGTGAGGTGAAGCTTGAGGAGAGGTCCTAATCAAAAATTGGTTTCACTTGAGTCTTTCTAGAATAAAGAGCTTAGAACAATCCTAAGCTTGATTTTTATACTTATATTAGGAAGAATTATTTTTACGAGAGTTCTTAAATCTAGAATGTAAAGTTCATAGGATCCAAAGTTTGAAAAATCTGCATACATTTCTGAACTTGATAGGAAAACAAATTTCCAATTTTTATGATAAATATTTTAGACCCTGGGCTAGTCTGATTCACTAGAAGTTCTTCTAATTTTAACTATCACATTTTTAGAACAAAATTTTAGAAATTCTAAAGGATGACCCATTAACTCTAATCTACATAAATTATTTTAAAAATGTAGTATTACTTGAGAACAAGTAACGTTTAAGTTTGGGGGATTTTGATACGCCTAAAAATATACTATTTTCATGCTTTATTTTATAATGATATTGCACTTTAAAGGTATGTTTTGTTGTATTTTTGGTTGTAGGTATATCAAATTGAAGAATTTTGAGTGATTGGAGCAAAAGAAATAAAAATGGACCAAAACGGAGCAAACTGGAGCAAATCGGGTCGAATCGGGGCACACTAGAGCCATGGGGACCAAAACTGGGCACTTAAGTGCCTGTGCCTAGTGCATAAGCACCCAAAATCAGAGCTTAGGCACCAAAGACGGTTTTCAACATATTTTTTAGAATATACATCAGATTTGGATGATTTTTGAAGAGGTGTTTCGTGTGTCTCTTGGGGAATTCATTGGAAATGAAAAAATGGGCTTTCTAGAAGAATTTGGGGCGGTTATATGGAGTTTTGATTATGCACTTAAGGCACCTATTGAAAGATTCATTGAATCTGAACAGTTTTGAAAAGTCACTTAAGATCTCTTGGGAAATTATAATTAAGGCTTGGAAATATTTTTAAAATAACTCTTGGACTCTTGAATTAACAGAATCGGAGAAGAAGAAGAAGGCTTGGGCATGAGCCCTAAGTGGGGCGGCGAGGTGAGAGAGAAAGAGAGAGAGTGAGAGCTTTCTTCTTTTCTTTTCACTTTGTTCTTGGAGAGGATTGTAAGGAGATTTCTTTTACTAAACAAGGAGAGTTTGATTTACATCAGAGATAAGTATTTTCATTTTATTTTGATTTAAATTTAGTACTTTGTTTGTATGGTTTCAAAGTCTTGTTCAATGAAATTAATATGGATGTGTACTGAGTAGTTTTCTTCACTCTTCATTCTTGTGATGAATTAATATGGATGTGTAGGATATAGAATTGAGTATAGTGAGAATATATTGTGATGATTTTATTTTATTAGTCATTTACATGTAAACTTGATCAACTTGCATGTTAAAGTCTATTGTGAGAATATGTAAGATTTGATGCACCAAAAATATATACATTTTTAGACTCATACTTTATACTTATTGTTGGTGATATTGCACCTTAATGGAAGTAATTTTGATGTTTTCTTGTAGGTTTATGATTTTTAGGACTTAAAGAAAAAATGAAGCAAAAAGGATGAAATTTGGAGTCAAAATGACATTTTTTAAGAAGTACTCAACACCGGCCTCACCGAGGGCGCAGAACAACAGAACCACTGAAATTTTTACTCAACACCGATGGTGCCAGAACTAGTGCCGACGGCGCCAAAGGCGGTTCAGCCCCCTTTTCTAGAAGGTTCAATGTATTTGGACAATTTTTGAAGAGATCTTGGATGCACCTCTTGGAGAACCGACCTTAGGCTTTATACGGGGTTGAAATTCATCAGAAAAGTGACTCCCTTTTGCTTCAAGACATTCCTCCACGCTCCATTTTCGCCATTCTTCATAATCCATCTTCATTCCACCACCATATTGGAGTCAATTAGTGATTTTTCTTTTATAGTTTAGAGTTTGTGTGGTGAGATTTAGTGTGAAAATTTCTGTAAGAGTGTTGGAGAAGGAGAAAAGTGAGAGATATCTTCTTCCTGCATTTCTAAGGAAAGGCTACAAGGGATTTGCTTTGAGAAAGAGTTTTACATAAGTTTTGTTTGTTTATTAATATTGTATGAACTTTCTTTTATATATGAAATTTATGTTTTGTTGTGTTTTTCTCATGAAGTTTGAGTAGTTCACTCTATCTTTCTCCCTACTCTGAGATATGGTGAAATGAAGAGATAATTTGATGTGTCAAATATTAAAATATAAAATAAATTGTGATGATTTTTCAACTTTGAACTAATTTACATTTCGATTTGGCCAATTGAATTGCAAAAATATGTTGTGAAACTTATGATCCAGAAATGGAGTATGAGTTCTACAATAGAGTGAGGATCACATTTGATTTCATGGAGGAGAAATTTGTTCATGAAATTAAGTGCAAATAAATAGGGAAATATACTTTGTTAGGTGTAGAATTGGAGAATCTTTAGGGTGACAGATAAAATCCCCAATTCGGTCTTAGGTTTAAAAACTAAAGTGAGAGTTAGCCTTCAGGTGAAGGGAAGTGGGAGCTGGTATCCTCCTAGCCTAGCCACAGATTTAGGGACTAAACTCAAGATTAGCCAATGATTTTCTATGCACTGTATCGGGGTAGAGAATTATAATTGCTCCTATTTGGCATAATACAAATTATAAACAATTATCTCATCTCATTTTACCAGAACCTCAGTGTAGTGGGAAGGATGCTTTTTCCATAAGAAATCTTCATTACATAAACATAGTTAGTAGATTAGTATTTAATTTTTAAACTTTGCATTTCTATTTGCTAATAGTTAAGTACTCTAGTTTTGATAACATCTCAACATTCAAAATTAGTGACAGTGATTTCGTTTGATTTTCTGTAAATTTTGTATTAAAACTTATATTTATTAATTTACACCTTCCCTGTGGAATCGATATTTGGGGTTTAAATAGAAAGTTCTTTATTACTTGATAACAATAAGTATACTTGCATAAAATCTCATTATTAATTGCATATAATTATATATATTTTACATAACTTACTTTTCATATAAGGATCAAGTTTTTGGCGTTGTAGTGGTGTCAACTTCATAAATCCTTACATATAAAAATCAGGATCAAGTTTTTCGCGCCGATGTGTGGGGAAGGTAACAGTTAAATTTAGGTAAATTAAATAATTTTGATAAATTAGGAAAGTTAGAGATAATATATATACTATAAAAATATATAAAAATATATAAAAAATAAAAAATCCAAAAAAAAGAATTTTACTTTGCTTACTTTATTTCTTTATGTGAAATATTGGTTTTGAAGGCTTAGTACCTTACGATTTAGAGTAAGAACGTACTATTAGAAAAATTTGAAAACAACAAAGAGAAAGTAAAAATTTAAAAGAAATGGCAAATAACTTAGAAAATCCAATAAATGATAATCAACAAAAACCTTTAAAAGATTATGTGAATCTGACAGCAGATGAACTTCACTTGACTATTCAAAATCTTGATGTTGCTAATAATTCGTTTGAGCTTAAACCTGCTATTATCCAAATATTACAAAATAATCAATTTGGAGGATCACCTACTGAAGATCCTAACTTACATCTTGCTAGTTGTCTTGAGATTTGTGCAACATATAAATATGACGGAGTGTCTAATGATATTTTTAGGCTTAGACTTTTTCCTTTTTCATCAAGGGATAAAGCTAAGGCTTGGTTAAATTCATTAGCACTTAGATCTATTAGAACTTGGGGATAACTATCACAAAAATTCTTGGATAAATATTTTCCACCCTTGAAAATCGCTAAGCTTAGAAATGATATTACATCTTTTTATCAGTTTGAAGGGGAATTAATATATGAAGCCTAAGAAGGAATTAAAGCTCTTCTTAAAAAATGTCCACACCATGCTTTGGTAGATTAGTTAATAATTTAAACCTTTTATAATGGATTAGTAGGATCACTAAGATCTATTATAGATGCTGCTACGGGTGGATCATTAATATCAAAAACTTTTGATGAAGCATATTCTTTAATTGAAGAAATGGCTACCATTAATTTTCAATGGCCCTCTGAAAGGGTAAATCCTAAGAGAGTAGCCAGTATTCATGATTCTGATGTAATATCTATTTTGGCATCTCAAATTGCTGTTATTTCTAAATGATTGATCAAATAGGAGTGAACTAATTTCAAATACCCCTAGTATTAGACGAAAATTGACTAGGACAGATTATTGATACTCAACCATCTTATGAAACTTTAAACGCTATAAATAATAAAAATAATAATCCCTATTCTAACTATTTTAACCCTGGATGGAAAAATCACCCTAATTTTATCTGGAATAATTATAATAATCTGGTGAATCCATGTGGAAATCTAAACACTTAAAGAAATCCTAATTTTTCACCTTATTATCCTTTAGGATTTAACTCCAATCCTAACCCACAAGTTAAGGAGAAGAAGTTGATGATGGAAGAGTGATGTTGAATATGGGAAATCAAATACAAAATTAAGGGGCTTCTATTAGAAATATTGAAAATCAATTAGGCCATATTGATACTGCACTTAGTAACAAACCCTCTGGAATTCTTCTGAGTACTGTGGAAGTTAATCCAAAAGATCAAAATAAAGTGAAAATTAAAGCTATTCAACTAGGAAGTAGAAAAGAAGTTGAAATAAGGATCCAAAGAGAAACTGAAGTTGATGAAGAGAAGGAAGAAATAGAAAATGATCAACATGAAAATGAACAAACACAGATTCCTTTAGAAAAACCATTACCTCCGTTTCCTCAAAGGCTGAAGCAGAAAAATAAAGATAAAAAATTTACAAAATTTTTGGAAATCCTTAATAAATTAACGATAAATATTCCTTTTTATAGAAGCTTTGGAACAAATGCCAAGTTATGTGAATTTTATGAAGGATGTACTTAGTGAAGAGTGTAGTGCTATTATTCAGAAAAAGTTTCCTAAAAAATTAAAAGATCCTGGTAGATTTACTATATCTTGTGCAATTGGTGAAAAGTTTTATGGAAAAGCTTTATGTGATTTAGGAGCGAGTATCAATCTTATGCCCTTATCAATCTTTAAAAGTTTAGATTTAAGAGAAATTTCCCTCACTTTTGTAACTCTTCAGTTAGTTGATCGATCAATAACTTATCCAAAAGGAGTTATAGAGGATGTACTAATAAAGTGGATAAATTTATTTTCTCCTGTAGACTTTATAGTATTAGATATGGAGGAAGATAAAGAGATTTCTATTATTTTAGGGAGACCATTTCTTGCAACAGGAAGAGCTATAATAGATGTACAAAAAGAAGAATTAATAATGAGAGTTAATGATCAAAAAATAAAATTTAATATAGCAAAAGCTATGAAATATCCTGCAATAGAAAAAGATAATGAATGTTTCAGGATGGAAGTAGCTGATTATCTGAGTAATGAATAATTTAAGAATGAATGTTAAGATAAATTAAAGCAAGGAGAAAATTTTTAGAATGAAGATGAAATAGAAGGACAAGATTTGGATTGTATTCAGGGCAAATTTGAAACGTTATTCTTGGAAAATGATAGTAAAAATCTTATTCCTTCAAGTATTAAAGCACCTGAACTTGAATTAAAGATATTACCTACCCATTTAAAGTATGTATTTTTAGGAGAGTCATATTCATTGCATGTTATTATATCTTTTGAGTTAACTGAAATTCAAGAACAAAAGTTGATAAAAATGTTAAAAAAGTAAAAAAGGCTTTTGGATGGACTTTAGCAAATATTAAAGGAATTAGTCCTTCAATTTGTATGCACAAAATTACAGATATTAAAGGAATTAGTCCTTCAATTTATATGCACAAAATTTTATTAGATGAACAATATGAATCTAAAGCTGATCCTCAGAGAAGAGTAAACCCAATAATGAAAGAAGTTGTTAAAAAGGAGATTTTAAAATGGTTAGATGTTGGAATTTTATATCCTTTTTTAGATAGTGTTTGGGTAAGCCCAATTCACTATGTTCCGAAGAAAGGAGGAGTGAATATTGAAGAAAACAAGAAAAAATGAATTAATACCAATAAGACAAGTTACTGATTGGCGAATTTATATTGAATATAGAAAATTAAATATGGTCACCAGAAAATATCACTTTTCTTTGCCCTTTCTTGATCAAATGTTGGATAGATTGGCCGGGAATAAATATTTTTACTTTTTAGATGGATATACCAGTTATCATCAAATTCTAATTGCTCTAGAAGATCAAGAGAAAACAATATTTACAAGCCCATATGGAACATTTGCTTTTTGTAGAATGCCTTTTGGATTATGAAATGCACCTGCAACATTTCAAAGATGCATGATGTCAATTTTTAGGAATTTTATAGAACATGGAATGGAAGTGTTTATGGATGATTTTTTTGAATTTGGGACTTTGTTTGAGTTTTGTCTTAATAATTTAGAAAAAATTCTAGAAGTATGTGAAAAAAGTTAACCTAGTATTAAATTGGGAAAAATGCCAATTTATGGTTGCAGGAGGCATTGTGCTTGGGCATAAAATTTCTTAAAAAGACATGGAGGTAGATCCTATAAAAATCCAAATTATAGAAAAATTACTACCACCTACTAATGTTAAAGGGATGAGAAGTTTTCTAGGACATGCTGGTTTTTACAGGCACTACATAAAATTTTTTTCAAAAATATCAAAGCCGCTATGCCAACTTTTAGAAAAAGATAAGAAACTTGATTTTGATGAGGAATGCACAAAAATATTTGAATTATTAAGGAAAAAATTAGTTACTGCACCTATAATAGTACCACCTGACTAGGAAAAATAATTTGAAATAATGTGAGATGTTAGTGATTATGCTATTGGGGCTATATTAGGATAAAGATGATAAAGTTTTTAAAGTTATATATTATGCTAGTAAGACTCTAAATGATGCTCAAATTAATTATACTTCTACTGAAAGAGAGTTACTACCTATTGTTTATGCCTTTAATAAATTTAGACCTTATTTAATTAGAACTAAATGTATAGTGCATACAGATCATTCTGCTATTAAATACTTAATGCAAAAGAAGGATGTTAAACCAAGATTAAATAAATGGATACTCTATTGCAAGAGTTTAATTTTACTGTGATTGATAAAAAGGGAAATGATAATAAAATAGTTGATCATTTGTCTAAGATAGAAATAAAAATATTAACTAATTTTGCAAATGAAATTTTAGAAAATTTCCCTAATGAACAACTATATAGTATTGATGAAATAGATGTACCATGACATGCTGATATAAAATTATATTATAAGTGATATTTTACCACCTGATATGAAAAATTCACAATTAAAGAAATTTATATATGATTCAAAGGACTATGTTTGGGATGACCCATATTTATATAAACAAAGTAAAGATCTAATTATTAGAAGATGTGTGCCTTATGAAGAAACTCAACAGATAATTGAAAGATGCCATGATTCTGAATTTGGAGGACATTTTGGAACAAATAGAACTGTATATTAGATTTTGCAAGCTGAATTTTATTGGCCTACTATTTTTAAAGATGTTAATGAATATATTAAAATGTACGACAGATGTCAACGAGTACGAAATATTTCTAGGATAAATGAAATGCCTCTAAATTACACATTGGAAGCTGAAATTTTTGATGTGTGGGGATTAGATTTTATGGGACCATTATGCCTTCATTTGGAAACTTATATATATTACTTGTTGTTGATTTTATGTCCAAATGAATTAAAGCTATTGTTGTACCCAGATGTGATGCTCGGAGTGTTTCTAAATTTTTATTTAAAATTATTTTTACAAGATATTGAATACCGAGAGTAATTATTACTGATGGCGGATCTCATTTTAGGAATAAGAGAATCAAAAAAATAATTAAGAAATATGATATTATGCATAGATTATCTACTGCTTATCATCCTCAGATTAGTGGTCTAGCAGAGATATCAAATTGTGAAATTAAAAATATTTTAGAAAAAGCTGTAAATCCTTATAAATTGGATTGGTGTGCTAGACTAGATACTACATTATGAGCATATAAAACTGCTTATAAGACTCCTATAGGAATGTCCCCATACAAAATGATATTTAGAAAAACATGCCAGTTACCATTAGAATTAGAGCACAAAGCATTTTAGGCTATTAAGGAATTTAATTTTAATCTAAAAGATGTTGGTGAGAAAAGATTATTGCAACTCAATGAACTTATGAAAATAAGAAATTAAGCATATGATAATGCAAAAATCTATAAAGAAAAAAAATGAAAATATGACAGGATCCGAAGTTTATTCAGAAGAAATTTAATCCTAGCAAGAAGTTCTATTATATAATACATGATTAAGATTGTTTTCAGGAAAACTGAAATTCAGATGGTTAGGACCATTTTAAGTGATTAAAGTCTATCTTTATGGAACTATTGTTATTAAAGATCCTGACACTGGAAAGGTATTCAAAGTTAATGGGCATTGTCTGAAGCAATATTATGAAGGGCACATACCTCAATTTAAAGAAGTTTTAATATTAATTCAACCCAACTAAACAAATGGTGTGTCGAGCTGACGACGTTAAACTAAGCACTTTGTGGGAGGCAACCCATACATATATTTCTATGCATTACTATTTTGTTTGATAAGTGTCTTATATATTAGTAGATAATAATCCTACACAATTGCATTTATTATAAATTAAGTCAAATATTGGTATTGGAGAAAAAGTTGGAATTAAATTGAACAAAAAATGAAATTTGCAAAATTTTGGCTACTGGCGCCGACGACACCCAAGAGAACGGACCTCAGTGTCTGCAGCACCAATCGGGAGCTCCGATGGTGCTGAGAGTAGTTTGATGGTTCAGACGACTTTTGGCGGACTTTGGTGGGATTTCGCTCCATAATATCTACTAGGAGGTGTTTTTAAAGTCCTACAAACTTCCTTGGATGCCTTAAAAATTCCTATTTTTGGATTCCATGGCTTCTAATTCTAAAAATACTTCAAAGTATGGAGTTTTCAATAAAAGAAAGTTTATTAATTTCGATGCGCAGAGGTTATATGATAAAATAATTATAAAGAAGAGATTGATCAAGGAAAGAGGATTTGTTAATCATGGATTGATCAATCCAAGTGCTCCGGTTGACAAGATCATTTTGAAAAGGTGATGAGAAGTTCTATGTTACACTACCGCTGCGGTTGTTATGCCTGTAGTGAAGGAGTTCTATGCAAATCTACATGGAGTTACCCAAGGAGTTGTCTTCGTACGAGGTAAGGCTATACCATTTACTCCTGCGAGGATTAATGAATTGTATATGATAGAAAATGTTCCAATCTTTCATTATACAAATTTCATTCCTATGTGAGATTTGATGCAAGATATTTATAATTTTCTGAAGGATGAAAGTGATATGTGGGAAGTGTGAAATGAAGGATATATTAGTTTTCCTGCTTCATCACTTAATCCAATTTCAAAGCAGTGGCATTTCTTTATTTGTGCATAATTACTCCCTACTATGTAGATTTGTAGAGTCACCAAGGAAAGTGCTATTTTAAACAACTTTATTCAAATAGAAAAACCTATTGATATAGGATCAATCATATTTAAATCTATTATGGGTATCATTATGAATGGGCCAATTTATGGACTTGGGCATCCTTCTACAATTTTTCTGATTTTTAGTCAATCCCAAGTGCCATATGAAATTTGGGAAAAAGTTTTACTATCATGGGAGCCCATGATCCCTATTGATGATCAGTATGTTGGTAATGGAAATGAAGCACTAAATGATATTATGGATCATTTTTCACATGCTTCAACTCCATTAATACCACCAATAGTAGGAAGTTCGCTTTCTATTGAGAAAAAATTGAAGAAAATTGAAAGGAAACTTCAGAGTATTATGAATGCAGTAGGAGATCTTAAGCATCTTTTTGATCACCTTGATTGGAAAATAAAAGGAAATTTTGATCATACTAAAACTTTTGAAGCAGGATTAGTTCGGATGTTTAAAGAAAATGTCGAAGAAAATTTAACAGATCAATTCCCATACCAATCCTTCTACAACCTATATGTTCATTATCAATCCATGGGAGATATTAAAGGAGGTGAAAACACTGAAGATGAAGCAGAATGACTGAAGACTTTGGATTCTCTACTTGCTTAAGAATATTTATGTATTTGATGTAATTGTGTGGATTTGATTTGATTTGATTTGATTTGGTTTGGTTTGGTTTGTTTTTGCTTTAGAATTCTGGACTTTGATTATGTGTATAGTTTTGTGTCAGCGTTTAGTGTTGTGACTTAATTTTGACGCTGATTAGTTTGCTTAATAGGTGTGAATGTGTGATTGGTGAAAAATTTTTACTTAGTGGATTTAGTTTTAAAGTGGTTTACATTTTGATTTTCAGAGTTTCGGAATTTATTCGGATTTTTATCAATTTTTTCTAGATTTTCTATGACACCAAGATCAAGCAAAAGAAAAATAGAAAATGACGAGCAAAAGTTTGTTAGCTTTAAAGCTAGTGCTCGATTTCATAGTCTTTGAGAAAATAAGAAAGTCATTCCGGATCGAGGTTTCAAAAATCCAGGAGAAGTTGAATGATTGATTATCGCTCGGCAGTGGGAAAACTTCTATTATTTTACTGCCGATGCGATAGTTTGGATAATTATGGAGTTTTATGCCACTTTCTGGATACTTCTGATGATTTTTTTTTATTCAAGGAAAAAGAGTGGAGTTTACTCCAAGAAAAATAAATGAGTTTTATCAATTAGAAGATGTTTATAGATGTCAGTATCATTTATTTTCTGCTACAAATGAGGCCTTAGATGAGGTTATTTCTTTTCTGACTGGTGAAAAAGGGGCTTGGAAAGTAAAGAATGGAGTTAAAGTCAACTTTCTCCTTTCTATGTTAAATGTAGTATCTAAGGCCCAACATTATTTTATTTCTAGGAGGGTGATTCCAACAATACGTCATAGTGAAGTGACCAAGGATAAAAAAATCCTGAACTACTGTATTCAATAAGTGGTGGATATAAATGTAGGCTCTATCATTTATATGAACACTCAATCTATTGCTATAGGAGAGACCACTAGTGGATTGGCACACTCTGCTCTCATTTATACACTTTGTGAGCATGCAGGAGTTGATTTCAGACCTGATAAGGAGAGGATTGAGCATCAGAGACCAATTTGTCCTGCAAACATTAAGACTTATAAATCCCATGTTGATTGGAGAGTTGGAAGTAAGGTCAGGGATATTCCTTCTACTTCTATGACTCCTACTTTTAGTGAGCCTAATTCAAGTGACCCCAGTAACAGGGAGTTATTGGACCAGATGATGATTCAACAGTGAGATATTTTGAGGATGGATCATAGGATGCAGAACATGGAGGCCAGAAATGCTCATATAGCTGATCTGATTCACCAAAAGTTTTAATATGATGCTGCTTATGATGATGCTTTAGTGAAATACCTGAGGGGTGATCATACAGTTCAATTCCCTATTCACCCAGTTTATACTCCATATTAGCAACAGAAGTTAGATGTTGAGGATGAAGAAGATGATGACTAGTGATCTTTTTATTTGTTTATTTGTTTGTGTTATACTTTGTGATTGTATTGTTTGTTTTGTGATATTGTTGAGACTCTTGTTATGTTGTAATGTGAAACTATAATGTGTAAAACTTTTTTCATTTTTAAAATTTAGTTTAGTTATGTTGTTAGTTTCAACACTTTGTTATATGTATTGTAATTAACTCATTCTCAGCAAATTTTATTTATATTTGTGCAATTTAATGTTTTAAGCCTTGTAGTTTTTCATATTAGCACATGCAATATTTCAGATTTTATTTGTAAAAATCAGAATCTTCAACAGGTATGAATTTTCTTTATGTATTTAATGCTTTC
>JXCR01100552.1:97348-112602 GCA_002079205.1 Phalaenopsis hybrid cultivar | reverse complement strand
GTCTTCCTCACTGGCTGCAAGGCCTCTGTTCAGCCCAGAAACAATACTCTGCATCACACCAGCTTATAATTTTTTAAGGAAGAAAAACTATGCTATGGTAAACGGCAAGCAAACATGAAAACAGTCCTCTTATTATGGCAGATGACAGTCAATGCAGTAGTACACTTTGTATAAAGACAACGCTAATAAATGTTGCATACATAAGAGCACGGAGTGCACATTGTTTATGCACAGAAATCATTCCATCTTGTTTTTTCTTGAGGGATATGTTCATTTTCATTTCACGAAATTTCAGTTTAGTTAGTTAAAATAGAGCAGTATATCACACAAGCTTCTCCCAAACTAACCCCGAGTCCTTGGAAAACTGTTAATAGGGCATGCCGAGTTATGTAGGTCTGAATAAAGCCTCCATATTGAAAGAGGCACAAACTCAAGAACATTGTTTTCAAACATGCTGATGATCGTGGAGCTGAATCTACCACATTGCCAGAGCTGTCGTCACACAAATTAAAGATTCAAAGGCATCCACTTCAATAGGGCTGCATATGAAATGAGCATTTGACAAGCTATCCAATGACTTGACTCGATTAAAGCTTGTTTATGATTATTTACCTAATTTAAAGAGTATGAAAATTTTCGTAAATACTCGGTTGATAAATGAGCAAATTTGAATAGCTTGTTTTTTGATTTATTTATATTTATAAATAATATCATTTAAAGCCCGCAAAAAAGCTCGCCGAGACGCTTGATTAAAGCTCATTAGTGAATAATATTGTCTAAATGATTACTTTTTTTATATTCATTAAGTTTTATTTAAAATGACCAATTTTTTTCAAATAAATTACTCATATAAAGCTCGAGTAAGGCACAATTATGGCTCATTTATAATTTTAAAAGAGTTGCTCGTTAATAAGCATTATCACTCTATGAATTGAGCTTGAATAGGATATAATAAACAAGTTCAGGCCAAACACATTCCGAAAAGCTAGAATTGACCTTAAGCTTGAGCTCAAACAAGCACTTGCTTAGCTCAGCCCAGTTCAGTTCATTAGGCACTAAGGTCGTAGTTATAACCCAAAATAGGGTTGGGAATTTAACTCAAAGATCAAGGATCTCTCAAAAAATCTAAACAATTTTTAGTAGAAATTGTGCTAGCATCGAAAACAATGAGTCAATTACTAAGCCAAGTTCATCTTGGATTGAACTTGAATTGAGTGAGCCCTGGATCAAATCGAGCCAGCTTAAGATCATATCAGAATAGAAATATATGGATAGATGCCAATATACATACATATATTTATGTATTTGAATTTGATTAATGGATAGATTCATTTATGGATCGACATATACACCTATGCATGTATATGATATTGTTTGAAAGTCTGGCTAAGAAAACCTAGAAAGACAGATCAAAATGATATTTGGCTCAAATCAAACAACCAAGCAAGCATGCAATGAATCATCAAAATTGAGAACAAACTGATCCTGCTTATAGTTACGCCTAATTGGACTTACAATTGAAACAAGTATAAATGAGCCAATGTGAGCCAAAGTTAAACGGGCTTGAGATTAAATGAAATGGCTTGGAGTCAAAATCTTGAGCCAAAGTAGAATTGACTAAAGATAGGCACATTAACAACCTAAACCAAATGCTAATCACCAAAGCTCCAACTTCCTATATGAGATCAATCGTTGAAGATAGAGTAAATAGCATGATAAATAATGATTTTAGGATAATTTCTGGCAGAAGTAAACTATTGAAAGCACCCCAAAATAGAGAAACTAAAAACTATATCCTCACACAACTACAAGCTGTTTTTACAAAAAGACTTCTGCAACAAACATTATGATATGTATCTGGGTAGAATGTCAATACCTTCACCACCTCAAAGAGAATGAAAGGTCAAGAACTTAAACAAGGGTGATATCAGGGAAGAATATATTGGCCCCTTTGGAACCCCAATCTATTGGTACCATATGGTGGTGGTTCTCTAGGGACTATACCCATATATCATTACATCAAGGTGGAACAACAAAAAATCAGTGTTTCACTATTGAGAGGTTTTTCTTTTCATATATTATCACCTCTAGTCCTTAAGAGATATCTATGGATGAGACAATTCATAGCCCAACAATCACATCTAAGAAGCATTAACTCAGGCTAAAAGTTATAGTAATTTCATTGACTCAATGCTACTGATCATTGAAAGCTCCTTGACCAAGGGACTATAGTTACAGCACAAAGAACTCTAGGATAGAGCATATACTTACAACTAAGGCTCCCTAATTCTTTCGACAAAGATAAACCTGAAAACATTGTAGATGATGGATCCAAGACGTTTAAACAAGGTCAACTACCATCCCAATAATCATTATGCTACTGCACAAAGCAAGGGAAATAAGAAATACAGTTGAGCGAGAGCAATCTCCTTAATTAAAATACTTATAAAAAAATATTAATTATAGAGGCTTAACTAATTGTCATTTGTTCATGTGGTATTGCTCCTACTACAAAGCTTCTAAAGTCGTTCCTATGTTTCCAAAGAATTAACAAGTAATCTTTTAAAGTCCAGATAATTTTGTCAACTTTGTTAGGGAAAATTTCCCTCTATTTTCAGATGCGGCTATACTCCATCTTTAATGTTGCTAAAAAATAGTCGAACAAGGTTGCAATAAATAGACTTATTAGACCTTATCTCCTAGAAGTAGGAGAATTCATTCTGCACTGCCTATAATTGGGATTTACAATAAAGATGGAGAATCCAATCTACTTGTAGTGACCATGCCTAACAAGTAATAGCAAAACGCCCCTACTAATAATTTGTAGAAGTTTGTCATTGACTTGAGCCATAACTTTTACAATAAAAAATTTAGTACTCTCAAGTTTTCAATAATCAACATGATGATTATTGTAAAGATGGCCAATAGTGTTTCAATCTCAATATCAAATTTGGCCCTAATTAATGGCCACATGGGCCAATTAGCCAATTTGGAACTAAGTGAATGACTAAGATCAGACTGTTGACCTCATTTTTAATGAATTCCATTCTTAGTCTATAAAACCCAATCTTAATATAAGAGCTCCTTTTTAGATTCTGTTAGCCGACTTTCCTAAATGGTGATCAGATCAAATCAAAATTAAAATAAATCAATTCACCTTCCTTTATTTAAGGTGAACTCAATTGATTATTAACTCATTTAATTGAAGTTGAACTGACCACAACTAGATAATCAAGAATCAGAAAGCAAACCAAACAATTCCCTAGGGTACCCTTGGACCATCATTAAGACTATTAGATCCTATAAACTCAAAAAATCTACTTCCTTCTAGGAGTCTAAGACCCATCCTTGACTCACCCTTGAAACAAATGGTTTGGTCGACCTAGTTTGACCAAGTCAGCACACGGTGACCAAATAAGAACCAATCACAAAAACCATTTGATTCACAATGAACTTCACAAGCTTAAGAGTCATTAAAGAACCATACTCGAGTCAAACTTGGGCTAGCATTCCAAAAACTAACATAATAGACTACCCTAAGATCCTTTGAAATGCAAATAAAATCAACAAAACTAAGCAAATCAAGCCTAAGTGCTCTAATAGACTTGTACAAATTATAAATCAACCCAATTAAACCTAATTGACCCATTTGGTGTAGTTAACCAAATATGATCCGTTAAGGAGTATTGGGTCAAACTCTAAAAACCACTTAAAGCATAATTAATACAATCAAACATAAAATCATCCCAATTAAGTTGAACCTTATTTGAGAATATTGACCTTAAATTGGCTAAATAGGCTAACTTAACCCAATAGGATATATGAAGAGATGGTTGAGTCAAATGTCACTCTTCCCCAATTAATTCAAACCAGCTGAATTTTGATCAAATACACCTAATGACCTTTAATAATCTCTTCAAAATCAACCAAACAAACCCAAGACCACGTGGGTTAATTACAGACCAAATCCAAGTTTATCGAGAATTAAACCTAAGATAACTCATTTAGAATTACCTTGGGTCAAGACTAGTCATTTACAAACCAATGATACCCAAGTGAGGTTAAGTGCTTTATTTTATTTAATATAATACAATGAGACCGTAATGATCCACGTAAAGAGATTCAAATCATATTGATATTGGTTCAATCTAAAACCAATTCAAACCAAACTATCCCAATCCAAGTGCTTAAAATAAACAATCCAAGGGTATGATGATCCAAACTAGACCAAATAAAGAAATTTCAAATTTAATTCATTTACTTTTTGAACTAAGACCCTCATATCATCTCCTATCTGTTGTCGAAATAAGTTAAGGGGATCAAGCATGGAGTCAAATTGAGGTTCAACACAATCCACTTAAACCCAAATCTAGTATGGGCTATAAGCGAAGTGGAGAGCTCAATTCACTTATAACTACCCAAGCTACCCTCTTGTGATTCCTCCTATCCCAACAAAACCGAGAAGCTCACTTGCAAATCATATTGAAAAGGACAAAGAGAAGCAAGCTCGGTTTAGCTCTAATCGCCTAAGGAACTGAACCACTCCTCAAAAAGCTTAGGATTCCATTGTTCTAGCTAAAACAAGTCCCTAGCTTGGCCTATAAATAGACCTTCAATCAGAGGCTTGAGGTTCGACTCTTGCACCCAAATCATTACCCTACATATTAATAGGAAACTTTAAAGAATAAGTAAATTGAATGTTCATATATATATATATATATATATATATATGAATTTATTAGCCGAAACAAAATATATTTATATTTACATATAAAACAACTAATAGACAATTAATTAGATAAATTACAAATGAATGTATCTAATAAGTAATAATAATATTGAGGTTCAAATTCATAAGAAAATGAGACATCTTTATCAATATATTTTTTATCAATAGTTACATTTATTAGAATGTTGTGGAAGATGTTTTTTTATGATGAGGAGATTAAAATATTTGTAGGTACATTTTTGTTTGGGAATTCACTACAATTAAATGCCTATTTACTTTGACATATATACCCATATTTAATTTATATGATACTCCAACATATCAAGATTTTAATATCTAAATAATTATATGAATGATTAGTTAAGTATAATGATATAATCCCTTCAATTATTATAAGCTAATATTTGGCCTACGATATCCAAATGAAGTTTTGGATCTATTAAAAGTTCAATTTATAAATCATCTTAACCAAATTATAACATATTTTTTACTCAATTTTATAAATAATTTCCCTTATCTTCTAGGTACCATGGATATGAAAATATAATTCTTCTTATTTGAGTAATATTTCTTACAAATAAAAATGTTTTCGTAAAATTGAATTATCTGAAATCAATAGGTGTCTATTTTATGAGTTATTTTCACTAAAATGTTCTACACATTAGAGTAATTTTTGAATTTTTGTTTTATTATTTTTAGACTTTTATTTTAAAATAAAAGATGATTTCTATAAATATTATACTGATAACAAAATAATTTATATATATGAATATACCCTTCTCTATTCTTTTATGTATAATTTAATCACAATTATAGAAGTCTCCATCAAGCTTCATTTTTCATTTTTGGTCATGATAGAAAAAAGGGAAATAGGAGGGAGAGAGAAGAGAGAAAAATGATATGATATGATGCGATGAATGTTAAGTATAATCTAAGATATTAATTGTTACATATACGATGAAATATGAGTACACAAAATTTATTTGTATGTTTTACGTTGGTAGAGCCACAATATCTTGTAGGAGGGAGGGTAATTAGTCTTTTTTTTAAAAAAAAAATTGGTTAGTGGTATAAGTCTTATACAAAATGAGACAAACGATTGGAATATAATTTGAATTAAGTGTCATATACCATGCCACCTATTATTCTTATTTATATGCCATATCATGATATTATACCGAACTTATTATGATTAGAATAGAGAATACATGTGATATTAAAAAAGTAATTCAAAATTCATATTTGTATAATATATGTGTGACTATGGATAAATCCTATATTATTATACATGATAACCTGAAGTATAAAAACCGCTTCTAGCATATATGATACTCTGCATGAAATATGGCATTAAGTTGATATTTTTTTATTCATGATTTTCATTCTGTACATAATACCTACATATAAATACTAGCATATAGATTTATCTACTTTACATATTGTTCTTGAATTGATAATTGTTGGCACACATTGTCTTGAATCTTTTGTGTATTGAATATATATGTAGGTCTCATATAACCTTTTGAGCTATTGCTGATTTCTCAAATATTTATCCAACGAAGAGTAAAACTCCGGTGGAGTAAGGTGGTTGTGCTTGTGGATAGAGGCACTCTTTTGTTTATTTGTGGATGTGTACTTTTATGATCATGATTTAGAATTTTATATAATTATTTTGAATGTCAATAACTTTGGCATACAAATTTGTTTGTGTGTAAATTTTGATAATTTAATGGCTCTATAATGCGACTTAGATAATATAAAGAAATCCTTTTGAATATATCTTAGGAAAAGCCTAATCATGCACTCGACTTGATCTGAACTATTATAGCATAAAAACTATGTTGAGCAAAATCATGACAAATTGCCTTGCACCATTGTATGTACCCTAGCCACTAGGACCATCAACACTTGCAAATTTCATACGCATCAAATCTCTCCCACTCCTGATACTTGCTCCATTGCTAATATAATATCAACATCATTTTTGTACNCGACTTGATGTGAACTATTATAGCATAAAAACTATGTTGAGCAAAATCATGACAAATTGCCTTGCTCCATTGTATGTACCCTAGCCACTAGGACCATCAACACTTGCAAATTTCATACGCATCAAATCTCTCCCACTCCTCATACTTGCTTCATTGCTAATATAATATCAATATCATTTTTGTAATGTTTCATTTTATAATAGTGTCCATGGGTTTCTTTGTTTAAAGCTTAATATTGTTTTGTTGAAAACTTGCATCGATTTTAAATCTTTAAACATAAATTGCATCATTACACTTAGCTTAACTTATTGAATTGTGGCCTCGTCCAAATCCTGATTTCCACCTCACTAACTACAATAATTGCAGCTGCATGTCTAACTGCCACTGGCTCTTTGTTAACTCATGCCTTCAAGGTCTTACTACGCTAGGATATATTCTTATGATACTTACTTCGAAAATGATCATCATGCATTACGACCACATTGTAAAATCTCTAAGATACATGCACCACATACTCTTCAACCCGTTATAATGATCCAGAAAGACAGCATGTCATAAGAACACATCAACAAGAGGAAGTTGCATCTTAACTTTTAACCGGACAATTTCAAAGAAAGAAGGAACCAGGTGTAGCAGCCTGACTACTTCATGCATGTGCTCGGCATGCACACAAGAAAGGAGACGACTAGTTCGATCTGGCATAGGAAAATTTGGATGGTGCGAAGCATATTTGGGATCAAGTTTAACCGGCTTATAGTTAATTAGATACAGCGCATAAGAATCAAATAAAAGATAATATTCTACAACCAGCAGGGAATCTACTTTGGCAACCAAATGGTAAATAAATATGCATGAGCAACAAATTGACTAGATGAAAATACAGCACGAGTTGGAACCATAAAAAAAAAAAAGTGCATTTGGGCAGCGGAATTGCATCAATTACACCAAAAGTAATCAATTAAGCATTACTAGGCGAGAAGCTCCTACAATTAGGCACTATTTGATTGCAAGATTTAAGTAGAATTTAATTTAAGTTAAATCTTTCCGGACAATGTTTTGTGTGACAAAGTCTACATCAATGTTTAAGGTTGCATCAATCCGAAATTTCTCTTTAAATCCTAATTTTAAAAAACATCTACCAAACAATTATCAACATTTAATCAGATTAAACATAGATTGTATCAAATGATTTTTAGAATTCAAACTCAGGATTTACTAAATTTGGATTTTATAAGATTTAATAAATCCCGCTTAAGCCAAAGAGCCCTTAAACTCCAGTGTTTGACACAAATCAAACAAAATAAACAAACTTCGGCCCTATCAGCTTCTGCCAATCGCTTCATCCTCCTTTCCAATGAATCCATCGGATGGTGAAGTTTCAGATAATGTATATCAGAAACACGTTAGCATGAATCTCGAGGAGATCCAACAGACTAGAAGCCAAAGTACAGCTAGGAAGACTTGTTACCAGAAGATCAAAGGACCTGTTGACATAAAACCAAAGGACTCATTAGCAAAAGACCAAGAAACCTATTTGACTAGGTGCAACCACCCCTTAAACTGGGGCTAAAGGCCGACTAGATGCAAGCCATCCGGACCAAAGGCCGAAGCCAATCGAATCAAGCAAAAGTATCAATCTACCTCTCGACACAACCCAATTCAAGGGAAAAGTTCAACACCCCAAACCACCTCATGGACACTCTCATTGGGTTATGAGTTACCTATCGGATTACGGCGATTCATCCTCTGCCCCATAGCCTAGCCTCATTTTGCCGACCAGAGGTCCTAGTCCGAGCATTATAAGTCAACAACCGGAGCAAGATAGTGGGCTAGAGGAACCGAGCCGACTGAGCCAAATCTTGCCGACTCAAAGTTATTCCAGGGCCGACCGACAATATCGGCACATCACAGCCGACCAAACAATCCTTACCAAACCATAGGCTTATAATTATAAAATACACAAAATACCTGTAATGCTTCCATTAAAACAGAAGCAAACATGTAATTACACATACTATACCATCCTCATCTATAAATAAAGATCATTTTATGAGAACTGACCAATCAACATTTCATATTATTGTTCATTATTGTCCACTTTTCTATTATTTTCACTTCCCTCTCAATATCTCTCTTTTTACCTTATGTTCTATTCCCTGGGTCTGACAATTTCGGATTCAACAGGTAAGAAATTCAACGTTCCAAATGAATGGTTGAAGAATTACTAAGCGGGAAAGAGGAGGCTAACCAGTAGTTTGAGTTTGAGAGAGGTGACATCGGACGGGTTCGTTAAAGAGGGCAGTGGATCAACGGCAGATAGCTCATTGAGCGCTGCTCGCCGGACAGAATCGTCGCGCCGGCGTCTCCGAGGAGATGACAATGACTTGGAGTTCAGAATCCGCTGCCGGAGTCCGCCATGGAAGCCTTCTGCAAAAGGGAAGGATAAGGCACAACGAAGAGAAGTGGAAGAAGAAGCGGAGCAAAGCAGAGACCACGAGATGCTAGAAGAAGGGATAGGAGCAGCCATTGATTCCGACCCTCCCGACACTGTAGAAAGAAGTGATGTTCGTCGCTGAAGCGTGGCCAGCAAAAACAGACAGAGAGTTGAAAATTTTGACTTTATTCAACTGATAATAATAATAATTTAAGAAACATATTATCTAGAATATATATCTACATATATATTCAAAATTTTATTTCAAACAAAAAATTGGCAATCCCCTTATATTTACTTTGAAATAAATTTTGTTATCATATTTTATAAGGAAAAATATTGATGTATGATCAAAAACTTCTGGATTGGGTTCAAGATGTGAAGCTTGATAGCTTATCGAGCATGTTAGACAACTCAACTAGATTAGTCAGATCATGTAACTCGATAGCTCGTTAATGGTGATTAGCACATAGATGCTCGATAGAAGCAGTTTGGCAACTACCTTAGGAGATCCACTCTCTCAAGCGACTGATTCCACAGGAGATTAACTTTAATAGAGGATCAGCTCATCTCATGGTTGAGTTGGTCGAAAGGAGAATTACATGAAGTGAAGTATGAAGACAATTGTTTATAAAAAATGGTTACCAATGCAATGTGTTATTAAAATAATATTAATTATAACACTCATTTTAGAAGAGAATAATAAGGATAGAGCGAATGTCTCTTGAGATTCATGTATATTTGTGACATATAAATGAAACCCTTTATAAATAAAAGGGATTGTTATAATACAGAGGATAGATCTCTGAATATTGAAAGCCTTATTCATCTTTCAATCTCCCCCTAATCTTGGGGTTTAAATCATTCATTATTTAGCTCTTTCCTTAGTGGTGCGAGCCCAAATACAAACTATGATCCAACATCCTGAAAGATGTGGTGAATATAGAGCATGCTACGAATAGGAGGATGAGTTACACAACAACAGAGAAATCTCCAACAACATGAAATGCGGTAGGGAGTTCATGGTGCAACAAATCAATGAGCTAAAAGAACAAACGGTGACAGTGATATGGGAGACCTTAGAAGTTTTCTCAAGCATAAAACCAACAATATTGATGTTATATTCCTTGTAAGATCAACAATAAAACAAGCTAAAAGCCCAAAGAGACCTCAAACTATATCGCGTCTGAATAGCTAGAGCTCACGAAAAGTTGGTGAGACCGAGGGCTTTCATAGTTGGAGACCTTGTGTTGGTTCTACGATGCCCTATTGTGACTGTTAAAGACATGACAAGTTCGAGCCCACTTGGAAGGGATTGTTTGTGATTGATAAGGTTTATGAAGGAGGGGCTTACTTGTTGATTGATGCAAACAAATCTCATAAGTGCTCTCTATCAATAGGCGATATTTGAAGAGACATCATGCTTAGTTTCTTTTGCTTTTCATGCACTATATGTACTTTACAAAATTGATGTAAAAAGCTTAAGTACTTTGTAATCCAATTTTTTAGCAATAAAGAAGATGTATCTTATTTGATATCTCTTTGCTATGTGAGCTACCTGTTGTGATTACCGTGCATTTGTTAAAATATCCCTTAAATCTCACAGTGTCTATTCACAAGAGAAGACTTATATTTCTCTTTATTTGATTTTCGTTTTGCATTTCAGGCAAGCTGGAAGTCCCCTAGGGCTGTTTATACTCGGTGCGACTGATAATCAACATGAGAGAAGTCATGTTCTTCTCTTACCATGCCTTCCGACGACCCACTCTATGTAGGGTTTGGAACCAATATACCCACTCGTCATGAGTAAGGTAAAAGTGCATGTCCTGTTCATCCTTCATGAGTGAGATATATGTGCTTGTCCCGCTCATTATATATGAGTAGGATGAAAGTCCTTCACTGATATAGTTTAGCTCGAAAGCTAAACATTTTTTGGGCTTCACATTATTATGATCTAACTCTATGTTTACCTTACAGACTAAAGCGATGCTTATCATTTTGTCGGAAGAAGGTGTGTTGCATTGGCTACAACATTCAGCTTACCTAGTCGATCCATGCAAGAGCGGGATACTTGCTCATTTGCAACACATCCCCAGTAGAGCCCTCTTACCAAGTGCTTGGCGAAAGCAACTTGTATAGGTTGGGGTGCCCAAATTTTTCTCAAACAAGGACTAATCTATTAGCCCTTGCAGAATCCCTAAAGAGGGTAGCTTCGCCAAAGCTTGTGAAAGCACTCCAGAGATAAACCAGCGAGTCTGATTACATCATGATACGTTCCCAACGGGAATGACCTCGCCATTCTCAAGGAATCTCCGTCAAGAGCCATCTTGGTAGATTACTAATAGAGGTATCTCACATAGGTTTGACTACTTAGTTCATCCAATCCATTTCAACAATATGACAGACTTGGATACTCCATCGCTTTGTCAGCAGACACGTTACATTAGTTAGAGCATTGTCCTTCTACAATTGATCCATGTTAATCATGACCCTTGGTACTCGATCGAGTCGCGACATTTTCTTCGATAAGAAATAGTTTGGTCTTTCTTGAGGAATCCCCAGTGAGGTTGCTAGGCTAATCCTTACAAAAGCACCCTGGGGTTGGACTACTTTATGCATCCAATCCTTTTGACACCTCTTTGATATTTTGATCTACTTCGCTGACTCTGTTCACCATGTTGAAGAAACGTCGTATCAACTTAAGTCTTAGCTTGCTTGATTGATCAATATCTTCATGCCCGCAAAAAAACCCTAGTGAGTGCTTATAGAAAATGCCTTTATGTTGGAGCCATTTTGATCACCCTACCACTTCAGCATTTTTGCTCAACTCGGGCAATTCTCATCGCCTTACTGGGACACATGTCGTATTAGTTAGACCACTACAGTTATCTACTGATCTGTGTTTGGTCGTGATATCTTAATTTCTGATGATACTGTGACGCTATATGCAATAAGAACCGCATAGCTTGCTTTTTACCAATGCATCTTAGATTACTAAACTGCTCTGTTCATCTAGCGTATGATGTCTCTTGAATATGACTTCTTAGTCGGTTCTTTCATGAGAGCATCTCATCTCATGTCTTCTTCGGCTTCATAGCCAATCGCCTTCGATGTCTCTCGAACAATATGACTTCTTAGTTGGTTCTTTCAATGAGAGCACCTCGTCTCATATCGACTTTAGCTTCATATCCATTCAACTTCCATGCTTCTAGAACCTTATTTCTGCATGAAAATTCTACCCTTATTTCCAAATACATGCCATACAAGTTGTACCCAATCATCCTTTAAAGTCAGAACTCACTAAACCATAACATTGAAACCAATTTCTAAAAGTAGCAGCCAAGTTAGGCGCGTCCGACATCTCTTGCACACCATTAATAATAAAAATAAATAAAATTTTCCTTTTTAACTATTTTAAATTTTAAATATTTAGAATTACTAAAACCATTATAAATGATATACAAGAAGAAATGGCTTCATCCTTCCAAACGAATAATAATACAAGTTTATATTTATCTTCATATATAAGTGCATGCATATGAATGAGTACTAATGAACTATTTATATATGTTTTAAGGACAAAATATGAGTGAAAATTATGGTCACTATTGGAAACATACATGAAGTATTCACTATTGTTAAAAGTGATCTTAAGAGTCATGTAAGAGTTTTCAACTTCAACAAAGCTTGACTAGAGTTCATTAACTTAAATATAATTATATTGACATAATTTAATTTACAATATACCATGCGACTAAGTTTGAGAGCTTTCTTATGGTTATAAGATGTTATGGTCCAAATCACCTTCACAAAAGTTAGCTCAATTAATAACTTGATGATATGTTGCCTTTAACACATTAAGAGCAAACTCATTAGAGCCAACCAATCATTAATTTTAGAGAATTATACTCATGGGCTTATGCTTGAACCAACGCATTTCATAGCCTTAATTCAAAATGAGGCTTGAGGACGCATTCTTTATATAATTGATACATTCATAATTAGTAAAATATCCATCAAAATAAGTAAAAAAAAAAAAAATTATGGCAAATATTTAGAAGATAGAAAGTTTGAAATTAAAAGAATAAATACTGAACATATAATATATAATTTTAATGAGAATAATATCAAAAACTAGCATTCATTATTTGTTTAAAACATAAAATAAGTTATATTTTTATTCATTGAAAAAGGCTACAACATGATGCAATGACAAAAAACTTGATAAGATGAAATNAGAAGATAGAAAGTTTGAAATTAAAAGAATAAATACTGAACATATAATATATAATTTTAATGAGAATAATATAAAAAACTAGCATTCATTATTTGTTTAAAACATAAAATAAGTTCTATTTTTATTCATTGAAAAAGGCTACAACAACATGATGCAATGACAAAAAACTTGATAAGATGAAATAAAAAAAAGGCTAAAAATAAACCTTAAAAGCAAGTCACAAGAGCTAGGAAGAATATCCCTCTTGGACAAACTCATAAAAAGAGCAGAAATCAAAGCCTATAGTGTACACCACCATGGCAGGTGGATGAAACTAAAGCCGAAGAAAAACAAACAAATGAATCACAATATAAGCTCATGTTCCCTTCCAAACAAATGAATCACCAACTTCTTTAAAGAAGAATACTACGTTGATATAACAATTAGGGGAAGGCGGCCTTTTTGNCATGCAAACCATCTATGTCGTTTCGCTGCATATATATAAGGGTTACCTAATCCTCAACGCCATCGAGTTGTTGGCCATCTGCACTTCTCGACGCCTGCTTCTTACCAGAAATCACCCTCTTGTTCTTGACCTTCCTGGCCTTCATTCTTCGCTTCCTTTCATTCGCGTCAACCCAGGTGTAATCTGATGGTATGGTGAAAGGGTCAATCTCGTCTTTCCAGTTTTTGCTTTCACTATCATCACCGGATTGCCCGCCTCGACCGCCTCTTACCCATGAGTACCATGAACTTGATGTTTCTGATGACTTGGCCTTGCAATCCTGAAGGTGGGTCGGACTAGAAAGTGGCGTTGCAAACTCATCAGAGGGGGGACTCAACTCTTCAAATTTCGTGAATGTAACAACAACTCGAATTGTAGGGACAATCGGGATGGCCACCTAAGATCCAAGTCAACAAAACTTAGTATCGTGCTGCCTTTAAGAACATAACAGAATAAATGAAGATAAACGGAAAATTATATTTCACATGTCTGTTTTCAAGAAAAATAGATCAAACAAAAGACCACTAAATCACAACATAATCACATCAGTCAAAACTAAAATAAATGATGAGCATACTGAACTGTATTTGAACTTTAGATAAAACCAAATATGCTGGAACTTAAACATTGAACAAAATTTGGAATATAGTTTAAAATGGCTGCTCCCTGCTCAGCTATAATGTTTCCGCATTTTATAAATTTAATCAAACATAAGCTCAGAGCATTTCACCAAATAGTCGCATGCCAAAACAACGTAGACAAAACAAAATTGTTTCCTTCAGTGCGCATAATGAATCACAGGCAGTTTTAATTGTTTCGAAGGGAAGAGTATGCTTCTCACGGGAAAAAAAAAAAGTCTGGACGTTGGTGAGATTAGATTAGGCCAATTTAGGGATAAATTTTTGTTTTTCCTGTTTAAAATAAGTTTAAAATTANATCACTTAAAGTTTTAAATCTTTAAAAAAAAATTACACTTAATACATTCACTTAGGTCTTAAGGGCTTAGTGTNACATCTAAAGAATTTCTCCTAAATTGAAGCCAAATAATAGGATAGCTTGGGAAGTCATCAAAGTTTTTTTTTCTTTGAATCTGTGACATCCTCCAGTATCTCCTCCTTTGGATTTCAAAACAAAATATTCCAAATTTGAACCAATCCCTTTGATATTTCTCCATCCAATATCTTTGAAATATCCTCACCATTTGAATTCCTTGAAGATAATTTTTCTTGATTCTATTGAGAGTATTCTTAAGTAATTTATGTTACTTAAGATGTAATTAACTATAGGGGCTTGCCCTTATAGGAAGCTTTTCCCGAACCCAGCATAATGTAAACCCTGTTTAATTTCTTATATTAAATAGGGGAATTTGTCGGCTAATA
>JXCR01100552.1:74678-92944 GCA_002079205.1 Phalaenopsis hybrid cultivar | reverse complement strand
AAAAAATTCAATAAGGCCAGCTGACAAAATGGAAACCACAAATAACAATTTATTCAACAGAACTACTTTCCACTCTTTATGCTTTTAAATTTATCAACAACAACCTAAGTATTAAAGGCAAGGAGGATAATCTAGATGCATAGGATCCATAAATACAGGTAAAAAGGACCAATAACATTTTCAAGTTGCACCATAAGTATATTTCTTACCACACAAACTGATTTCGATAGCAATAAGCATCACAGATGGAAGATTAATCATAAATTAAGCAATCAACTACTNAGGATCCATAAATACAGGTAAAAAGGACCAATAACATTTTCAAGTTGCACCATAAGTATATTTCTTACCACAAACTGATTTCGATAGCAATAAGCATAACAGATGGAAGATTAATCATAAATTAAGCAATCAACTACTATTTTCAATGATAATTCAAACAATATATATTGCTCGAACTTGGAAATACAACAACGAGTTGCATTAGTTTCTCCTTTTCAGTAACCATCCACTCATTGTAATTTGCCGATACTTTTTATAGCTAGGTTTTCAATATTTTTTCATGGTTTCTGCGAAAATTAAACAATAGGACAGCATTTATACATTTGAAATGAAAGAGGCTAAGTTAATTTATTCATATAGTATCAAAGCACAGTATCAATGATGTGTTTCACACATGGCTAGTAAAAGTAATATAAAACAGAAGTGTTGAAAATAATCAACAATATGCCGATGGTAACTTTTTATTTATAATAATTGTTGAAAGAAGTGTTTCATTTAAGAAGTGCACTTAATTATAGATTCTATAACTAAAAATTTGTTTCCAATTTAATTTCTTCATTTATAGGTATCTTTCTGCCTATTTACGTGTAAGTTCTCATCTATATTTGACACAAAACAAATGAACAAATTTCAGTTATAAAAACCTCTTAATCTACTCTCCTTTCTTCTTATTCAATTTTTTAAGAAAATATCAAGGATATTAAGGTTCAGCCTTTTGCAAAGAAGATGGTGACAATTGTCATGAAGAAGCCAATGGTAGAAAAGCTAGCAACTCTAATGTTAAAAACAATCCTCAAAAAGAAAATTTCATATTCAAAATATGAAAAATCAATGATAAAATATTGGACTTAAAAATTCCAAATAGAATCAGAGATAAAGTCAAATCACAGCAACTCTCTCCTTCCTTTATTAGACGTTCAGATAACAAACAGCAGCAGCAAATNAAAATCAATGATAAAATATTGGACTTAAAAATTCCAAATAGAATCAGAGATAAAGTCAAATCACAGCAACTCCCTCCTTCCTTTATTAGCCGTTCAGATAACAAACAGCAGCAGCAAACNATTTCGTGAATGTAACAACAACTCGAATTGTGGGGACAATTGGGATGGCCACCTAAGATCCAAGTCAACAAGGCTTAGTATCGTGCTGCCTTTAAGAACATAACAGAATAAATGAAGATAAACGGAAAATGATATTTCACATGTCAGTTTTCAAGAAAAATAGATCAAACAAAAGGCCACTAAATCACATCATAATCACATCAGTCAAAACTAAAATAAATGATGAGCATACTGAACTGTATTTGAACTTTAGATAAAACCAAATATGCTGGAACTTAAAAATTGAACAAAATTTGGGATATAGTTTAAAATGGCTGCTCCCTGCTCAGCTATAATGTTTCCACATTTTATAAATTTAATCAAACATAAGCTCAGAGCATTTCACCAAATAGTCGCATGCCAACACAACGTAGACAAAACAAAATTGCTTCCTTCAGTGCGCATAATGAATCACAGGCAGTTTTAATTGTTTCCAAGGGAAGAGTGTGCTTCTCACGGGAAAAAAAAAAGTCTAGACGTTGGCGAGATTAGATTAGGCCAAGTTAGGGATAAATTTTTGTTTTTCCTGTTTAAAATAAGTTTAAAATAAAAAAAAAACTATGTTGCTTACTTGTTTTTTAAATTTTAAAAAACACTCATAAACTAGTTTTTGGTTTTGTGATAATTCAAAAACAGTTCTCTCATTTATTCAGCAGTTCATCCCTAAAGAGCTCCTGACACCTAGGTCAAAAAAGAAACATAGCATTGCCCTAGGACCACTATCATCTTAACCAAAATTAAATAATTGCAATTAAAAAAAAATTAAGTGAATTTCAATAGCACTTAGGACATGAGATTGCACACAATCACATGCATGTTCCCAAGACTTTCTGAAAGCTTAAAACTGCAACCAAAGTGAAATGGAAGAGTTGTCTTTATCTCTACTATTGTGCATCTCGCTGTGAAATAGGCGCACAAGCAACAACATCGATTGAGCATCTCAAATTTTGTAGAATATTAATACTCAAACAGTTCCATCAAGAACACTAATAGAGCTCATTGAGCTAAATGGAAAAGCAAAATCGGGAAAGATAAAGTTGTTTGAGAGGAACAAAGACAAAATGTTACAGATAAACTCCATACCTGCAATAAGAATTATGTAGTACAAAAAACCTTAGGTCAACTCCTATAGAATATTTCATGAGGTGTCAAATTTATTCTCTAAATCATTTTAAATAATCTTCATCAGTCACATTAGGTCTACCCCTTCTCTTTCCAGATTCTCTCACACATTTTCTCTGTCATCTCACGAGTGCATTGTGTATCCTTTGTTGTAAATGTCCAAATCACCAAAGCCCATTTTTAGTCTTAAATTTATCCTTCCTAGATTTGCACCATATCTATCTTAATAGTTTCCTTTTTTCATCATGCTCATTTTAGACAAGTTCTTTACTACTCAATGCTCCCTCTCCTTAATTTTGGATCAAGCATCTGAGATCTAACATTAGATTACTACCAAGCCATTTCATTTATATCAACAAAATATATAAAAAATTCAATAAGGCCAGCTGACAAAATGGAAACCACAAGTAACAATTTATTCAACAGAACTACTTTCCACTCTTTATGCTTTTAAATTTATCAACAACAACCTAAGTATTAAAGGCAAGGAGGATAATCTAGATGCATAGGATCCATAAATACAGGTAAAAAGGACCAATAACATTTTCAAGTTGCACCATAAGTATATTTCTTACCACAAACTGATTTCGATAGCAATAAGCATAACAGATGGAAGATTAATCATAAATTAAGCAATCAACTACTATTTTCAATGATAATTCAAACAATATATATTGCTCGAACTTGGAAATACAACAACGAGTTGCATTAGTTTCTCCTTTTCAGTAACCATCCACTCATTGTAATTTGCCGATACTTTTTATAGCTAGGTTTTCAATATTTTTTCATGGTTTCTGCGTAAACTAAACAATAGGACAGCATTTATACATTTGAAATGAAAGAGGCTAAGTTAATTTATTCATATAGTATCAAAGCACAGCATCAATGATGTGTTTCACACATGGCTAGTAAAAGTAATATAAAACAGAAGTGTTGAAAATAATCAACAATATGCCGATGGTAACTTTTTATTTATAATAATTGTTGAAAGAAGTGTTTCATTTAAGAAGTGCACTTAATTATAGATTCTATAACTAAAAATTTGTTTCCAATTTAATTTCTTCATTTATAGGTATCTTTCTGCCTATTTATGTGTAAGTTCTCATCTTATATTTGACACAAAACAAATGAACAAATTTCAGTTATAAAAACCTCTTAATCTACTCTCCTTTCTTCTTATTCAATTTTTTAAGAAAATATCAAGGATATTAAGGTTCTGCCTTTTGCAAAGAAGATGGTGACAATTGTCATGAAGAAGCCAATGGTAGAAAAGCTAGCAACTCTAATGTTAAAAACAATCCTCAAAAAGAAAATTTCATATTCAAACTATGAAAAATCAATGATAAAATATTGGACTTAAAAATTCCAAATAGAATCAGAGATAAAGTCAAATCACAGCAACTCCCTCCTTCCTTTATTAGCCGTTCAGATAACAAACAGCAGCAGCAAACTACTCTCCAAACAAAAGCTTATTCTAAAAAATCACTAGAATGAATTTAATTACTTATAAAGATAAATTCTTAGATGTGTCATTGTCAATAACAAGAAAGCTGCTACTTGAATGGTAGACTCGAAAATATCAAATCAAATGATAGAAGATAAAAAATGTCTTAAATAACTACAACAAATGCTGTAAACATTATAATTTTTGGATTGCAGATAAATCACTATTAAAGGCAGTCAGAATAAGTTTTGTGGTCTGTCATTTTCTTACAATATTTGGCATGACATGTGCATCAAGTGCTTAATATAGATTACAACTTATTATCCATCAACAAATTTTAACTATAATGACACGATGATCTACACTCAATTTCATTCCAAATTTCAAGTCCTAAGACTAAAAATGCCAATGAATACTTCAAACCAATCTTAGCAACTTATCTCTAACATCAAGAGAATATCCACCCCTATATTGATACTCCTCAATATGGTGTTGTTGAACAAGAAAATACGCGGCTCTTAGAGGTGGCTAGATCACTAATGTTCCATATAAATGTTCCTAAGTATCATTGAAGAGAAACAATCCTAATAGCTACATATTTTCTTAATAAAATATCCTTAAGCATACTTAAATTCCAAACTCATATTCATACCTTTATTTAATGCATAAGACCAAAATTATCTCATATGTTTGATCTACATTCAAATTCACTCTCACCACTGAAGAAAATTAAACCAAAAGTATAATAAGGGAATCTTTATTGGGCACTCCAAATTAAAAAGGGTACAAATAATATTCTCAATTCAACACAATTCAATAGACATAAAAACCTTCCTTAAAACACTGAACTTATTATTCAAAATCTAAAACTCAAGGGAAGAACTATCATCTCTTATCAAACTATAAATAATGACATTTCTCATTGCCTTTCAAATAACCTATTAAAGCCTCACTACAATCATAAACTCCCTCATCATCTTATCAATACAACCAATCCATAATTGATTCGCTAAAACTATAAACTACATAGCCTTATCAATACACCCAATCTATGAAGATTACAATTCATCTCTATACTAAGAGGGGAAAGAAAGCTGAGGGAAGCAATCAACATGTCTTCAACACACTCAGAAAATTTGAATCTAATACAAGGAACAAATAAGTACAGATTGGTGAGAATAAACTCATAGATGATGATACCAATCTTTATTGCCCGTTGCTTGAGGAAGTTGACGAGGTCATGCACCAAACTCACAATCTATCATTTCATAACTTATAAATAGCTTTCATTAGATTTTATTCTTTTATCAGTTCTCTTGATAAAATACAAATTACAAAAATGTTCATGAGGCTCTTAAAGTCTCAAATTGAAGAAAACTAAAATAGAAGAAACCCATGCCTCAGAAGTTTTTGAAACCCGACAAGAAAAAAAAGGTTGATAAAAAATGTGTCATTATTGCTAAATAAAAATTTAATGTAGGCATGGATAAATTTAAAGCGCAACAGAAGAGCACATCCAATAATATGATATTGATTATCAAGAAATTTTCTCTCATGTTGACCATCCCAACAAAATTTGAGTTTCGCTCGTTCATTGTCAAAAATTTGAGCTATCCTCTACATCAACTTGATATTAAAGGCCTTTTGTTGTAATTTTTTGCAAATGTCATTACAAAGTTGTAAAATAAGAATATTTCTTAAAGTTGTTGTGGGTATTATAGATATTTTTTCTCGAAAAAATCAAATAGCAGCTTTCTTACAACCAAACTTCAGGAGAAAAACAATTGTCATTACAAAATTTTTTAGAAAGCAGCAAAAAAACAATAGTCAAACACAGCTGTGGTGATGGTTTAAGAAACAAGACAGTGAAAAAGCTGCCCATGCCCTAATAATATTTTCCTTAATAGGGATCTTGAGTAACAAAATTATACATGGAGATCCCACTTAAATTAGAAGATCATAGAAAATACCAATAAGGCATATAAAATTAGAAAAAACTCTATATGACCTCAAGTAATCTCAAATGACTAATTTGGCAAATTCTCCAAATATGTTGAAAATTATGAGTACACGAAATATTAATCTGACCACAGTTTCTTTATAAAGCACTTAAAAAAAGAAAAAAAGATGTTTACAATTATGCTTGTGGACAATATAATATTGCTAGTTGATCTCAAGGAAAAGCTAGCTAGAATAAAAAAGCTTTTAGCAAAAGAAATTTGAGGTAAAAAATGAGAAAAATTTAAATATTTTCTTGATATGAAGAGGCATGATAAAAATAAGGTATTGTTATTTTACAAAGTATATCCTTTGTCGACTTCAAAAAATAGAAATGGATGAATATAAACTAGCAATACTTCAATGGAACCAACAAAGAAAAATAGGTTCATCATAGATAATAAGTTTGTTGATAAAGATATGAATCAACATATTGTTGGTGATCCACCTCTCTCTCATTGGTTTTNCTTGTGGACAATATAATATTGCTAGTTGATCTCAAGGAAAAGCTAGCTAGAATAAAAAAGCTTTTAGCAAAACAAATTTGAGGTAAAAAATGAGAAAAATTTAAATATTTTTTTGATATGAAGAGGCATGATAAAAATAAGGTATTGTTATTTTACAAAGTATATCCTTTGTCGACTTCAAAAAATAGAAATGGATGAATATAAACTAGCAATACTTCAATGGAACCAACAAAGAAAAATAAGTTCATCATAGATAACAAGTTTGTTGATAAAGATATGAATCAACATATTGTTGGTGATCCACCTCTCTCATTGGTTTGAGTGTTGGGTTCCATGTTATTATTTTTAGACAGTACATAAATAATCATGCTAAAAACCACATAAAAGCTATTGAACATATTCTAAGGCAGCTCAACCAAAAAATTAGCTATTATATAAGAACTTAAGAGGTTTTCCAACTAAGCAATTGAAATTTTCATAAATATTGATTGAGATGAAAATGCATCGGACCAAAGATCCACCTCTACTTCTTCTACTTATATACGAGGAAACTTGGTTAAATGGAGACATAAGGAAATCCAGAGTCTCAAGACGCAAAATTTAAGCCTAACATAAGGCAACGAAATTTGGTATTTGCAAAGAATTGTGGCTAAAAAAATTATATGAAGAACACTACATTAAGTAAAATAAATCTCTCAAAATGTTGTGTCAACCATGCTGCTGCAATTATTAAAAAAAAATTGTCCACCTTGGAATCGTTAAATACATTGAGATTTAATAACATTTCATTTTAGANAAAAAAATTGTATGAAGAACACTACATTAAGTAAAATAAATCTCTCAAAATGTTGTGTCAACCATGCTGCTGAAATTATTAAAAAAAATTGTCCACCTTGGAATCGTTAAATATATTGAGATTTAATAACATTTCATTTTAGAAAAAAAAAAGAAAGTGGACTAGTCTAACAAAATTTGTGTTACAACAAACTCTTAAATTGCACATATCCTCACTAAGGGACGGTTTGGCATAGCTGCAGCTTTTTGAAGAAGCAATTGTGCAGCTACTAAAGAATAAACTACTGTTCAAAAAACTGTGGTGGCAATCACAATTTTTTTTTTTTTGAAAAATTCAGACGACAACTTTCTAGTAGCCACCGCAGGTCAATTGCAACGTTTTGAAAACACAGACAAAATGCATATTTGCAAAACAGTAAAAATTGCGGTGCGATGCAGCACCAATGCCCCAAACAAACCCTAAAGCTTTATCCAGAATTAATTTTAGGCGAACTCACATACATACCACCAAATTCTCTTTAAATAAAAAATTTGTCTATATTTACATATCTAACACCTAAATTTTGTCTACATTTAAACACCCAAATCCTTCACATCACATTAAAAACAAAACCATTTTAACTTTTAAAAGTAAAAAATACATGTTCATGCATAGGTAAGGTGGTATGCATGTAAAAATTGAATTTTAGGTGTTAGATACGTAAATACATAGGAATCGAGTGGCATGTATGTAAATCTTTCTTCGTTCTAATAAAAGTTGGGCATCATCAACTACATTATGTTCCAAACTCTCAAATGACAAATATCTCCACTAAGGCACTAAGGCTTTGCAAGGAATGAGTTTAAGAACATAATTAAAAAGACGGGAATGATAAATATATAAAAATTAATTAGAGTGGGAGTGTAAAAATAATTAACGATTAATCGAAAACAATTTTATTTGCAACCATCCAACAATTTAAAGATAGTAACATTCCATCTATAATAGTAAAAAAAATCATAGATAGCTGCATTTAATTTGTATTGTACATTTAATTATAGATTCTAGAAATACGGACTTAATTTTAGATTTTGTTTCTTCTTTTGATAGTTGTTTATCTACTTATTTATTTATAGCTTCTTACCTTGTTTTTCACATAGAATACGTGCATAAAATTCAAATAAAAAATCTCCTATTTTGTAACATACACTCTTCTAATTCTAATTTTTTTAAAAAAAGGAAGGACAAACAAAGGTGACATTTTCTTGAAAAATCCTACAAAATATTGGCAAGCTTTATAACTAAAAATGTAGCATCTTTGAGATGAAAGCTTAGTAGAAAATAAAACAAACAGATATCAATTAGTACAATATTCAACATAATAGCAAGTTCTATAACTTGCTTGAGAATGAAATAAAAAAACAAACCTATCTTCAATTTAACTTTGCATATTGTTTTTGAATTTAGTGCTTTTTAAAAAAGGGAAATTATATAGAGAATAATGGTTTCATAATATATAAGATTTTGAACTGGCAATCGGATTACTATGTAAAAATAATGCAATTAAATAACCAAAAGTACAATAGAAGGAGAAAGATAATTAAAATATATACATAATTCAAGACATTCAAAATTTATACAAATTTTACCTTCACTGGAAATGTTCCTTGTGGGAACTTGGTCGCCAAAAGTTCCCTAAGCCTCCTAATAGCTTTGACTTTGTTTGCCAAAATGTCAAGCAATGGAAGAAGCTCACTGGTCTTCAAAGGGAAGTCTGGCGTCAACCAAAGAACTGGTCGTAACCCCTTCTTGTACTCACTTTCATGCTTATTAGGCTCACTTGTGGCTCCACTCTTTTTCTTCATCTTAGAATTGGTCTTTTCTTTACCCTTTTTAACATCCCCTACCTCTTCCCTTGATGACTCGTGTTTATGATTTCCATTCTCTTGAGCTGATCTTGAAAATCTAGAGGGTAACTTTGAGTCCTCAGCATCCTCACCTGCATTATTTTTAGAAGCCTTTTTATTGTTCCAACCAAACCAGCTTTTTCTCTCCTTTGAAGGGCCACTGTTCTCAGCGTTACTATTGTAGTCAGAACTCCCATTCACTTCATCCTCATCAAAACACTCTGAATTACCCATACGAAGGGCGGAATCTAGCTGTATCCTTTCCTCAGCCGTTAATACATCATCAAACTCATCATTACTAGCCACTCTTTCATCATTATCTGCTGAAAACAGTTCCTCATCAGTCATTGCACCAGGAACTCTTCTTGACTTCACACTTACGATCACATGAAGCATGTCATACACTTTTGCTTTCCAGTTGCCAACCATTTCTGTCCTCTCTTGTCTTCGCCAATTCAAATGAGGGACAAGCTCTGCCTGTGTAACATCAATACCAGGCCTGTACATATTAGTTTGTGACATCAAAGCAACCTCATGAGCTACCTCAGCTTCTGTGGGCTTGTTTCCAGCTCCCTCAAGTGCATTAGTTATCTCCTTCTCCTTATGAGCAAGCACAATCAATGAGCCCTGAGATACTGAAGGATTAAGTGGCTCCCCTGAAGCACCATCACCCAAAAAAAGGAAGGTCTGGTCTGAACGTTGTATTCGGAAACCATCAAAGCCAGCAAGCGTCATGTCAGCCCTGAGGTTTGATCCCTGCTTCCATATCCGATAGGTATCCGATGGGGCAATACGGCCGATGAAAGGAATCACCGAACTTTCAAAATGGAATGTGATCTCCATATAAAAATCACGGATCCGACCAGTGGAGCAGATGATCCTAGGCAGGCGGCGGCACCACTTAGCCCAAGCCAGGGGCTGGTAGTGCCTGGCAATGATCATTGCTATCGTGTCCTCTCGGGTACACACAGCTTCCTGTAGAGCAGACCAACCTTGGTCATTTTGAAGAGACCAGTCAGCACCAGCTGACATGAGAATCTCAGCGGAGATGGGGTCACGAAGCCGTACGGCAAGGTGGAGAGGCGTTTCGCGGTGAGGAACATCCCGACGGTCAATTATAGAAGATACCGCATCAGCTGTGAGCTCAGCAGAAATGGATTCCTCCTCTGTATTAACCTCGCCTGCTTTTGGGAGGCGGGGAAGGTTGGACACCAGCCGCCGGAGGGCAACATGATCTCGACGAGCAACAGCAAGGTGGGCGGGACTGTGGGAATATTTAGAGAGGTCCTCCATCCGTGCTTCAGAAAATTGGCAGTATTAAAACTAAATGGAGGAGGGGACTAGCATCGATTCCAACATACCCTTACACCACGATCACAAATAACATCCCCTGCAACTCCAACTATTCTTGGTTTTATAATGAGTATGCCAGTGCAAGGTAATCTAGCTCGATACTTTGATTTGCATTTTTTGAAGGAAAACGAAGAGGGAAAGTTGAAACAAACTGCATACCTCCACTTAATCTAAGACAAATAATTTGAAGACACCTTCTCCAAGCTACTGGAACCCGTAAAGAGACACGAAAAATCCGCAGTACTCAAAGAGCAGCAGAAACACAGAGGCCCTAGCATCCGCCAACGCCCATCGCTTAACAAAGATGATGGAAACCGCTGGATCTCAGCCAAAATTCGGATCCCCAAAGCAACCGAGTAAAGAGAATCGTCGCAGAGGTTAGACCTAACAAAACAACCGGTCGTCGTGGAAAAAAAAGAAGAAATGAAGGACTGCTGAGATCTATAAAGTCCAAGACCATGGAAGAGACCTATCAAAGTTCGCCATGGAACTGAGATCCGCCATAGCCCCTCTCCGTCCTCCCCCTTACTTCTTCTCTCTTCGATCTCACTCTCGAATCGAATTCTCTCTCTCTCTCTAAGCCGGCTACGAGCGACCAGTTCCCATGACCGGCGACGGGTGACACATTCTTCCCTAAGTGGCCCAGCGGCAATAAGAACTGCTCCATCGATAGTCTAATGGAATGCCCCTTCAAGTTACCGTAAATTACCGAAGTGCCACTCCAGTTGCATCTCCCACAGTGGTGGTATTGTTGTGTTCAGGCAGCGCAGGCGATGGGAAGTTCTATATTTGATTAGTCTGCTACTTAGTGTTCTAACTATTAACTTTTAAAATTGTAGCACCCGCAAAATTTATTATGGCATTAATATTAGTCCTAATTATAATGTAATAAAACCAATTTTAATTATATATAATCAACCAAACTAATATTTAATCATTGAGAATTTTCATTAATTTTATTCTTCTCTGAGCCATCCAAGTTACTGTTTTGTTAATTTCATGCGTTCAGATGATTACCCGTCAGTTTTTAGTTAAAAACCTCGTATGAAATTCTATTTTACACAAAAAATAATTAAAAAGTCAGGAAAGAAGTCTCTACTACAAAATAAATTTGCGTACGATTTTGAGGTTATACTGAGGGTATAAGGGGGTTATATCCACGATATAACCCCTTATAACCTCCATGTAACATTCTATAATTTAACTGTAACCTATTAATAAATTCTTAATATATGATAACAGAAGTGCGGAACTTATTTGTAGGTTACAAGTATGTTATACTAGGTTACATGGAGGTTACAAAGGATTATAACACGAGTATAACCCCCTTATACCCTCCATATAACCTCGAAATCGTACGCAGTGCTGCGTACGATAGACGTACGCAGTGCTGCGTGCGTCTATCGTACGCAAATTTTTTCTCTCCACTACACCTCACATACAACCCACACAAGAAAATAAAATCTAAGGGACTTCTACCTAAAAAAAGAAAAATACAACTTACACCACCTATAACCCCAAAAGAGAAGAAAAATATTAATCAAAGTAATGTAAGCAAAATCAATGTAAATCTTTAGGTAAATATCTAGAAAAAATAGTAGAATTAAGATTAGCTCCAACTTTAGCAGCCTAGTTAGCATCACCCTTGCCTTCTCTTTTAGCGTGCATCCAACTTATCTCCAAATTTTTAGAAAGAAAAGCAATCCTCTTCATTTACATAGTAATGCTCCAATGGCATTCTACTTTATTTCTGCAACAGTTTCAGGGGATTAAAGAATTTGATTCTAAACTTACATGCCTTCAACCAAACTTTTTAGCAACTATTAGTCCAAAAACAACAGCATCAACTTCAACATATAGATGTGATATAGGAATCAAATGAGTCGCAAACCAGAATATGATAACACCAAAATTGTCTCTGCAAATTCCAACAATACAACCAATATTTTTTTTCCAACTTCCATTAACATTAATTTTGATAAAGAGAGCAATAGGCTTACACCATTTCAAAATCCAATTATTAAGTCAGACTAACCGAGATATAGGTAAATTTAAATGTGAAATAAACTCTACAAATTTGCTTCCAGGTTTACCTTTATAGTTATGTAAAGATATTCATTTAAGTATAAATTTAATTATTATAAAAAAGGTATAAGCACTGTCAGGAACCATACCATTATGTTTAACATTGTTTCTGACAATCCAAATGGACCATATAATCATAATAGCAATATTAAAGAAGAAATCATGTTCTTGTTGTTTCTAATCCTCACAAATCTCCTTAACAGAATTAAAGCCACAATTTTTCATTTTTTTATTGAAGAATTGATAAATATTCTTCTAAACATCTTTTGCAAAGCTGCACTTTATAAAAATATGAATAATGGATTCTTCATTCGACCTGCATAATAAGCAACAAGAGGGAATTTTAATTTCCCTAAGTTTCAAGATATCATTTGTGGGAATCATATCATGCAATACTCTCCACATAAAAAAGACTCAACATGTTGGACCCACTTATTCCAAATCCAATCCATATCTTCTCCCTGAAAAATTTGAAATGAATTAGCAAAAGATTTATAGATACACTCTCACAGATTTTCTTGAATTTTAGAGCAATCCTCATTTTGGTTATTAATTGAAACGTTTTTAATGAAACATGCATCAGTTTTATGTACAAATTGAAGCAATTTCCTCACATCCCAATGATTATCACACCACATATCCATAACTTTAATATTTTTATCAGCAGGACCACCACATAAATCGGCAAAAGGACCTTTACCCAGCCAATCATCATACCAGAAGGGGAAGCTTCCATTAATAGATTAAATTTTTAGTGTAACTGAAAACTTTAAGCATTTCTTTCCAGATAAAAGAATCATATTTTGAAACACTAGCAGCTAGAGGATGAGCGCAGTTATAGTATTTAGCTTCCATCAAAGAGACCCAAATGGATATGCACTTTCAAAATCTAAACCAAAGCTTCATGAAATTAATTTTCATAGTATCTGCCAAACTTCAAAAGCCTAAACCTCCTTTATCCATAGGTTTACACAGTTCATTCCAATTCTTCCAATGAATATGATTTTTGTCATTATCATCCCAAAAAAAATGTTAAAAAACAATTCATGCTTCCTAATGACATTATTAGGCATTTTCATGATTTGCATTGAATAAAGAGGAAGGGAAGTAAGAATAATTTTAAGAATAGTAACTTTTCCACCAAATGAGAGAAATTTATTCTCCCATGAAATAATTCTCTTAATGATCTTATCAAAAAGATTATAAAAATAAAATGATTTTTCCTGCCTTTTCTGTCAAAGTTGAAACCCAAGTAAGATAGAGGCAGTTCACCTTTATTACAACTAGTAAAATAAAAAAAAACAAGTTCTTCTTACTAGTAAGAATATGCTTTAACCAATAGAAAAAATGAATAGATGTGAAAAATTTATCCCAGTAGTGTCTTGAAAATGAGTAATGACTTCCCAAAGATATTTATAGATGTCTTTCGAGCATAAGTAGAGATCACTAGATCATTAGCATAACAAAGATGAGAAATATTGATCATACCTTTGTGCAAATAATTCAAGCTGGGATAATTTTCAAATAAAGTATTAAGACATCTGAACATAAACTCAAAAGTTATAATAAACTTTGCTTAATACCTTTTGAAGCTTTAAATAAACCACAATTATTACCAGTAATTAGCAGGGAATAGAAATTGCTATCAAGAATTTTGTTGATAAGTAAGCAAAAATCCTCATTGAAACCCAGGGAATTAAAAACATTAAGAATGAATTCTTCTCTAATGGTATCAAAAGTTTTCCCAAAATTCATTTTAAAAATAGCATTACCTCCTTTTTCTTTTTTATCAAGATCTAAAAGAAGTTCTTGCATGGTTTGTGCATTATCAAGAATATTTCTACTTTTCACAAAAGCTAATTGATTATGATTGATAATCTTATGGAGTAAGGGTTGAATCATTTTCACCATAATTTTAGAAATAATTATAGATATCACAGTATTAAGGCTGATAGGTCTGTAAGCATTCCAAGTATTGGACTCATTCTCTTTAGGAATAAAAATAATACTAGAAGATTTAAAAAATCTAGGAAAATCCTACCAATGATATCCTAATATTTTTTGTGAAATTTCACTGTAAACCCATCAGTTCAAGCAGTCTTACCATCTTCCATATCATCTAAGATTTCCTTAATTTTCTCCACAGGGGTATAAAAGTAAGATTCATATCTATACACAAAGAAGGATTAGAAAGTATAACACTTTTAATTCTAGAAAGTAAGGAACCATCACTACCAAACAAATCAGAAAAGAAATTGATTCCATCAATTTCAATATCTTTAGTACTATATAAAACCAAATCATTGCTGCTAAATTTCAATATGTTTTACTCACAATAGTTAAATCAATATTCAAACTAATCTTTTAGTACAATATTCAAATCAATATATAAAACCAAATCAATATTCAATTTCAATATCTTTACTACTATATTCCGAGTTGGATCGACTTCTTGATATGAGGGGTCTTTGTCTTATTTGTTGGATTTGATCTTTTTTAAAAGTCTTTTTTGCTTCATAATATTTCTTGACGCAGATGGCCAGACTCTTATTGTCTTGGAAGATGACCCGTCTTCGACAGGCATGGGTGACTAACTTACCGTAACACCAACGATGGCTGGTCAGGCACAAGGCGAGGGCGGTTGACTCTTGAGCAAGGATGGTGGGGTTGACCTAAGGGTCTAAATGAGTCGAGTTGGCTCGAGCTTGGCTTGATAATGAGCTCACGAGCTAAGCATATCGAGCAACAAGCTCGAGCTCGAGCTCGAGCTCAAACTTGACTCATTTATTAAACAATCTCAAGCTCAAGGTCAAGCTTATCCCAGCTGGCTTGTTTGCTCGCGAGCCAGCAAGATTAGCCTACCATTAGTCATTTGGATGTATTTGAGTTGCCGCTACTTCCTTCTCCACCTCAGACCACTAATAACTTTTCCAGTGAACTAACATAAAAATTAAATTTTTACTTTGAGATTGCAAGCTCACTCATGAGCCAGCTGCTACCACTATGAGCCAAACTAGAGCTCGAGCTCGAGCTCACTCGTGAGCCAACCACACTCAATTGAATCAATTTGGGTATGAGGGAAAATTTAAATAGGAAACTGCTTTGGCCAGGATATGTCTCAGCTAAAGCGACAAACGACCACCCTCTTGTACAATATTTTTTCTTGACCAAACTTTTGAGTGTTCCCTTACAATTTTTTAAAGTTGTTTTTTAGGATAATCGTTTTTCATTTTTTGTGTTGACGTGATCCTTCTATCACATCAAGCGTTCATCAAGCGTTTTGGAAAGATAATTCAACTCCTTGTTCGGAAAACTCAGGGAGAAACAGCTCAGCTCATTTACTGTGGAGTTCTCCATTGCCGCAAGCTTAGAGCTCTAATCTGTTGCATTTTTACCGAAGCTTTATATGGTAAGAACATACTCCTAGCCAGCTTCTGCCAGTGGATGTGTGGCCATGAATATGTTGCATAGTTCATAAAATTTTGATGCTTATACAAACAATTTTTTTTTGACTGACAAAACTGAAATAGAGCTGCAATCTGTGGCATGTTCTATGCGGCATTGATATTATTTGATTTTTTTTCTTTTATGGAATAAAGACAACCAGGATATATGAAGTAAAACTTCATTCTTTTTGTGAAATTCTCGAGTTGTGTAGTTGTTCAAGTTTATATTTCTTGTAGTGGTTTAAACGCGTGTGAATCTTAGGGTCTGTTTGAGACAACTTATTTGGTGCAGTAGCGTTTTGAAAACGCACCATATTTGCTATATTTTGACAGCTTATGCGTTTTCAAAACTCTGAAAACAGTTTTTTCACACCGGACCTATCTAGATGAGGTGGCAGCTTTCTGGCTGTGGTCTGACTTTTTCAAAAAAATAAAAATTTGTAATAGTCATCGCACGTAGCTTATCGGCAGATTATTTTTAATCAGTTTATTAACAGATTATTCAATAAGTTACAACTGCCTCAAACAGGCTCTTAGTCGATTAAACTTCATATAATATTCAATATGTTTTCATTTCTTCTTTAATTGAAAATATTTGTTTGGCGAAAGTAAATTGAGATTTAGATACATGCCACCCAAGTCCTATGTGTTCACATATCTAAAACTTATAGTTTGATTTGGTCAGTATAAATGTAAAAAATTAAATTTGAGGTGTTAGATACATAAATACGTAGGAATTGGGCGGTATGTATGTAAATACATCATATTAAAGTATTTAAGAGTATTGGTAAATGGGAACATGTTCCTAATGGTTTCATCTGGCCTATGACTAACCAGAACTTTGTGATACACATTTCCATGCATATGTAAGATAGCATATATATATGTATATATTGAACTTTAGGTGCCATAAGTGGGAGAAGAGAACAATAGAAGAAGCAGGGAAGTGGAGAGAGTGTTGTTGTTTCCAGTTTTTCTTTCTGTAAGCGAAGAGCGAGCTCCGGAAAGGAAGAAGAAGAGGAAGTCTATACCACATGTATGAGTGCTCATGCACTCTGGAGAAGAAGTGAGACGATGACGAATTCACGTGCAGCACGCTGTTCGCGAATAACTCATGTTCAGCTTGTTAAATAGCTTATGTTTGATTCATTCGTTAGACAAATACGTTGAACACGAACTATTTTTCTGAGTTTGATTTCTAAACGGACTAAACACTAATAAAGATTTGTTCATCCATGTTCCAATTTTATTTGCTCGAAATAATTAAATAGTTAAGGAATACTATTTATTTAAATATTTTTAATATTAACTTTTTATATGAATTAAAAAATTTTAAAATTTATTTTTTTTTTTCAAAAATGTTTTTGCTGGTTTTATTATAAAAAAAATGTAAGTCCTTGTCCAGATATGTAAATACATAGTATTTGGGAGGTATGTATGTAAGTGAGTCTAAACTAGCACGAAAGAGTTGGGTGGTATGCATGAAAATCCTACGTATGGTTGTCACACAGAAGCTGCTCTAGTTTAGCCCAAGCTAAGTACAAGCCAATTGCAATAAAATGGAGTTAAACATAGATGTGTTATTCTCGTCATTTCAAACATAAGCCGAACATAAATAACAAAAAAATCGAACGAGCTGAACACCAACAAGGCTTGAGCTTGCTCAAGCTCAGCTTGTTTAGAGGCCAAGTCACATGTTAAGTGCGAAGGAAAGGTGGGCCTTGCATGCGGATAAAGGGAAGAGCCGAGCCAAGGGGGTCGATGCACGAAGGAAGGAGCGATCAAGTCAAGCTCTTGAGTACGAGAAAATATTGTGCTGGAGTCCGGACGCAAGCTGCATCCTGACAATTGACGCGATACACCCCAAATTTTGTTTTCTTTTCCATTCGGGTGTCCGTTGTCCGGATACAGTTTACATCCGGACTCCAGACACAATATTTTTTGCTTGAGTACTGAGGAGAGGAGACAAAACCAAGTCTGAATCAAAGAAAGGAATGTGGCTTTGGTTGCATGTGTCGTGCAAAAGACAACCGAATCGAGCCTTCAAGAAATAAGTTAGATCTTGTAATGTATTGTTTTTTTCTTAGATTAATTAATTAATTAATTAAAAAAAAATATATTAAATGTTAATATTAATGTTTATTAAATTTAAAAATTAGATACAAGACAACACTCAGATTGGGGAAATAAGAAAGTTTTGGCATTAGTAAGTATTTATTGAAGATTTATTTATGATTAATTAAATAATGAGTTAGGTATTAATATTATCTAATATATATATATA